>OZ020174.1:12447146-12943893 GCA_963971145.1 Sussaba pulchella | reverse complement strand
AGTCAAACGGTTCGTTGTTATCGCATTTTTATGACTGCTAACTTAAATCAAATCACCCGAATTTGTTTTTGAAATCTCGTTAAAAACCTAATATAAAAAGCATTTTTCCAGTTTTCAATTGTACACCTTAACGGTGGACCCGTAGAATAGAAGATCGAAGATTCTAAAAAATGGTTTTCCCTTCCAAATGCATTATCAAAGCTTAAGCATAATTTTTGCATACCAATTTACAATTTTTTATTTAACTATAACACAGATAGATGGTTTGAGTGTTTAATATTTTTTTTCAGAGCATGGTTTTACTGCAAAGCATGCCACGAGGACATCAAAGACGAGACTCTGATCAAGAAGTGCAAGTGCAAAAACTGTAAGTCATACCAATCAATATATCCCCAAAGAGCCTCAGACTACATTATTGAAATTGCCGATTTCTCTACTAACCAATCTAGCTGTGATTCGTTTCTTTAAAAAATATATACATATATATCGCAACACAGTACAACTATGAGACGGTCATCGTGATCTTGTTACCCGTGGTGTTGCGAGTCACGTGGCGATGCATTGTGGTTTACTTACTTTAGGTGACAAAAGAAAACAACAACAAAAGTCCTCCAAATTAACATCCGTCAATGTCATTCCAATTAATTAATTTCTCTTTTTTCCTACCGTCGCTGTATCTCCCTATTTCCCCCATTATTTATTCATTCGTTCATAATTGCGACCCACAAGGGAAGCTTTCGATCGATCCATCTCCACATAAGTGATACAACAAGCTCTCTTATAATTACCACCCGCCGTTCCCTGTGTCCATAAGCTTTATTATTTCTTTGAAATCCGACGATTATTTTCCACCGTTATGCGCATTTTTGTTCTTCCACCACACGAATCTCGGTTCCTTTCCTCCACCATCTATCACGAGCCAAACAATTTCCATTAAATCACAATCTTTTCGCGCCAATGAGAAGAATTGATGTGGCAGTGACGATACTATTGTGATATATTATTTAGTGGGGCAGCAGCATCGCTCCTGGGGCCGGGATTTAGGTAACGTCTCACACACTTTCTCGCTTGTTTCTCAAACTTTTAACATATTTTTTCTCTATTACTATCGTCTGACTTGGTATGGACCTTCGTATCAATATATCCATTTTTTTACATCTTTTTTTTATTTCACATGTATTTTACGATTTTTCCTCACAACTTTGCAACTATAATATTATCTCAATCCATTGCGACCTGACCTTTCGCTCTTCGGTTTTTTTGCCAATTTTACATGCAATTATTCAAAATTTTTGTTGTTATCTCGCTCTCTCCCTCTTGCTCCCTCTATTATTTCGATATCACTGTCTTGTTTGGATAAAAACACTTTCCCTCTCTTTCTCCCTTTTTTTCTCTCTCTCTCTCTTCCTCTCTCCTCTCTCTCTCTCTCTCTCTCTCTCTCTCTCTCTCTCTCTCCCTCTCCCTCTCGATCTCTCTCTCTCTCTCTCTCTCTCTCTCTCTCTCTCTCTCTCTCTCTCTCTCTCTCTCTCTCTCTCTCTCTCTCTCTCTCTCTCTCTCTATCTTTTTCTTTCGCTGCCTTTAAAAAAAAAAAACACAACACAATTTTGTGGCTCCGAATGTTGTCAACCATTCTCTGCATTCGTCCACACAATTATTCTCGGTTATGATGATTACAATAATAATTACGATGATTACCAATAATGATAACGATAATGATAGAATGCATCTACTTTGATACCTGGCCCGAACCCCAAACACGGTACTTTGACGATAGCGTTGAATTTCACAATAGTTATACTTCATTTTTCACATTAAGCGAGATATTAAAATATGTGAATCAAAGAAGCTTTTGTCATGTTTTTACTCATGGATCGATTGAATTAACAAAATATTGCAAAATATTTTTTGGAGTGAAAAATGATGTATCATGAGTTAACCGTGCCCCCCCCCCCCTTCCCGCCCTACTTCTCAAACCTCTGACGCGCGAGTGACTTGCTACAAAACCCAGGCCACAAACCCGATAGTTTAAAGTCAGTTGGCGCCTGTCCATCTAACTCAGATAAAAGGAACAATAGCCTGCACCTCTAGTTTTTGCCCTCTACCATCCGGCCTGCAATGCATGTCATATTAGCTCTTGGGTTTGGGCAAACCCTGATCACCCCCTTCTTATATTGCAAATCTTGTAATGACAGCTTCAATCTTTAATCGTCGCATCTGTGTACAGATCAAGGCATCTGCTGTTATCATTAATGAACCTAATTTTTGCTGATATATATACATATATATCTTTCTTTTTCTCTCATTTTCTCCATATATATAATATATCGCTATGTCTCCATCACCATCTACCATCGCGCTGGCTATTATTATCGATTTTTAATCCGTCGTTATTACTCTCGGAAGGCAGTCCTTCGTCACACCGGAATTTGGAGATTCTTAAGGTCTTTTATGTTTTTCTTTCTTGGATTTATTTTTCCGTATTAAATATAATCTGCGTCGCGAATCTTAGTTCGAGGCTTTCGTAATAAGGCTGTACGAGCAATCCTACTGATTACTGGGTTCAGAATCTACGATTGGACAATATTGAGAAGCGCAAATTTCAGCCGCGATAACCAACCCACCTCTCCGAGTCCTCACCCGCACTAAAACCGTCACGTTCACCTCCGTCCCGTACTTGTGTATCGTCTCCTTGATAGAAACAGCCTCGGTCAGGCGGTTGATCGATTCAATTTCATTCAAAACACTCGACACTATTACTCGCAAGCTCACAAATTCGTTAAAACAACGTTCTAACGCCTTAAATCCGATCAATTTTCAAGGGTCAGACATTTCACGTGGAAAAGTTCACAGGCTTGACCATTATTAAATCACGTTTCTGAGCTATCAGTCTATGCGTCATTTTTTTTTCATTTTAAAAATTATTTTACATTTATTATAATCGATGTCGGAGTAAAAGTCAATGTAAATATATAATATTGAAGAATAATAGTTTAATATTTATAATAGTCAGGCCCCACGAAATTTTCTCTCAATAATTTTACTTGAAAATAATTGACATTAATTAATATGAAAAAAAAATATATTTATAGTGCGGAACCGATGATAATAATAGATGTAGAGTAAATTGAGAAAAAGCTAGTTTATGGAACGGATTTAATGGGGTTTTTAACGACGACAAAGTATTAATGTACGACGAGAGAGAACCTTCGATGGTGCATGATCGCTCTTTCTTAACAGCACTTTTAAACCCTGGGCAATCAATGAGACGTCGCTTCGGTGACGTAGCATCAGGTTAGTCGTAATTTCACAAGGACCGTGGAAATATGTACTCATTTTTTTTTTTGTTTTTTTTTTTTTTTTGAGTACACGATGTTAACGACATTTCAGATGCCGCAGCGATTTTTTTTTCTATAGACAACTGTCAACGGGAGAAGAAACGCACACGATTAGCGCGGTTTTTTTTCCACGTCCGTTTATGAGATGACGAAAATGTGAAAACGTCGAAAGAAAGTCACGAATGACCGGAAAATTTTTGCAGATGTTGGGATGATGATGATGCAGTCCGGCATGGTGAAGGGAAATTCTGCCTACCGGAATTATCTCGACGGTACGCCTCGTTCCGTCCGATAATTATTCTATTTTCCCTCGCAGGACACAAAGCCCACCCATATCCCCGTCCTCGATCCACCGATATCACATTTTTCTGCCGATTATTTCGAGAGAAATATATGAGTATACGTCGAAAATCGGGGAAAAAAGACAAAAAATTCGATGATCGCTGTTCGCAACGATCGAATTTGTAATGTAATTGTTGATATTTCCGCGATGGCTTAACAATCGTAGCAACCTTAATCGTTGAGCTTGAGCTATAGCTGAACGCAATTTGAGTAACATTTTCATTTCATTTTTTAATTTTCTTGTCAACGTAAAAGTTAAAATTGGCGTGAAGATGATCAATAACAGGGAGACAATCATCAAATTGCATTTTCATATTCAAAAGCGAATCATTTAACAATAAAGGTAATGCGTGTTTAATTTTTGAAAACAATTTTTTAATGAATGGTAAAATTGAGAAATTGAACCAAAAGCTGTAAAAACCCGGCAAACCCTACGATTCGTTCTTGATTTGACTGTCATTCGAGCGTTAAGGTATTTCAAACGCATTTGAGTAATCAAATATGAGTGAAAAGTCCGACGATTTCTACGAAAAATGTTAGCTCCACAACGAATCAATGTCATTCAACAAATGTATACACACGAAAAATTACAAAAAAATTTCAAAAAAGGAAAGAATTCAAACATTGGAAACTCATTGCGAATGTGAAATCGCATTTGATCGAAAAATGAAAATTGATTCAAAATTTAACACACGACAAAAGAAATACAAAATTCGCTTCCGAATATAAATTGCCAATTGACGACAGCCAACCGTCGAACGTTCTGGCTGCTTTCGTTATCAATTCCAACTTTAACTTAAAAATAATAATAATACTTGTTACATTTGGATGTGGTATGTCGATCGGGAGAATCGACTATAACTTTAGCTCAAGCTGAAACTCGATTATACATTTTCCATTAATCTGTATACCCGCGTTCTTTCTCACGAGCAATTGTGATATTAATACACGTCTGTTCAGTATAAATATTATTATCAATAAAAATAAAAAAATCATTGGAAAAAAGACAAAGAACAGCCGCTACGCACTGCCTCTGCAGAAAATGCATCTACGCCAAGCACGTTGTCTGGTCGTTACAGTTATTTATTTTTTTTTTCATTCTTACTTTTTTCAATGTTTCGTTCACATTTAGTTATGTAATCAACGTTCACTAATACTTTAATATGTATTTACGAATAATTATTAGCAACGGTTGCCAAGTCGATGGCACACGCTTTCACAAGTTATAAAATAACAAATTGGCTAACTGTCGTTTCAATGTGCTTACGTGAGTTACTCGTTGACCAATTTATGGTTCATCTATATTTTTACATTATGGGTATATATGTTTTTTATTTTGTATATAAATGTATCTATGACGCATTCCACGGTTAACGTACCAGCCAAAACTCGGCAAGTTTTTTATTTGTATCAATATTTTTGACTCAAAGTACTTGACAAGTAAAGCGTGTGACAAATTTTTCGATTTTTTCCACCACTTTTTTTTCATCAATGAATGTTTCAAAATTTCGTTGAGCGAAATTTCAAATGCAAATATCTCCGCAACGAAATACTTTGAATCCAATAAAAACTATTTCAAAATGTGCGCTTTGAACTGTTCTGTCAGGAGAGAATATCACCAAACACAAAGTTTCCCGTTGGTTTTTTTTTCACGTTCTGATTATTAAATTCGAATTCCTCAATGCCCACCGTTACATTTTTTTTTCTCAATGTTTTTCCCAAATTCCCTGAGTGATTCTAGAAATGTCGAGCCCCTGATGAGAGTGGCACAAAAATAAGGACCACCGTAAAACGAAAATGATAAAAATAAGTGGTTCCGTGAATATTAATATTTTTAATTTCGTAAAAAATCTCGAGGTTTCCAGTTTCTATAAACTATAATATTGACGGACGAATAGTTGATATTCTCGTACCACTTCCACCAGGGGCTTAATATTTTGCTATTGGACAAGGAAGTTGAAAAAAATAAATAAATAAAAACAAAATTATAACGGCAGTCCATTTTAGAAATTAAAGCGTCGAATAAAATGATCGACTGAGTTACAAAAAGCTCATTTCTATGTAATTTTGATTATATTCGAAATATTTATTTTCGGAGATATTTGCATTTGAAGATTTTGTAAATGAAATTGAAAAAAAATTAACTGCTGAAGGAAAAACGGAAGAAAATCGACAAAAAACGTCAAAAGTTTTCCTAGTCAAGTACTTTAAGGCAAAAAATGTTGATTTAAATGGAAAAGCTGCCAGGTTTCGGTTGGTACTTTAGCTGTGAAATGCCTCATATATGTATATGCATATACATTTCCGTAGAATTGGCGCATATCACATCTGAAATACATAAATGTGCTGGCTTTGTTGTTGCTAACAGTTGAGATAACCTCGCTGGTTCAATCGAACCCGTTGCAAGACTCCGATCCATCGTTTTCCGGTGCGTCGAAGATCCGTCCCAAGGTTTCCTTTGGGTTGAGCTGAGGCAGTTGAGCTGAGGCAGTTGAGCTAAGGCAGTTGAGCCCAACTCGTCCACCGCGAAAAAATACATAATTTATTTAACTATGTAGCAGAACCAAATGGAAAAACCACCAAGTTAGTTTGTACAAATGCAGCTATGGGACTCGTGAAATATCATCATCACGACACGATCAACGGTTAAAGGATTTAATCTACGGCAATATTAAGCCGTTGGGAATAATTATAAATTTTCACTCGTCGCTGGTAATCGATGCAAGTCA
This sequence comes from Sussaba pulchella, assembly GCA_963971145.1. Taxonomy (NCBI): domain Eukaryota; kingdom Metazoa; phylum Arthropoda; class Insecta; order Hymenoptera; family Ichneumonidae; genus Sussaba; species Sussaba pulchella. The sequence goes on along the minus strand of OZ020174.1, from coordinate 12,937,487 downwards.
ATTTTCTTCACTGATTTATCATTAAAATTTCCATGGAATTAAAATTTACGAGTTATCAGATTATTGAAAAATTACATTACGTAACTATGACAATTATTAGTTTTATATTGGAAAGACAATTACTGAATGAAGTCATAATTTCTTTCATAACAAGTACGTTGCGAGTCGAATGCATTCATTTATTTTTTGGATATTTGATTTCATTGGAGAAAGTTTAATTGGTTTCCTTTCAATCTAATCTTTACGTTGCTTGAATTTGTTTTTTCTCACCTTGCAGCGAATTCAAACTGACAGACAACGTATTCAAAAGTAATCAGAACGATAGGCAATAAACATTTTGTCGGACAGAAATTTGAAAAATTATTATCTTTAGGCAATCTAAGAAATTTAATCAACAATATTTTTTAAGAATGTCTGGAGATTCAGGTTTCGAAGCTGTAATAATATTAGTGTAGACAGTGAAAAAAAAAGAATTATTCCGATGCCCAGGGTTTACCTGCAAAAATATTGCGATATCCACGTTAATACTTTTGTTTGTGCGAATTAGTCGTCGACTTTCCGAGCTGTACCAACAACACAAAAACATTGACACCACGCCATAAAAAGAAAACCCACACCCCGTCGTAACAAATATCACAACAATAGCATTATTAATACACACACAAGCAAATTCTGACAATCACCGATAAAAATATTCTAACTTATTGTAAAAATTTTTTTAAAAATGCACGTTAAAAAAAGTTGAGCAACAATGACATCGCCCAGATCCATTTGCATCGTCGCATCGTTCAACAACCATATCTTACCAAATCGTTTTATGTGTGCTTCCCAATAATCACCCATGACAATTATTTTGACAACATTGTTAGGTGAAACTGTTCTATACATCAACGTTAATATTATCGATCGTATGAGCGTGTGCGCGCGTGCGCGAGTGAGTGAGTGTTCACTGTTTTATCGATATATTCTCGTGTTTTCCGGTGACCCTCTTGTTGCAATCCATGACTCCGAGTCGTGATTGCGTTGATTGATGGTTTTTTTTACCCCTCACGGCTTCATCAGGTAAACCAATCTTTCCATCGAATCATCAGTTTTGTCAATTTTTTCATTCTTAAATGTCTAAAATATTTCGTGGAAAAAAATGGTAAACTATGAAATTGGAAAAAAATAAAAAAATTGGAAACGTAAAAAGTGTCAGTTAAGATTGATCATCGATGGTGAGAATCGGAACCAATCGACGTAGACCCTTGTTTAGTCCCAGATTGTATAGGACCAAGTAATATCAATGTGAAGACTAACAGCTATGGTTCTTCTCCCTTCGGGCAGTGGCCACATTCCGGAAGGGCGTGCGAGCTGTTCAGATGGTTGGAAGAGCAAGTACGTATCCCTCCGAGAGTAGAAAATGGTGTCACGTTTTGTTTTTTTTATTTTTTTCACATCCACGGATTTTACTTTTTTTCTTCATTTTCGAAGTATCTAATTACAATCACTCCCGAAGTGTGCAACTTGTAAGGCCCGAGATTCATTCGGGCCTCGTCGATCACCCGACGGACACACGGTCGAAGGGAGTGCTCCGACCAAAGTGGCCTCTGTGTTTTTTTTTTTTTTTCTTGTTTTTTCACACCTCTTGTACACATCACTTTGATGGAATATAAGAATCGAGATAGACAAGAGCGATGAGCTTGCAAACTGCGGCCGGCGAATTTGCAAAAAAAAAACTCGTTTTCTTTGCGATGATCGATTTGGCAACTTCACGCTCCATGCTATCGGCATGCGTCGAGGAAAAACATACTAAAAAAGTACGAAGAAAAAAAAATCAATAAGTCGAAAGAAAATGAGTACATTTGTTTTTTCTTGCTTTTAATTCAGAGGCCAATTCGTTCGGGGGTTATTTTTCTGTGCAATCAATTCCGAACGAGTCGGATTGTAACAATCATTGCCATTGTGTATGATTTTGTTTTTGTTTTAATTTTTTTTTTCTTTTCAATTTTTGTTTCGACTGATCATAATTTCATCCGGCAAATGAACGACAATGATATATAAGAACGTGGCCAAGAAGAGTGAGCGAGAATTTTTTCCACCCCCCAACATTCTAACAATCGTACGAGTCGATCTAATAGACTTAATTGAATTTAATTAATCAAAAAAAGTAATGAATACATAGATAAATCATAATAATAATCACAAGAATAAATATAATCTCCCGTGTTCCCAGCGTAGAAAAGAACGTGGTGTTAGTGTTTGGAGTCCTATCGATGTGGTGTTTATTGATTATCTGGCAATTACAATTTAATATTAATTTCTAATTAATACCATGTATCGGTGTCGTTCGGAATGTGGTTTATTTTTCTAAAAATTTGTGAGTGTCTCGATGGTTATTGTTGTAAATGAATTGATACCACTTTGATCGATTAAGATCACAAAAAAACAACAACAAGAAACAGAAAAAATATTTCAATCGCCTTTTTCTTCGTTTTTGACGCAGCTACAAAATGTCTCTCATTTGCTTTGACGTCACGAATCCTAGTTTTCCCTAAATCGTTTTTTCTTTAACCGCGCTGTTCAACAAATTCTAGCTGATAATCCACATGACTTACGTGTGAATAACAGTTATGCTCCGAATGGGCTAGATTAAAAAGAAAAAAACCTATAAATGATTTGAAAACAAATTATCGACTACTCTATATCGTCCAGTGTCAGTGCAGGGATTTCCTCCACTCCCCACGGAGCTGTCGTTTGATTTCGTCCGACTATTGACGTATCTTTTCACTTGATTTTTACGGAATTAACGATATGTTGGAAAAATTTAACTTAATTCGTCGAAAAATATTACCCGAATACAAGAAATTATCGGAATATAAAACCAATATAGAATTTTCCTTATATTTATACCCTAGGTACACGATTTTTCATTTGTTTTTGAATTTGCATTGAATTAATTTTGGACATTGAAAATTATAATTCAATTAAACAAAATATTTTTCTTCACAATTATCGTAAAACGAAAAAATTGGAATATCAATGAGAAATCAAACGATGACTTCCATGTGCCTTGCCTCTTAGATTATAAGAAGAACCAGATCACAGATACGACTGCCTATAATTGTGCGATGTGTGTGTACATTTTCGAAAAAAAAGAAAAAAAAAATCCGTAACCGCATTTCGTCATCTCACTCTCACTCGAATTCACACTCATCAATTCGTAATCACGAGGTAACAACACGGTAAAAAATGTAAAAAGAACTATAAAAAAACACTTACGAAAATCGTCGTATCGCAATAGTAAGCGAAATTTTCCATAAACTTACATTTATAAATACACAAACATCTTAAAAGAATATCAGATACACTTAACTATACATAGACACGACCGTGAATCCTTTTAAACTAACCGTCTATGTGTTATGGGCCTGTACCTCTCGTCCTCCACTCGTTCTACGTAGGTGAAGACTTCTCGTACGCAAGTAAGTCAAACGGAGGATATTTATTTAAATATGATGTAATCGAATAACTGTGTAACGGAAAAGGAGCATTTTATTCGTTTGAACAGCATCGCGCGTTTAAAAAAATTTAGCGTAATAGTGTAGGACACGCGCAAAAATGAGAATCAAAAAAAGCAACGCTATTTTCAAACTACACAAAATTATCTATAATATTATGCCCGATGGAGAATCCCTTTCCCCCTTCCCCACGATTTGTGCATTCGTCGGAGCTTTCGAGACTGATCCGTACAGTCGTCTTTGTACTCGACAAGCTCCATTTTTAAACATCGTTATTCATTCAAACGAATATCAAACTATATTCAACCGAAATATTGGTGAATGCACAAAAGACGGAAAAAAAAACATCAACAACAACGCTTTTTCTCCTCTTAGGCCTCAAATCTCAACTTTTTATGCAAGCCTCATGTCTTTCCGTACATCTCATAATGATGCCACCTTTTTTTCTTGTCCTATTCCAACTTCGCCTCCGCACGTGCCCTATGTAGCATGATTTTTTTCTCGATCAATTGGAACGCAATGAAAACCACGCACAGTCACATTTCCGCCTATCTTTAAATTTCTCATCGTCGATAGAAATTTCGATTTGTGTGTAAAATGAATTTCGCTGCACGCCGATGAGCACGATCGGTTGGAGCTCACGATTATTAGCGTCAAAGTACATATAAATACATTATGAAACTCTTGACGTTCCGTCCCGCTCTTTTATGTACTCTATGGCCTTGAGGTTACGCGGTTGATTGGCCAACGCATTTGCCCCCGTGTGTCGCATAGTGGGGATTCAAACAAATCTCAAAATTTCTGTATTACTTCAATAAAAATATTTGAAAACGAAAATGTGACAATAAATGCTAAATCGGGCGCAATGGAGATTACACGAATTTTACTCTATACTGGATCGAAAATCGTTCTATCGACGCTGCTGTAGTTCGAGCACGAAGCATGTAGTATGAACACGAAGAAATAGTACCGTAGCTTTTGACTATCGTGATCTCACGATGACGACGAGTCGTATGATCGTCTTCGTTGATGAGCAAAAATTATTCTCACCGGCTTGGGATGTGAATCTGTCGATTTATTGAAAAAATACACGATTATTCACATCGATTGTCCGTAAAAATCGTTATCAGTGATTACGTTTTAGCATTCATGTCTTGTCACCGAAGTATTAACAATGACAAACAAATATTTTGAACTGTTGAATTTGATTATGGCTAATTGAAAAATGAAGGGTCAAGCAAGATGCTAAAACGGGACGATCACGTGGCTCGGGGTTATAAAACCAACCCCTCAAGCCGATGATAACGACGGAGAGTGTAGAATTTTAGGCACTGAAGTTACTTAGATAGGGTAGCTAACATGTGTAGTGGTTTGTTACAGACGATCATCATCCTCCCCCCACATTCACTCCGCCAGAACTGCCCAAGATGGTTCACGTGAGAGGTACAGTTGGCACCCTCAGTCAATCCACGCTTACAATCATTGCAAGCTAAACTCTCATTGGGATATCAACGATTAAATTATTTTTCTAAAATCCTCTTAGTGATAATTGAAAATATATATTTTTTAAATATGCGCATAAATTTCAATTTCTCAGCCCGTCTATTGCTGCCGTGTCATATTTTTTCGAAAAAAAATAACAAGTAAAAAAGGGTTTGAAACGTCCCCAAAAACCTTTTACTTTCCGTCGTTTTTTATAATCTAACAACATAACTGTTATTTTTGAAATTAGTGTTAAAGATTTATCTTGGAGCAGATAATTGTCGTGAATGTGGGCCAATTTAGATAAAAATTTACGCTGTTCTTACGCTGATTATTCAATATTTTCTCTTACAACTACAGAATGGATTCGTGTGTAGCTTGCTCAACAAAAAAGAACAAAAATAAATAAATAACATGCAATACATCATATAGATGCAAACATTTCAGGATGATCACCAATTATATGCGAGAAAGATAAAATGAAGTTAATATACTTCCGTGAATTTAATATCGTATATTTAAAATACATTTGTTATGAATTTAACAAAATTTTATTTATATTTTCTGTCCCTTGGGGTTGAACTTCTAATTATAGCATTTACTTTTTTTTCTTATTGTGTTTTACACCCTCGACGAGACTGACAAAATAATGCGGCCATTTGATTGCAATGGACAATGTGTTGGGAACGATATGTATTAGGCTGTAAACGTAGAATCTGACAAATTTTAATAAAATTTGTGTTGGGAAAAAATCTGAATGTTGTTTCGTGGGTAATTTTGCTAGGTCTGAAATTTGCATTGGACGATGGGTATGTGTGTGTAAGTATGGGTCTGTGTAGGTTGCATTTTCGCGACGCAAAACATGAAATAGTATGTAAAATCAATTAATTTGTTTAAATGTGCTCAATCGAATGGCTGCGACGATGTTTTAAGATGAACTGTCGACTTATCGAGTTGTATGGATTTTAGGTGAGATCAGTCGCGAAAGGGAAGATCCCAATGGTGAGCATTAAAAATATCTTGCGTGTTTTCCATTATTCGTGTCTCCAGCAAATATTTGGCTTAAAAAATATAGATCTTTTTAAAATAATACTTTATGTTTATTTTCATGAAGGATTATCATTATTTTTTCTGCATAGAATAAAAAAAATAGTCCAACTAGATAAATGCAGCCATCAATACAAGTAAAAGTAACATTAATCCAATCGCGATGTTGATTTATTTCAATTATGCATTAAATTCGACTAAATTGTAGTTGAATCAAATCAAATGATTTTTCATGCGTTTGAGAATTCTAATCTTACCACAAAAATTTGAGTATCCTAAGAACTCGTGTACGATAAATTAAAATATTGGCTTTGAATAGAGTTGTACTGCCGGTATCCTGACAAAGATTATTTAAGTATTCCTGATTGTTTGTTTTATCGAATTTGTTTTCTTGACTGCGCATAATATTTTTTTCAGCGATGCGGAATCATCGAAACTCCGTGGGAATGACGACGATAAATTCGGGAAAGCAAGTTAACAAAGTCAAGCCAAACGTCAATAGAGCAGCGAGCGACAGTTTGTCGAGCCCGAATCAGCCGTATAATCAGAGGTGACCAATCGAACAAACATTTTTTGTCCACATACTTCTATACCCACAACTATTAATTAATCATAACGCTGAAATTAATTTCTGACTTTACTGTTACAAGAGTTGTGAGAAAAGTTTGAGAACTCGAAAAAATATTTGTTACCCAATTTTTTACCCGAGAGATTCGACCTTTATCTGCCTTCCGATTTCAGAGGGCAAGAGGAGTCTGCATACGCTGGCTATCATCTCGCCTACGAAGTCAAAAAACTTATGTAAGTTTTTCTGTCTTAACTCAATGTTATCACATACGGTGATACATCTAATCACATAACCTACAGCCATTTCTACATTAGTTCGATGAAATGCATTCCACATTTTCAAGATATTCCAAGTAAAATTCAAGTAAAAGCCAATTAAATGAGTAACCGTAACTGGTTTCTTAAAAATCCACGAAATTGCAATAAAACAGTTTTATTTCAGAACTTTCATTTTTCTTTGAGGTCAGTCATCAATATTATTGTGGAGCTTAAATTACGTTGCAAAGTTTAATCTTGTTATAAAAAAAAACCAAATATAATGTTATTCTAATTTAGGAAAATTTTACCGTTATTATTATTATTATTATTATTGTTATTATTATAATGAAGAGTGGTCTCGGAAAGAATATTGAGAAGGCTTACAAAAATTTTAGGCCAACGAGTCGGGCGTCCGCGGGTGCTAACGTTAATAATAACGGAGGCCTCCAAATCGGTATCGCGGACGATCAGGCGAAGGACTTCGACTTCGAGAAGACCGAGATGAAGTACGATTCGACGGGCATGTTCCATTGGAGTCCAGCTCGAAACCTCGAAGACTGCATTCTAGATCGGAATCAGGCGGCAATGACGGTTCTAAACGGTCACGTCGTTGTCTGTCTCTTCGCAGATCCCGACTCACCCCTCATCGGACTGAGAAACCTTGTCATGCCATTACGAGCTTCCAATTTCCATTATCACGAGCTTAAACACGTAGTCATAGTTGGATCTGTCGACTACATAAGACGAGAGTGGAAGATGCTGCAAAACCTGCCCAAGATATCCGTACTCAATGTAAGACCACAACGACAACAACAACAACAACAAAAAGGACACACTCGTCTTAACAAATTTTACTTCATACATAATCGAGGGTGCAACGATTTTTTTTCATTGCTCCATTTTTAAATGAAAAAATAATGTTTTTGTCAATGATTGTCAAGTGAAGATCCTGAAAAATTAGTGGGAGCAGTGAAAATATTTTGTTAAGTTTTCTGTCTCGTCACTTATACTCTTTTGTTAGACAGCTTAACGATTTCGTGATTAATTATTATGGATAAGTAGTACAGAATGGTATTATGTAAAATAAGTTATGACATAAAAATATCACTGATTAATATTAGGCACATAAGAATATTCGATTTTCGGCCTGAGTGCAATGATTTTAAATAAGATTTTTATCAGGTATGGGAAATTGGTGGTTATATCGAAGACGTTTACTTAAATGGATAATAAAAACGATAAACTTTCAGGGTTCCCCATTGAGCCGAGCGGATCTACGCGCCGTTAATGTTAATCTTTGCGACATGTGTTGCATCTTGTCGGCAAAAGTGCCTAGCAACGATGATCCCACCCTCGCCGACAAGGAAGCCATTCTCGCGTCCCTAAACATCAAGGCCATGACTTTTGACGACACAATCGGCGTATTGAGTCAAGTTGGCAGTCCCATAGTCCTGCAAAGACGAGGATCCGTTTACGGTGCTAACGTGCCAATGATCACCGGTAAGACTAATCAATTATCCCGTCTACCCTCCCCCAATCGGCAAATCTCCATTTCTCTCACATAATCATTCCTATTTCCGTCGATCAATTTTCATCGACGAAATGCATTTTATTTTTCTTTCTTCAGAACTCGTGAACGACAGCAACGTGCAATTCCTTGATCAGGACGACGACGACGATCCCGATACAGAGCTTTATCTGACACAACCGTTCGCCTGTGGCACTGCCTTTGCGGTCAGCGTACTCGACTCACTCATGTCAACGGTAAATATTATTTATTTGCAATTGGATTTTTTCTTTTATTTTGCGTTGTCATTATTCATTAAAATGCATTTGCTCATTTGACATCGTTTATTTTTCTTTTCAGACATATTTTAATCAGAATGCGCTGACGCTTATTCGATCGCTCATCACTGGCGGGGCGACGCCGGAACTCGAATTAATTTTAGCGGAAGGCGCGGGTCTGAGAGGTGGTTACAGGTAATATTTCATTTCTTTATTAAACGAGACAGCTGATCAATAATACGATAATTCGTAGAAATTTATTGAAAAAGGGCGCCTTTATCTTCCAAAGAAACAGTTGATTTAAGCTTATATAGATAGCCATGAGCGCATAAATAAAAAATCATTCCATCATAAAATGTTAAAGAAAATTGAGATGGATTACTAATCAATCAATATATAAAAGAAAAAAATCGTTGAGTCTTCTTTTAAATGGATTGAAATTTGAAAAGAAATTATTATTATAAATTTATATAAATTTTTTCGTCAATTCACACGAAAATATAATGTTTGAAATGGATACCTTCATTTTTTTAAAATTCCATGAATGTTGATTTGATTGTTTTTTTTTTTTTTTTTTTTTTTTTTTTTTTTTTTTGCAGTACTGCGGATAGTTTGGCCAACAGAGATCGATGTCGAGTCGGTCAGATCTCGCTATACGATGGGCCGTTGGCCCAGTATGGCGAGGGAGGCAAGTACGGCGACCTGTTTGTCGCAGCATTAAAGTCGTATGGAATGCTGTGCATTGGTCTGTACAGGTACAGGTACCGGACTTTCTTTACCTCGATGGTATTTATTGGATTACCTTGGGTGCACAGTGACAGCGGTGGTGGTCCACGATCCCCGCTACTACTGTTTACACTCACTAAGTTCTCTCACGTCTCTGTGTTTCATTGTTATTGTCTTTATTATCTCGCTCGTCGGTTTTCTACGACCAAAAAAAGCAATTATTTTTCGTACAAATTTGTTCTGAAAATTTTTTCGTCCTGTGAATTTATTAATTTTTGCGCCGCACTCGTTTTGCATTTTTGAATTTTTTGCCTCATGTACACACGATTATCAAAAATGTACTAATATCCGAAGATTCGTAAGTTGACCCTCCCATCCAAAAAATATCATTTTTGACAAATTTGTTGTTTACCGTCATCGTTTTCTTTGTTTAGCGTTTAGTTGCTCGCCCAAAAAAAAAATAATAATTTTAGTTTAGCTTTTCTGTCTGTTTAGTTAAGCTTGTGTGAAGAAAAAAAATAAAAAATAATTACGTTTTCCGTGTTCGTCCATGTGCGTGTCTCTGTGTGTTCTCGCTTACCGTTTGAATAAATGTAACTAACGTCATCATTTTTTTTTTTTTTTTTTTTTTTTTTTTTTCAATTCCATTTTAGGTTTCGCGACACGAGCTCGTCATGCGATGCCTCATCCAAGCGCTACGTTATAACGAATCCACCGGACGACTTTACTCTACTGCCTACCGATCAGGTACAACCCTTCAACTTCTGATTAAAACGAATTAATTCCATTCAATTGAAAATAATCGTCGTTACAACGCGAAAATTAATGAATAAATCGTCAATTGGCAGGTTTTCGTACTGATGCAGTTCGATCCGGGCTTGGAGTATCGACCAAGCCGGGGTACACGTGGAAAAGATGATGCCTCCTGACTGTTGCTGTGTAGCGCCCTCACCGACGGACCATATTCCTACATCTAATCGACCGTAGGAAACTGTCGTGCCACCTCAATCATCCCCAAGCTTAGCCTCCTCATCCTCCTCAACGACGAAAGGATTTCCATACATCACGATCAAATAAAAAATATAAATTAATTTTTTTTTTAATGGAAAGACATCGTAATAATCATATGAACAAATCGAAAATTCAAGAAATAATTATCCATCGACCCGATAAAACTGCGGAAAAACCCTCGCTGCCCTGTCAATTATCAATTTTGAACTTATTAGTCTTTTCGGAAAAACTACGGATAATCGATATTTCGATTAACAAAAATAACGCGAAGGTTATTCTGTCCCACTTCTACCCCCTTTACCGATTTTCGATCGAATATCCAAAGCCGTTCTTTCCGATTGCTCGAACGACGACTTTGTCAAAAAAGATTGTAAATTTGCGAGTAAAAAAACGGATTGAAATATCTTATCGAAAGGTGGCTGAAGAGGAAGATCGAGGATGCTTGGCTGTGGCACGATGGATAATGGTCCGAGGGCTGCTACACGTCACACGTTTTGCCCACTACACACACACACACACACACACACACACACACACACACACACACACACACACGCCCACGCCCACGCCCGAAGTATTCCGACGTAACGGCGAGGAAACGTATTCGCGAAGAGTCGCAAAGACAAACAAGGAAAAATGAAAAATGAAAAATTTGAAGAAAAAAATCTCAACAGATCCCGAAAAAATCTTTATCGGAAGATTTTAGTTCAACGTACGACGGACGCGTCTGGAATGCGTCGCGATTACGCACAGTGACGAATTGTTCACGGGATAATCGTGTCGAAGCCGCTAATCGAAATTCCGACAATTACGCGGAAAAGAATAACGTCGGTCAACGGCCGTTACTAACCGCTGCGAGTGTCACATCCGCGAACGCACCGAATTCAGTGATTGCGTTTCTATCGCGAAGAACGAAAGATACTTATTATTATATAGTTAAATATTAAATACGTGTGTATAGATATATACGTATATATATATTTCGATATAAAGATATATATATACATATATATACGTGTGTGTGTGTGTGTACGTAGGAAGAGAAAATAAATTAAATGAAATTGACGGGAAAGAAACTAGCGGCGCCGTGACAATCGCTGTACATCCGTCACAAAGACATTCTCGTTGACGGATTTTTTCTCCGGCTATTGGGGGAATCTCAATTCTCATGCGAGGTCCCGAGACGACGACTCGCGGAATCGAGCGAAGATCGGGACGACGATTCGCAAGAGGAAACAACGGAAATACGTCACGGAGAAAAAATAAATACTTAAATATAATTAAATTCACGAGAGAAGAAAAAACCAATGGAATAGATAAATGAAGAGCGGCGCGAAGAAATTGAGAATACGTCGCGAAAAATGTGAGAGTGCGGGACTACCAATGTAATCTTTACCTCGTGTGTCTTGTTTACGACTTAAAGCAGAAGAAAGAAAAAATAAATACAAACGAATAAAAAAAAAAAAATAAAATGACGAAGAACATAATATGAAGAACAAAAAATCCGAATCAAGCACTTTGTACAGGTTCTATACTATAAATCATAATGAGAAGAAGGAGAAAAAAGGCCCTTTTCCACACGACTTTGAGTATCCCGTATGGTATATGTCGATATGTGCATAAATCGCACGTGATGGAGAAACAAGCGGAAGATATCTGAAAATAAAACAACAACAAAAAGAATATGCACATATAGAACACACATACATACGTACATACTGTAATTATACATATATAAATATGCGTATAAATAGACACTCTCTCTTTTATATATTTTTGTGAAACTCACGTGTGTATATATACGGACGTACGCATTATATAATTATAATTATATTGTAAACGAAAAAAATTATATATATTGATATAAAAATGCAAACATAATACATAAACACACAGTAAAAGAGGAAAAAGTAAACGAAAAAAAAATAATAATAATAAATAACGACGTACACAAAAACGCATAATTGGAATACCCATGCATGTGGTCGAGGTACTTTCACGAGCACACACACGGTCAAAATCGCGAAACACAGGCAAACGACGACGCATGGCGAAGAATCGAAGGGGGTGTAATGTTTAAGAAGTTCAATTCGATAAAATGAAAGAATCCGCGTTAACGATGCGGTCTCCGTCTGCGGCTGGACAAACGTTGATTTTAAGAAATCCGAGAGAAAGTCGGAAATGTTATTCAGATTAAAATGATCGATTAAAGAGATTTAAAAAAAAATGTAAAAAAAACCCCCAACAAACAAACTAGCTGTGGTAGACGCTGCCGTGTTCGTATAATGCATATATACCGTGTATAACTGCTGCCGCCGCCGCCGCTGCCGCTGCCGTTGCAATATCCACGTGCACTGTTCACTGCCACCGCAGTTCGTGTTATCGTCGTATGTAACATTTATACGATTTCGATTGAGGTGAGAGGATGATTGAAACGGGATGCCACGTGTGCGTCTCCGCAAGTTCTTCTTCGAATCGCGATGGATTGACAAGAGGAGCTCGGGAGACCCGCCGTGGTTTAATTTGATTAATTATTATATACATATATATTAGGCGCTCGGTGCACACGGCAATTCCGTCTTGGACTGAATTATTTGGAAAAACAGAAATATCGCCCAATTATTCCGGCCGAATATGCGATCGAAAATGCAAAGAAAAAAATGATTATTAAAAGAATTCGAATTTGGTTTATTTATTTTTAAAAATATATTAATCATTATTATTTTTTTGAATCAATTTTTTTAACTTTCTTCATAGAATCGTCGTTTTCCGACGAAACTGGCGCTGGTGCGAAGATCGCCGTATTAATGAAAATATGAGAAACAAAAAATTGACGAGTCCATTGAAATTACTTTCACGCTCATTGCTATGGCCTTTTCCAACTCCCGATTCTTCATCACTCTCGCCTCGGGGGTGAGAATTGCGGAAATTTGTGCATTAGATTTGTGCAAGTCGTTCATTAAATCGTCGAAAGCCTTGCGTAGAATTTTTTAGAACGAACGTGGTTTACCGTGTCACGTCGAGCCGACCTTTGATCCACTCACGAGGATCTGAAAGCTGAGAAAAAAATGTTTTTTTTTTCTTTTCGTCGTTTGGTCGTTAATTTGTTTCTTCACGAATCACGAGGCTCACGAGAGTTGAGAATCCATGCACAAATACTTGTATCAATTTATTAAGATTTATTTTTTTTATGATAAACACGACGCGATAATTATGATTATTTTATTTTCTCTGAGCCGAGTCGACATTTCAAAAAACCTATCCAATTTATTTTTGAAAAATATTTCAATGCTCCGAGAAGATCGATGAGGCTCGACGGGTCACGACGATTATTCGCGCACTCTTTTTAATAATTAAATCATGCACCGATCAATCGATTCATTCATCCCCTTATCATGTTCTCTTGTGCTATCGGATAAATGGTGCATTCGCGTGTATGCATGACGTATCGACGTGTATGTATCTGAAAAATGATATTAATAATAATCATGAAAGACGTATGAAAAAAAATAAATAAATTAAATTCAATTAAATAAATAAATAAATAACGAAAACAAAAAAACTAAATAAAAACAACAACAACAAAAGTTGAATGTTTCGAAGCGAGAAGTATAATTTAACCGAACGATCGAAATAATGTCGGTGATTAAAGATGTATAAAAAAACAGAAAGAAAAAAAAACAAAAAACGATGAATTGACGGCGCGTGGACCGTTCGCCACCTTCAATGCCTCATTGACCTCATCTAATGCTTTTTTATCTGTACATTTACAATTTGTGTACCAATGAGGAACGTTGTTTAATCATGTTGTTGATGTTATTGTTAAATAATGAGATTCAATATTGTACATAACTATATATTCATTATAATTGACGATATAAATAATTATATACATAAAATTCAGCCTGAAACCTCTGTCTCCCGCGTTTCAGAATCTATGTGCCCCCTGAATGAACAAAAAAAAAATGAAACCGAAAAAAAAAACAAATACCAAACAACAAAATACTTTTTTTTATAAGAAAGTCTGAATCAAGCCCTGAAACAAAAGCCCACCCACAAAAATGTATAATGTGATCGTTATCGTGTAATAAGAAAGAAAAAAAATTCGACAAAAATTACAAGGATGAATTTCACGTAACCAGTCGTCTTTCGTTCGTCTCTGTTGCCCTGTCGATTCCGCTTTTGCGTTGCACCCATGAATGATTTTTTCATATTTTTTTCAATTTTTATGTAAGAGAATCGATTAATTGAATCAAATAAATTTTCCATGGCAGAAGATTCCCTTCTTTTCGTTTTTCGTAGTATATTTTTATTATGCAACATACTCCGACAAAATATTGTTGAATCAATTTCTCCGATTTTTCATTTGCAACAAAGGACAAAATTAAATACCGAATTTTATGAACAAAGTTAACATTTGTGTCTGGTTCATCCCGGGCATTCGTAGAGCTCGAGGAGAGCATCGAGCATACGTTCTTTGTACGACGGAACGTCGTGAAACTGACCGCAAATGAGAGGAGTACGATCGACGTAGAGCACACTTTCGAGCAATTCCGGTTCTTTCGCAAAATATTTGTTAGCCGCTGTTGGTTCCAATAGCATTATCGGAATGTTCAAGATCCCGTGTGTCATGCACATGACGCGTAATTCGTTTATCGATACGACCAGTTCATTCCACGGAAATATCGACGAAGCCTCGATACCAGCATCCTTCAACGACACAGACATCTCGTTCCAATACGTTTTCAACAAATAATCCAAATGTCGGTCACGTAACTGTCGGGTCGTCGTGAATTGTAGAAAGCACATGATGTCATGAGCCGGTGGATTGTATCTGGAAAAAAATGTACGACGCCGAATGTTTATAAAATTGTCTTGTTAAAAATTCAGATGAAATAAAATAAATCACACGTACTCAGGACGATATACGTTTTTTGCTCTGCTTAGTCCCAAATGTGAAAAAAAAAAAACGCATTTCATCGTTACAATGACATTACGCTCCTCACATTGTACTGCCCTGATGTTTTCGAACAATTCGATTGTTTATATAAGTGAATATTGTCTCGACATATTCCAAGGAAGAATAAAAACATGAAGCCTAATTTAACTTTCCACGTCCAACTCTTCTTAAACAGACACAATGAATGTGAGTCTGTGGGATCCTTCAATGTTCTAATTATTCGAAATAAATCGATTGTTTGGCCAATCAAAACTCGTCGGTGGCTGTGACGAGGTATTTTGGGATATGCTTGGTCAATTTTACCAGGAGTTGATTACTCGGTCTGGTATTGCTATAATGAATCCTATTAAGGATATTTCAATGCATCGTCTTACCTGGCAAGTTGAAAGTCTATGAGACAGCAAGCAATGGGATTGCCATCGTCGTCGTATTTGAATAGAATATTGTTGGCCCACAAATCGCCATGGCACAAAACATTTCGAAATTTTGACGACGGTGACAATTTGGCGGCATGATCGGAGGATAACGATTGGATCTTTCGTTTAAATTGATTTCGTTGAAAATCGTCGAGATCGTTAAGAAGATCGATCATGGACACAACTCCCTTAACTGCAGCGTCGAACATACGTTTGGCCATACCGTGTTCCATCATCGGCCACAGAGTCTCGTGCATGCAGTGGGAAAATTCATCGTGAAGATTTTTTTTCCCCGTTACTTCAAATATCACGGATTTAGCGTGAAATTTGGCCATGTGTTTGATCGCAACGATACAATGTTGTAAATCAAAGGGAACGAGTTTGTCGGTCATCGAATAACCGCTGTAAGCCATGTCTTCGAGAACAATAACGTCGTTTCCAAGTCCGAGAAAACATTGGGGTATCGATTTTTTTTCCAAACCATCCAACACTTCCGGGAATACCGTCGTATAGAGATCGACTTCTTTCTTGAACGATCCATATTGCTGTATCCAATCGTACTGCGGACTACACGGGGGTGGCGGTATTTTGATAAAAAAATTATAGACACGAGTATCCGTCGGGATGTTGGGACAGGCTACCGTGGCTCGGAGTTTGTAATAACGTCCCATGAAACCATTTACCTCGCCTATGGGTGTCATCTCGTAATCGACCAAACGATAATGATCCATGGATTCCTCGATTAATTTTTTTTTTACGATCTCTCGACACTCTTGATCACAGATAACTTTCCCACCAGCCACGTCTCTCATTTTATTTTTCGTTTATTCAACGGTCACTGTAGATCCTTCGAATATTTTATTTATTTTATTTATTTAGATATTATTATTGGATTTTCGGAATATTTATGGACGATGGATAAGGGACCGCGCGATGGACTTGAATAACGGATTGTCAAGTGACGGTTGTCAAGCGTACGAGATTTACATCGTTTTATAGCCGATGAGGTAAATTGGTCACGTGCGGCGGAAGCTCTAAATTGGTCCGCACTCGTGTTACGTCGCAGCTCCGGGCATCTTCATTTTTATTGATGCTGATTGGTGCACGTGTTGAATAAACGTCGTAAGAACTTCGTCTATATTTACAATTATTCGTCATTTTATTACGGTGATATTGAGTTTCTTGATTTTCCGAGTTATCACCCATTTTCACAATTAATATTTGATATAATAGTCGTATCTTAATATTTTATTTTCATTGCCCATGTACAAAATACTTAAATTTAACATTTGAATACTGATATTATTGGAATGCTGTCGGTTAGGATACTGGACCGAATGTGCTTGAGTCGTTGAAGCGAGAAATTTTTATAAAACTTTACTTTCCACACTATTCACATTCAATAGTTATTCTTCTTCCCGATTACAATAGAATTTGAAAAATAATTTTTCAGTGATGCTATTGCCGATTTATATAAAGTAATCATTTAGCGGGTCGTTGTTTCGTTGTATTATTATCTTCGTTTCCTTCTTCGTAGGTCGTATCCAGGATTTTTTCGTTTCTTCCGTAAAGACCTCCGAACAGAGCTTGATGATTGACTAGCACTGGATTTATACTCTCCTGCAAGACATAAACATTCTGATTCGAGTAATTATATTATTTTCTTACAGGGTATTTTAGCACGCTAAATGTCGTTCGATCATTAATGGGGACAGTCACAATCGATAATTGATGGACATTAATGACGTTACAATTTTCCATCTACTCGGAGAAATTATTTTGGTTTGAGGAGTTTGGTTTGAATGACTCTATTGAGTCCCATTTAACGATTGAAATGGGAGTCGATTAAAATCGTTGTCGCTCATTTCGACGAGTCAGCGAGTGAGGATAAAAGGCGTTGAAGATTCACTCACTCGTTCTTCGTTATTCCATATTTCATCCCGACTGTACGACTCATTCGAGTAGCCAAAGTCCGGATTGTCTTCGACGCCGATGAGATCGGAGTCACCGCTGCCTTGACTGCACGATTGAAATAAAGCGTTTTCACAATTAGCTTTTCTCTATTTTTATTTATTTTATTTTATTGGCGATATATGATTATAAAAATTATTTCATTGGACGATCATACGAGTCAGAATATTGTTCTTGACATTTTTTGTAATTTTTTTTATTCAAATTAATGCAGCGAACCTTGAACTTTTCCTTGAACGTTTTTTAACGTTAGCAATGAGATAAAGGCCAAGGTTTTCTATTTATAAACCATTTTCGTTTATTAACATGAGCGTGAACGAGTTAAAAGTCGACTACTAGTTGACTTTCGTTTGAACTGCAGTTACGTAGATAGATGCAAATCACTTTGGAATAATAGTTCCTTTTTAGAATCGTTTTTGTCACTCTAACCTAATCTAAATCGAATAACATACATCCAAATGATAGAGCGATGGACTTTGATATTTGATTTTTTTTAAAATTATTTTCAACCATCGTGAATAACATTTTTGAATATAGTCTGACAACTTTAGTTAACTTCTTTTCTTTTTTTTTTAAAAGCATAATTTTTGTGAACCCGACGAGAAAATGAAATTTTTTTCACCTGATGTTATCGTCGACATTTGTTTCTGTCGTTTTCCATATTGGATTCGAACCCGCTACTGCAAATTGATTTGTGGTTGGCACAGCACCAGCTTTATCAAAACTTTCTGCGCAATCAGATTTCGTAATTGCAAGCTTATCGAGTCTCTCATTCAATCTGAAAATTTGATTATCAGAACACGAATCCATTCGTCGACGTATGGAAAGTGGAAAAAAAAACACAATTAATTACCTTCGGGTTTTAATTACGAACGCAGTAAGCAGCATTACCGTGCACAGACCGAAGAAAATGGTCAAGGTCACTAGGACCCATTGAATGATTTCTCGAAGATCTTCCGCCGGAGTCGAACTTCCGGTCGGCACGTCGACGAGACGCAGGGACCTTGCGCGTAAATTTTCCTTCAGATTGCTGATTGTTTGCAAATCGCTCGAAGCTCTAAAAATTTACAAATAAAGTAAACTAATCAATGTACAGGATGCCATAAGGACATTGCAGATATATCAAGTGAATCGTGAGATAGCCAAGTTTTTACGATAAATGTTACAACTAGCCCCGGCCTCATATATATTAAGAATTCTCGAATGACGTACAAAATAATGGCTTTTGAATCGATTGGCAGATGATCGACCGGGCTGATGAAGTGAGTCGTCAGAGTTGTTGTGTTGTCCATCAATTGGTTGTCGGAACCCACTGCACCTTTTATGTCGTCGATGTTACACAAATATTTGAACGCATCTTCAAATGCTTCAGTTATCTGTCAAGATTATGACAAAAAATTATTCATCTCTCTGCAGAGATTCGTTCAACATTTATTATTTAATAAAATTAAAATCTATATCCTAACATTTAATATTGTATATTTACTCACAAAGCTGCTTTCATCTTTCACGTATCTGACGGTGTTATTGAAAGTGAAGACTACCCGATTGCTCAGCGAGATTATATAAACGTTGACCGGTGCTGTGTCGTTGTGATTCTCTTAAAAATTTCGAAGACGATTATCGTTGAGCAAAATTTTATTCGAGTAGCTTTCTTCCACCGATGAAGCTCGTTTTGTTCGACAAAACTTACCGGCATCTCGAACGATGACGTCGAATTCAAAATAGCCCTTCATGTTGCTGGTGGGGGTGAATTTCAATAGCAACTCTCCGGTTTCCGGATTTATCGAGAAAGGCTCGTGAATCGATTCTAATGAAGGATCGAATGTTTTCATACTATCGGCAACTGCGGTGTACGTCAGTGTGTCGTTCAAGTCAGCATCCGTGGCCTGTGAACCGTACAAAAAAATTTAACAATTCACATATTATCGTCAGTGAAAATATTTTACATGCACCGTACCGAAAAAGTTTTTAACTTGAGTTATTTTCATTTTTGTACATTAAAATTCGTGAAATCAAGATCGAACCTTTAGAGTCAAAACGACGTGATCGAGTGTATCCTCCCTGGCCACTCCCGCCCTGAAAGGTTTTACGAAAATCGGTGCATTGTCGTTGACGTCAAGAACAATTACGACAATTTTCAGAACGGAATCCTCCAGAGGATTTCTAGGCGGGCCGTTCTTGTCAGTCGTTGCGACAACGTACAGCGTCATGATTTCCTGATTCTCTCGATCCAACTCCTTGACTACCGTCAGATTTCTCGTAACTTTGTTTAGGTCGAAGAAATCCATATCTAGGTCTGCAAATTTTTCGTTCGACGCACCGATAATAATTTTCTATTGTAAAAAATTCATTGAGTCATCTTCGAGTAATGCAGCGAGTCACAGTTACTGACTGACAATGAGTTGTTGTCTCGATTTGTAATTACGCAAAAAGTGGACAACAGCCCTTATTTTTGTTGAACTGGAATATGCAGTAGATGACACTTTCCCGAATAATTGTATCTATATATTCTGGGCACGGAAATCAAGTCTTCGTATGATTAGGCCTAGTTAAAAGTCACTGAAGTAACTTCGATTTTAGGATGTTTTGGTTTTTTAACGGTTAGGTTGAGGGCTAGGAGTTTGAGGGTTTGGATTTGGATTTTAAACGGTACACTGTCAGATTAGATGTCAAATTAGAGTTAATTTTTTTTTTCTAAGTCGACTGAGACCCGGGCGCATTGAAAATTCCACAATGTCCCTAATAAGAATCACGCTAATATGTATTATAGAAAATACCTTTGTTCATAAAGAAGTAATAAATATCCACCGTATTTCCGCCAACCTCGCTAACCGTATCGCGAGCTTCTGGTATGATTACCGATTGCCCCAAACCAGTTTTGTTCTCCTTGATCCATACTGACCACTCCGCATTGTCGAATTTTGGTCCCAGGGCTGAGACGAAGATTACCGTTACGTTTTGCGACACATGTCGTGGTGGATTCCCACCGTCGGTTGCCGTTACTGTCAACTAAAATTTTCGTTTTTTGGTCACGGATTCTTTACCACCGTGGCAATGTGATATTTTTTTTTCTCTGTTTTCTTCTCAGACATTTTTCCGTTAGATATATGATTCGATATTTGAAAAAAAAATATAGAATATTCTGTACCGTGTACGAATTTTGTTTCTCGACATCTGGAAATTTCGCAAGTTGTAATCTTGCGACGTTGTTGCTGTATTGTACCAATTCGAAATATTCGTTGTCACCTGGGAAAGAACGGATTAGATTAATTTAATAAATATATGCGATTTGTTGAATTCGATACCTGGCTGATAATTTGAATCGATTAAATGCATCGATTGCGAAAAGTTATTACCTGAGCTCGGTATCGAGAACGTCACGTTTCCACTGTTTCCATGATCCTTGTCTGTGGCTGTGAAATCGTTGAGACGTTGTTCGTCGTAGGTTTTTAATTCCGTGTGGATCGTTTGTTCCTAATAACGAATCGAATATACGAATAATTTGATGCACGAACGGATATTAATATTTTTTTTTATTCGTTGAAAAAATAATGTCAACGACTCACCGCTTTCAGAGGTATTTTTTTGTTCAGTTTTGGAAATTCAATAACGGGATCGTAATAATTAAAGTCTGTGATTCGAATTACGTAATCTTTTGTATCATTCTGGGGTCTGGGATCCGTTCCAAGATCTTCGGCCTTCGGTGTCGTTGCGAAAAAAAAAGAAATGAATAAATAAATAAATACAAGTCAATGTATGATAATGCACAAAGAGATGTATTATAGAACTTACATAGAGTTTAACTGTCCACCGACCGTAATAACCTCTCAAATCGCAATTGGCAAATATGTCCGCTTCTTTTTTATCTCGAGTTTTAACGATGAAGAGATTCTCACAATCATCATTAGGACCGTCGTATACTCCGTCGACCGGCTTGACGCCCATTATCTTGTAGAAAACTTTGGTATTGTCGGTCTTTGGATCGTCAGCATCTTCAGCCCTCACCGTTATTATAAAATCGTTCTGATAGATGTTGTCAATGAAACAAACGATAATGCATTGTAATGCCATTCCATTGTAAATTATTCCCATTGTCAAATATTCACATAAAATTTTCACATATCTCGACAAAACAAGGTTAATGGCATACAAAAAGAATATACATATCCGTTAGCTAACTAATTTTTCGATTTGTCGGTCGATTAATTTAGTTATTTCCGATGCAAAGATAAATCGATTAAAAACACTTTTGTCCCTTTGCTCATACCTTTCTTGTGGTTTCCGGAACGTCAATCTGTTTGATTTCCGGTAGCAAGGGTTTCTGGTCATTGATGTCAGTGAGAATAACCTTGACGTTGAAGTCCAACGAGTTTGTGTTCCCTAAAAATAATTTTCCAAAAATTTTTATGTTTTTGTCGTTCCCTTGGAATAATGCATGAGGATTTATTCGGGGTTCCGTAATTGGTATTTGATACTTACACGTTACGTGATCCACGAGATAATTGTCACGGAGTTTCAAATTTAACGTAAATTCGGATTGTCCGAAATCTCGATCGAGAACGTTATTGCCGGTAAGATTGACTTCTAATAATCCATTGTATTTGCCCATACTGAAGTACTGCATCGACTCCAAATAATCAATATTTATAAGATAAGAAACATTGTTGAAAGGGTCTGCAAAATAAAAATATAAAAAAAATTTATTCAGATTGAATGATGAAAAAAGTGAGTAAATCTTGAATATTAAAATACAACAATAAAGAGGCGGATTGTATAAACTTACAAGTTCTGTCATCGTCCGTTGCATGGATTTTAACTATTTCCGTGCCGCTCCGTGATTTCTCCGGTATTGTGATCGTCGAATTAAATTTGTCTCGGCTGAGTCGAGGTTCTTCGTCGTTTTCGTCGATTACGAATATCTCGATCTTCGAGAACCAATAGCACCAATGGCACAATAATAAGTTAAATCAAATTCAAAGAATTTTTTTTTGTTGATTGAAAAAATCAATTAAAAATCGGTTAAAAATATTGACCACTCAATCACGTTGGTTCGTTTCGATACCAATTCTCATTTCATTGCGGTGAAAAAAGTTATGCGATTTTTCGCTGTTTCATTATTAGTATTGTCTTAATCGATTTAATATTAATTCACTTACCGGCAGTGTAGTATTTCTCTCACCGTCCGTCGCTATTACATTGTAGTATATATATGTGTACTGTTCCGCATCTATTGATTTGTTCTGAGCCACTTTAATGACTCCAGTCAAGGGATTAATGTAGACAAGATCGTTCTTCGTCCCGTTGATGGCTCTTAGGGAGTGGGAAAATAGTTATAGAATAACGTTTTGTCGTAGACAAATATTGGCTTGGGAAAACACAAAAAGAACTTACTCCAGGAAATACGAAACGTTATTGTATTGTGGACCATCAGCGTCTGTTGCTTTAACCGCCCCAATTCGGGCGTCGGTTATCTGGTTCTCAATGACGTCCATAGATTCTGGACTCTCGAAAATTGGATCGTTGTCATTGATGTCGATGATATTGAGAGTCAGGGTAGCTAAGATAATCATTTTAATTAATCGAAATCACGTAACATGAATTTACTTCGGTTGAAAAAATTCATTCAAGATATTATCTAATAATTCCTTTTTCGTATCGGAGCTGGCCCGTAAGGTTTCGTTTCGTTTCATTCGTTTGCATTCGATTCTTTATGAGTGGTGAAATAGTGTGAAAAAATTCTTGAGGTATGATACTCTCGTCCGATTGCTTATCTACGGTGTTTAATTTGTGAATACTTACCGGACGTCGTATTATCGTTGTGGACAGTTTTAGAATCAGTAACCGAAATGGTGAGGATGATAACGTCGAATGCCTCGTAATCGATTCTGTCAGTTACATAAATCGTACCCACCGCAAATCTTTTGTGAACTTTGGGATAATCCGTACGAATGTTCAAATGTCTGTGGCACGGAAAAAAATTAATATCTACCGTCTCAAAACCGATAATTGCAGCGAAATATTCCAGTGAATGTTTTTATTGGTTGATATTCAAGGACTAAAAGAAACTATTAAAATATTATTCTTGAGAAACTTAAATAGCAAAAATGGCCCAAAAAATATATATCTTGGAAACGAAGAATCCAATTATTTGCTTTGTTTGTTGTGCTTGTGAGCCTAATTAATTCGAAAAAAAATTTTTTACCCGCGGTAAAGACTTTCGTCCACCGGTACGCTTTTCTTGTTTGCTCTGGTGTTTTCCCAGTCAATGCTGAAATGTAGTTCCGCGTCGGTGTCGACGTCGGTTGCGTTAATCAGGGCCTCGACTTCTGTTAATTTTGGTAACTCTTCCACGAGTGTCGGAGTTTTTTTCGGCTGTGAAATGAACGATGAATATTTTACGCCTGGATTAAATGCAGGGAAATATTCGTATGGATCCAAAACCCCGGAGACGCATGAGAAATAATAAGCCCGTCGACGGTTCCGAGCAGAGAAATCAATCATTTTTCGTTGTTGATCGCTTTTATGAGTGTATAGGGGGTTGTCTCTTAATATGGTCGTTTTTCAATTCCAATACGCCTGCCCGGAGGTACGATTTAAGGTATATAAAAAATCAACACATTAACGTGGGCCGTTAGTAAGTTAAATTTCCCGAATGAATACCATTACACTATATTAAAAATAAATTTGGAATTATTAATAATTCAAAGATATTTACTCACCAGATGCAAATTTGGTTGAACGTCATCGACGTCAATGACGTTTATTGTTAAAGCTGCGTAGGTTTTGTGATTCGCCGTGTCTGTAGCTACAATCTGCATGAAGACTACAGGCATAGATTCATAATCCAACGCGTCCGATTGATTGGTCACAATTTTACCGGATTCTTTGTCTATCGTCATAGCTGGTTGAGCTACCAAAGAATGACTGAAATAAAAAATCCATAATATAAATGTTTGAAGGAACATTAATAAATGTCAGTATGCTCTCATAAAAATATATTCTATTAAAAACTCAATTAAAAATAATAAATATTTCTTATGTATTTTATCGTAATCGGTATTTTTTATTTTGATTCCTCACTGACATCACACTGTCACCAATGTCCCGGTCGGTTGCATGGACCGTTGCAATTTTATGACCCATCGGTACATCCTCAGGTACGCTGACTTCAAGCAGAGTATCCGAGTCGAATATCGGTAATTCGTCGTTCCAATTGATTAACCGTATGCTAATATTTTTTATGTCCACGTGACTAGGGTCGGCCTTTTCCGTAGCTTTTATCTAAAATCGTCATTAATAATACACGTAAATATTTTTTCACGCATGGCCCATCGCGCGAGCCACAGTGGATGAGTTCGAACCGAAATAGATATCCCGATGATTGGGTCTCACAGAACCTCATAACCATAATTATCGTGTTAAGTTTCTGGGACAACGAGGGATGTTGCAAATATTTTTATTTGAGTGAAAAATATTATGAACTTTGACCGCAAACCTGTATATCCATGTTTCTCCAGTTTTCGTCTTCGTAATCGAGTAGCTTCGCATTGACGACTGATATCGAGAAGGAGCCATTTTGATAACCACTGTTTGGTACAACGACGAAAGCTGAGCTCCACTTGTTCGCGGATTCGTCCATTAGAATAACGGAATATTGTCCGTTTTCAGCCTGAATATGATTTCCATTGTAATCTTGTTTGCATCCAATGTGATAAGTATCTAAGCAATCACTGAAACATCGAAATCTCACCAGATCCGGATCAACGATGGTGATCGGTGGGTTGAAATCAAGAGACGTATATTTTGCTTCGTCAATTTCGATCGTAAGATTTTTTGGCGAAATTTCGGGTACATGATCATTATCGTCCTCGACTATGACGATGATGGTTGCGTTAATATTCGATTCAGGATCTGGCACTTCGTACGCAAACACCAAAAATCTGAATACTTCCTTCCCAATTTCATCACGATCGATTTTATTTATCGTAATGTCGCCAGTTTTCGAGTCGATCACGAAGTACTTCTCCTCTCCTGAAAATTATAATCAATACTCGGTCAACGACATTTATATATTTTTGAGCTACAGTGGAGTCTCGAATTTCGCCCACTCTTCGAGGATAGTCAAAGGAGTGTGAACTCCGCTTGGAAGGAATGCGCGCGTTATCATTCACGCAATAATTGCGGTTGGGACGTCATAATATGACTCATGAAGGTTTCGGTCAAAAGAAAATACGAGAATCTACTGTATATCAAATTGATTCAATCGAAATACCTTCGTTTGCTTTTATTCGATAATTAATCGTCGCGTTGATTTTTCGGTCGCCGTCTATAGCCGAGACGGCAAAAGTCTGCAAGTGTAAATTATCTGGTTATGGTCGATTGTAAAATCTAATAATAGCTTCAGCGAATGAACAGCGATTCGCGAATATGTTGTATCAATATTTTATATAAATTTGTGAAACTTACTCTTGTCGTTTTTTCTAATATATTTTCTGCGGCGGTGACTGAAGTCCATACGGGGGGTTCGTCCGGCATATCACCGACCTCTACCACTATTTCAAGATCACCTTCGTTCTTGGCTCCGTCCTACAATAAAAAAGTATTACGATAAAGTAAACCCGTTATAGAATCCTGGGAAAATGAGAAAAAAATATGTGTGAAAACACAATGTCCGTGCTGACATTGAGATATAAATAACACATTGCTACACTTCCGAGTATATTACTCACGAACGCTTGAACCTGTAACATGTACATCGAGATCGTTTCGAAGTCAAGGCTCTCAGTCACGTTGATGTATGCATCGAGTTCGTAATCTTCCCTGGCACCGCTCACCTTCGAGGAGATTAAATGGAAATGGTTCTTCCCAGAATCGTTAGGCTTCAAATAAGTTTCGTTCAAAAATTAATATTTGCATGAGCGAAGAAAACTTTTCATTACAAACACTGTTGTCCATACTCACAACCGCGCTTAAAGTGAAGTTCACTTCGCTTATCCATCCATCTGCGTCGCTCACGGTATACGTACAGTTCGATGGTCCCACGTAATTTTCCTTTGGAAAAATGGATTCATTAGACGTCGGGTCGTTTCTTTATTTGCTTGAAAGGGCGATGCGCGTTACACGGATAAAGCATTAATTCACATCGGTAATATTTCGATGAATTAAAAGTCAATTTTTTCTAAAAAGTGTTGCGGTTTGTTATTGTTATAATAATAATTATTATTATTATTATAACAAACCTTAATTTCGCATCTTTTTTCGTTTGGTCTTATGATTGGTGCATTGTCATCGATATTATGAATGTTTAGTGCTATCAATGGATACGGTGGTGATCCTGCTATTATCGAGAATCTGTAATCTCGCATGATTGGCTCTTCGTAATCCTGCTTGTTTTTTATCAACAGTAACCACTGTCCGGTTGTAGCGTTTTTTGTGACAGCCGCCCCAAGGATGAAATTATTTTTACCCCCTTCCAGCAGTCCAACGGTGGGCGTTTCCGAGCCTGATGTCAATAAAAAAACAAAAACTTCGATGACGTTATTCTTGTATCTTGTTTATCACGAGCCAAGTGAAAGAAAATCTCCACATATTTGCGGCGACCCAAGATTTTTTCGTTTGGTTTTCGTTTGGTTTGGATTTATTTTTATTTTTTTCTCGACACGTGCCTTCGTAATTGATTATAGCGATGCATACTGGATGATCGACTTCTTCCTGCAGCAAAATATGGGCTCGCTGATAGGCAGGCATGTATTCGAAGGACAGAACGACGTCTTCCCGAGGATCGGGTGGAAGCAGTTGATTCCTCGGGTCCTTCCAGTCTAGCTTTCAAAAGTGTTTAATTTCAATTTTTTAGAATTGCATATATTTCAGACACTTGTTTATGCATATTTCGATTGATGGACTTACCAGCTCGGGAAATTCCTATTGCATGAGAAAAGCAGAGCAGCAACAAGCCGGCGTAACCCTCGAACGACATTTTGTTCCACTCAGCTCCTTCTAATTATCGAGGGAACCACAGATTTGAGAAACTTTAGTTTGTAA
Source organism: Sussaba pulchella (assembly GCA_963971145.1). Classification (NCBI taxonomy): domain Eukaryota; kingdom Metazoa; phylum Arthropoda; class Insecta; order Hymenoptera; family Ichneumonidae; genus Sussaba; species Sussaba pulchella. Next base: position 12,909,720 of record OZ020174.1, on the reverse strand, counting down.
ACACCGTTTGGACTAATAGTTTCTAATTAAACCACGGTTATACAATTTTTTTTTAATAAAAACATTATATAGTATAATATTCTTATTGATAAAAAATATTTTTATATTATTATTTCTAGACAGTATTTTATGTTTAGAGGTTTTTATCGAGGGATTTCATGATTGAATTATTTGTTGTCCGTCGTGGGGGTCTTATAAATAAATTACACTTAACTCAGCAGAAGAAATGCGTATTGCTGAAATCTTCCGTTCAAAATGAAACTATTAATTGGTATGACACGCTGATTGAAATGACAAGAACTAAACTAGAGATAAGATAGATCATCGCGTCATTATTAGTGAGAGTGATAAACTTGAAGTACAGAATGTTGTTCGCAATCAATTGTCGTGTTGATCCTAGCGGAAATATTTGTTTTCTTTCTCAATAATTGTATCGGAAAAACAGGATTTTCCAAATTGTGTTACTTTATCGTCCGGAAGCAAAGATTCCGAATATAACTTGAAAAAAAAAAAGTTCACAAATGTACATTTTTGTTCACGCGAATGTGATGTCATGAGAATTATTATTATTATTTTTTTTACAAAACTTAATATATTTCACGATAATTCTCAAACTGCGTTAGAAGTATTGATGAACTTCCTTGTCGTCATCGATCTGACCCCCTTAAGATGTATAAATGTACATCAGGGTTGCGGTGAAACGAGATAGCAAAATCGAGAATGTTTGATGTGATCAAATGATCCATAACATGTCATAATCATTGACACCCACGCACCGCTGCAGTATCAGTGTAGCAGTAGCAGCGTAGCAGCAGCCGCAGCAGCAGCAGCAGACCCAGCCTTATCGCACTAGAAACAGTCGGAATTGACCTTTGTGCACACTGTCGCGAACCCCTTTCACTACTTTACATCGCGTCTTTCGAGATCTTTACACCGCGGTCACAAAGTTTTTTTCACTCGGTCGAACAAAATATTCCGCGCAAATAACGGAAAAGAAATATTGAAAACTAGGAAACAGGCATCGTGAGCAATAAAGTGTATAGCCTGTAATGCGAATAGCAGCGAGCGAGTCCCGTCAACCACGACAATCGTTTCGAGCGAAACCTATATGCGCATCGAAGAAAAAATGTTATCGATGAGCTGCGGATGGCGACAATGATAACGTCGCTCTGACCACCATCACGACGTCCTTTGCCTTGATAAGATTTTTTCAGACTCGTGTCTCTCTCACTTTCTTTCTCTCGCTCCCTTTTAATCTGTCTGTGTGCGTGTGTCTTTCGGGTGGTTCGTATTTGGGCCATTTTCGAATTTTGATTGCGCCGGGGTCTCGATCGATTCCAAAACGAAAAAACGAAAATTTCTAGTTCAACTTTATATTTCTAGTCCAACTCTTACTACGCGCTGATTCGAGATTAAGTATCCCGTTAATGATACATTTTCCTTACTCTATTGGCACGGCGACTAATTATTCCGGGAATAATGAAATACCATATAAAATTAGAGGGTATAAGCAACCCTACTTTGTCTCATTCCACGTTTACACAGTGGCGGATCTGACGGAAATCATCCAATTTATGAACAAGCCATGATGCTCTAGAAAATAAAGAATTCAGGCACGTTTATTTCGGTGACCGACTGGACTCTTTAAAAGAAACGATCTCGTTAGGAGCACAATGCCCATCTATTCTCATTTAATACATCATCTGAATTACAAATTCGATATAATCCGAGTATAAGCAATTATATTCGTACAGCAAATTATTTTGTGTTTTGCAAATCGACTTTGTTACACGACTTGTCTACGACGTAAATTTTGGAATGAATTTTGAATAATTAGAGACAAAAACGAATGCGCCATAGGTGACGGTTGCCAGATAAAACTTCGACGTCGCGGTTGATGGATTCGCGTATCTGTACGCGCAAAATTCCACATGCATAAAGTGTGTAAGCGAGGAAAATAAAAATAATCGTTATTTAACAAAAGAAAAGAAAATAAAAAAAACTTTGCGATGGTTAACAGTCGAAACCGAGAGAAACAATGCTGAGCTCCTTTGCAATATGTGTACTTGTCGGCGGGACCAGTCGTGATCAACGAGAGTGTGCCCGGCTGCATTTTATTTTTTTTCTAATTAATTTTTTTCTTTCTTTTTAACGTTCGTTCACAATCGAAGTGTCATAGGTCAAGCCGATGAGATATCGTTTTGAACGTCTCGAACCGTGCAGTCGCTGTCGTGTTCTCCAACGAAACACCGACGTTTGTTAAACGTCTGCGATCTCTCTTTCTCCCTCTCTTTCTGTCTCTCTCACTCTCTCTTTCTTTTTCTCACGGTCTCGGTTTCTTTTTTCCACTTACACGGGTATAAAATTTTTTTTCGTATACTTCATTGCATAAGAAGTGCTGAAAAATTTGCCAATGTGGATATCATCCGATCGAGTTCAGGTATAAAAAAACTGGGGGGCCGTTGCCGGTGGACGTTTTTCATATTCGGGATCCTTCTTAAAACGCTCGACGTGGGAAACTAAAGCGGATTATCGCTGGCTCTTAATTCTTCTGTAAGTATGAAACTGAAATATTTATCTCGGTCATTAAAATGAAACGTTCGAGCAAATCGGTAACTACAGATTTCTTGACGATCGGGCACCAAGTTACCGCCCAAATCCCAATATTTATAGCGGGTCGGTTGTTATTTCGATCATTTTCGAATTGAGTTTGGAAAGGCTCGGAACCCGATTATGAAAAAAAATGTTAAGCCTACTTTGAACGTTTTAATGCAATTCTAATTCCGTATTAACCTGGTCAAGTTTTTCATTTGAAATACATGCGATTTTCTACCTATCGGTGATTATATTCGCGGGACGATTCGCGTGATTCCTGGGTACATCTAATACCTTATGAAATTACCGGGCCTGAACCCTATTCTCACGAAATTAAAAAAAAAATAGGTCATCTCATGCCGCGTTTACACAGTTTTTCAGCATATTACCTATCTATTCGTTCAAATAATTTTAAAATAATTAGAATCTCTGAGAGTCCCAGTCCCCACATTAATTTTGGCTGTTTGAGAAGATCCCGTGTGGAAATTTCGCCCAGGAATCTACCAGCCCCCGACTAGTTTTCCTGGGTTCTGGCCAGCATTTTGCACGGTAAGCTAGATAGCCCCCGACGCCATGTGTAATTCCTGGCCACCCAGTTGTTGCCCATGATACCAAATAGGGGCCTGACTAGCGTTCCGATTTTGAATCCCGGAAAACGGCGTAGAGGCTGGACATTGCTAGCACAATCTATACTGATAAATGAGGGGCGGGGAGGGGGAAGGGGGGATTTATTTTGTAATGCTATTAAATAAAGCGAAACCTCGGTAATATAGTCATATAATCGATAATTTATTTCACATAAAATATATAAAAAAATAAACATGTCAGTCATGGTGCTCATTAAAATGGTCATTTTGGTTTCTCATGATCTCACCTAATATATATATATATTAGGGCGGCTTGAAAAAAAAACTTTTTTTTCTTTCAATCAAAATACATTCACGCCAAAGTATCTTCCATCAAGAGAATCGTGTCCAAAAATGAGCCCAATTGGACCATTTTTAGGGGTCGTGCAAGATTTTTCTAGTTTTCCCATTTGATTAACATGGGAAGGGCGTGAAGTTTCCATTCAAAAAAACGTAGCTCCGCCAATTTTATAGGTACATTGATCCCGTTAGTCCCATTTGGAAGCTCTTAAAAAACCGCTTGAAATGGCGTGCGGACCTTTGAAATCCAATTGCAACTTCCGTCGATAATTTCTTACGAAACCACAAAATTATTAATGAAAGTTGAAATGGGATCCCAAAGGTCCGCACGCCATTTTAAGCGGTTTTTCAAGAGCTTTCAAATGTGACTAACGGGATCAATGTACCTATAAAATTGGCGGAGCTACGTTTTTTTGAATGGAAATTTCACGCTCTTCCCATGTTAATCAAACGGGAAAACTAGAAAAATCTTGCGCGACCCCTAAAAATGGTCCAATTGGGCTCATTTTTGGACACGATTCTCTTGATGGAAGATACTTTGGCGTGAATGTATTTTGATTGAAAGAAAAAAAAAAGTTTTTTTTTCAAGCCGCCCTAATATATATATCCATTATAGACTCTCTTCCGGACGCCGGGAATGGCGGGGAACGCCCCAGGCGAGTTGTCGGACCCATTTCAGTAACAAACGAAATCTGAAAATGAAAGATATTTTTGTAATATTGATAATATAGTAAAAACCAATATTTCGGTCATAATCTCAGTATTATACTTACTATCATTTTCTTCCGGTACTTCCGTCGATGTCGAAGGGTTGCACGAGTGAACGAGAGCTTCCGTCTGGGTGACCGAGGACGGTCAAGCCGCTGTCGTTGGTATAAAGTAAATTAAATTAGTTTCCATACTCAGAGAAAAGTTAAACATACATGCATATGATGACCCAAGTAGAAATATGTACAAATAAGTACTCCCTATACTCCATTTTTGACTTCGAAAAGAAATTCAGGTTCTCCACCCTCCCAATCGTTCGAAAATATCAAGGTTAATTTTTTTTGTTTTTTTAATGACTGCGTCAAACTTTATTCTTTTTGATTTTATAATGACTGCGACAAATTTTACTCTTCTCAGATTTATAAAAACAGAGGCAATTTTTACATTTCATTTTATAACAACTGCGACAAACTTTATTCTTTTTGTTTTTTTAATGACTGCGTCAAACTTTATTCTTTTTAATTTTATAATGACTGCGACAAATTATACTCTTCTCAGATTTAGAAAGACAGCGGCAAGTTTTACATTTCATTTTATAACAACTGCGAGAAACTTTATTCTTTTTGTTTTTTTAATGACTGCGTCAAACTTTATTCTGTTTAATTTTATAATGACTGTGACAAATTTTACTCTTCGCAGATTTATAAAGACAGCGGGAAGTTTTACATTTCATTTTATAACAACTGCGACAAACTTTATTCTTATTATTTTTTTAATGACGGCGTCAAACTTTATTCTTTTTGATTTTAGAATGACTGCGACAAATTATACTCTTCTCAGATTTATAAAGACAACGGCAAGTTTTACATTTCATTTTATAACAACTGCGACAAACTTTATTCTTATTGTTTTTTTAATGACTGCGTTAAACTTTATTTTTTTTTATTTTATAATGAGTGCGACAAATTATACTCTTCTCAGATTTATAAAGACAGCGGCAAGTTTTACATTTAATTTTATAACAACTGCGACAAACTTTATTCTTTTTATTTTTTTAATGACTGCGTCAAACTTTATTCTTTTTGATTTTATAATGACTGCGACAAATTTCACTCTTATGAGATTTATGAAGACAGCGGCAAGTTTTCCTTTTTGATTTTCTAACAACTGCGTCAAATTTGATTCTTTTTGGTTTTGTAAAAACTGCGTCAAACTTTATTCTTCTTGATTTTTTAATGACTGCGACAAATTTTACTCTTCTGAGATTTATGAAGACAGCGGCAAGTTTTACTTTTCGATTTTATAAGAACTGTGTCAAATTTGATACATTTTGGTTTTGAAAAGACTGCATCAAACTTTATTCTTCTTGATTTTTTAATGACTGTGACAAATTTTACTCTTCTGAGATTTATGAAGACAGCGACAAGTTTTACTTTTCGATTTTATAAGGACTGCGACAAATTTGATTCTTTATGAGTCCTGGTTGAGTAAATTTGTATCTCTGCATTTCGAATTACACATTACACTTATATACATGAATAATGTAAAAATACGACCACAGAAACTAACATGCAAATTGAAAATAAAATATCTGAAGAGGCCCCAGATCGTAGCGACAAAACGTATTAAAAACAAAAAGATAAAAGATATGGTTGTCTGTCGCCAAAGCTCTGGACAACCAAAATAATAATTACTATTGAAAAAATAATGACTTACATCGACGACGGTAGTCCTGAAAACGTTTTCTTAATAATTCCTCGACATTTTTTTTTCACTGCACGGCGTCCTTTCACTCGTTCCAGAATCCTTGCTCGTTTTTCCTCGTCACGCATATTTGTTGTTAAACTGTCGTTAAGTCGCGAAACACATTGGTAAAAGTGAGGTTAGGTTTGTTCAAGAAACAGCAGTGCCTCAAGCCGATCATACCGGCAACGGTCGCTGCCCATCGACCAATCAGAAGCGCCGTGCGCACGCATTGAACCTCTACAGCTGCGACGCCGACTGATGTCTGCAAAGGACGCTGGATGGCGTCATCTATCGATGTATGCTAGCCAAAAACTGCTTAGCCTCCCTACGGTTGATCTAGAATAAAATGACTGGTTGTCGCCTGGGTAGCCGGACACCTATAAATGTATTGTGGCTAGCTTCTATCCAGCTACTTTAGAGGTAAACCTAGAGCAGAAAAACTAGTCAGGCGCTGGATTCAAACGAGGGTCTACGGGCCCGATTTCCACACGGGATGATGTAGGAGATTTTACGTCAATTTTGGGTGAGGTGGGCCCCAGGAAGCCGTTTTTATGCTATTTCGGGTGGTGACGCATATTCCAGTCAGAGATTAAAAGAGGGAGAGTCAATCATACGATGGAAAAAATAACAAGGTATATTCAACATTTCGTGTCAAGCAAACCAGAATGCGCAGGGGGGACCTCGTCAACTCCGATAAGGTCCGCGATTTCGGTCTGCGGGTAAAATTGACGTGGAATACCTCATGTACATTTATCATCCACAATATACTTCGAATTTCATCGACATGTGTAACACTGATAGATCCGTCATCAAAACCTAGTCTATCAGCAATATTTTCGTTCTGGCATTTTATACTTATCGCACTTTTTTGCTGATGTGTCCTGTTACCGGATTCCTCTTTATCTTTAATTTCTGCGTTATTTCTGCCTCCCCCTCTCCGCTCTGACGATGATTACATGAATGAAAAATACGAATTCAGAATCACAATCGTGTCCACGACCATGGTACGTTCCGATTTCGTAACCCGACAATAAAGTCCAATTGAATGGCGTCATTTGAGCTAGGATTTGCGATCACCGGTATCGAAATGCGATGAGTGAATTTTACGTTCATTTCTCAATTACGGGCTCTTGTGTGGGGTCAGATTGAGAAAGGTTGATGGGACATTATGATGAAAACAAGTAATCGAGATTTATCATCGATTTTAAATAAACGTAAAAGCCTGTTATCATTCGATTGTGTACAGCCTCGAAGAGCGAAGACGATGACACGGGATCACATGAAACGACGGCACTCGGATGTGCCGCAATTTGAGTCTGTGGCGAGGATATCGAGTCTGCCGATCGTTGAGAGTGGGATTCACATGGCCGGCAACGTCTACGACAAAATAAAGGTAATTATATCGGTGGTTGGGAGGGAAAATCGATTCATCAGAATCGGTTGAACTTAGGTTTTGGTACCATTCAAGGTAGCTTGATTCGGTTAAATTCACATAGTCTGTAGGCTATGGATTTGAAAAACCACCCTTAAACTTATTCGATTCTGCCTCGAAACATAGACTTATCGGGTTTTTCCTCCAAACATGGATTCATTTCATTTTGGCTAAAACATATAGACTGATTGGGTCATGTGTAAAAAGACTTAAGCCAATAGGTTGCGTTTACAAAAACAGCGACCTTCTCCCTCTCGCTCGTTTTGTTTGAGCAAGTAACATTACTATGGTTATATAAAATATTTTATATTAATGACTTCAATTTTGTTTTCTAAGCACTTTATCTTGTAGTATTTGGCTCATACGATGTTTTAGAACGTCCTCTTAACTTATTAGTGATGATAATCTTTTTTTTTTTTATAATCTTCAATTTGACCGCAACGGGACTAGACTTATTTGGTTCTATTCACAGCCAACCAACACGAGACAATAAATAAATAAATAATCAATATACATAGGCAAATAACGAAATTCGATTTTTCCAATCGAAACGGTTTAGAGAAGCTTATATAGGGAACATAAAAAAATGTAAGTCTCGTCGTTTTTTTAAAGCGCAAAAAGGTTGGATTTATTAGATCAGGTTCATTCCGTATATTTCCTGCATTGGCGATTTTCAGCATTCCCGCGTCTTAAAACTTCGTTTACAGTCTGAATGACAAAAATCTAACTTAATCTCATTTTTCGGAATAATTTACTTATTCGTTTTTACCACAAAACGACAGATTTATCATCTAACCACATATAATATAACCACATGACTTCCTGAATTAACGTTAAAAAAAAAATTAAAGGTTGTCGGGGGTTGGGTTTAATCCGCAGGGGCCTTCAACCGCCAAAACGTCCTAGTTTTTTCGGCGTAGAATCACGTCACGTTGTACATCGGATATTGCAGTATTAGATAATATTATTACAAACATTGATTGATCTTCCGTAGACAAAACAAATCACGACTCGCGATACGTTCTATGACGTTGACGGTTGCAAGTTATACTAATTTCATTGGACGCACACGCCGATCGCCCGATTTCACGACAAAATTACGAACCCGCTTGCCTCTCACTGTTGCGTCATTTTTAACCTTGAACGCTACTTCGATAGAAGAAGGTCCAAACACCTTCTTCTCGTCATCCTACTAAATATTGAATTTGTTTTTCTTCTCTCTTACGGCGTTCGAAGTCTCGGACAAAGTCCGGTGTACAACTTTTATCAGCGGAACGCGCGGAGTTTCACCGACCAAAACGATAGACGTAATTGTCCGAAAAAAGCCGGTCGAGTGCGAGTTTGACTCGTAAAAATCTATAAGAACCAGGTCTTCCGTTACAATTTTTCTGTAAACGTCGAGCAAGTTGTTATATTTTCCGATTTTTTTCAAAATTTCGATTCAACAGTTTATTTTTTAAATAACTTTTTAAATATATTGTTCAAAATTATTAAAAAGTATTTTTGTATTTTACATAACGAGCTCTTATGATACCCCATATGATATGCAGAATAAAAAATAAACAAAATTGAGTTCCCAATTTGACCCCTCGTAAATTCTTCGATGAATATTTTAAAGGGTTAACTAATGCAAAATATTAGAGTTAATAAAATCTATTGCTATGCCAAATTTAACCTTTCTACGTCCCATGATTTCTGATCAAATCGGCTGTGAGAGACCAACAGACGGCCAGACAAGTGACCTTATGAGGTTTCCGTTTTCCCTTTGAAGGTACCGACCCCTAAAAGCGGTTTCGTGATTTCGCTATGAACAATGCGAATGATGGGTTCATCATTTTGTTCCAGCGTTCGAATTCGTTGATGAGTTGGAGCCTCGACACTGCCGAACAGTCGTTGGCACTGGCAACGGCTTCGGCAAGACCGGCGATCTTTGCGTTTAATGGACCAATCAATACAATCGATCAGCTGCTATGCAAAGGCATCGACATAGTCGAGCAGAGAGTTCCCGCGGTTCATTTACCGCCCCAACTTGTGAGTATTCGTTCGGGCTCTCGAATTCCGTCTATCGCAGGAACTAACATGCTTTTTTTCATTTATTTGTTTATTTATTTATTCCTATTTTTCCGCTGTATATCGTGAGATTTCGGGAATTTTCAATTAAATTTTACTGATCTGCAGCTTTATTCGAATACGCGAGCTTACGTGAGCAAACGATTCGTCAGGCCTGTACTAAGACGGGCCGGAAGCGTTCAGCAAATCGGCAGTCAAGCCGCAAATGCCGCAGCTGATCGCTTAAACGGTGCTCTGACTGTTGCCGAAAAATACGTCGATCATTATTTGCCACCCGATCCCACGGACAAAGTGCCCGACGGTATTTTATTAAAAAATGTTCACCTATTATTTAATCATTTAGTCATTTAGTTATTCATTTATTATGTTAAAAATTATTCAAACTAATAGCCAGTCCCAATTTATTCGGAATAATTTAGGTTGTACTGTTCGCGAATTAATTGTCATTGATATTTTTTCCAAAACGATTTTAAAAATCTCTATTTGTGAAATTTATATTATTTAATTGGAATAAATGTAATCTGGGTATCGCTCGGAAAATAGATGTTAAAACTTCCGTTTATGAATCGCAGATGCACGTCAGATAGAGCCGGTAAGCAAAACGGCTCGGACCATCGAGCACGGAGCTCGATTTTCGAGAAACCTGCAGCGAAGGCTCACACGGCGTACACTGGCCGAGGCCCGGGCCCTCAAGGAACAGGGCACAGAGTGCATTCACGTTCTTCTCTATGTCGTCGAATTGGTGAGCCTAATTTTTTCTCTGTGCGACATAGACGAGTGTGTTTTCGAAATAAATTTATAAGATTAAAAACTCGTATTTCAGATTGCGACAGATCCGAAGTTGGCTCTGCGCAAAACAAAAGAGTTGTGGGCAGCGCTGAGTCTACCGGAACCGGAGAATCAGGCACGACCGGCCACGCTGGAACAATTGCTTGTTCTTCTGACTCGAGAATCAGCTCGACGAATAGTGCATCTCGTTAACGGAACGGCCACCCTCGCCGCGCGCATGCCTCGTCGTCTTGGCAGGGGTTTTGTCTCTATTTCCCACCAACTGCTTCACGTCGCGGCCACCGCACTCAAGGTTCCACACCCGGGTTTTACAATCCCGCCATGGTTCTATAACATTCCAAAATCGTTTCCCTCCACTCTTAAACGCGATCGCTTCATAAAAAACCATCGAGAAATATGCTACGTTGAAAAAAATAAATTTCACAAGATAATCCGTTATTCTTCCGACGATCGAACGACAAAATTTCATCTTATTTACATTTTTAGATTTATTGTAATAAAACATTAATTTGTCATGTATAAGACGTTTGTTTTATTTGCATCGCCAAACAATAACCAATTTAGCCAAATTGTATGACATGACAGATAATGTAATCGCCAATAAATTCTAAAGTTAGATTCAAACGTATCCAGAATCAATTTCGTTGGTCCTGAAAGAATTATGTCGGAATTTTGTGCTATTATATTTGAATAAAAACTTACCGATGTGTTTGCAGATGACGCCTATAATTGGATTCAAGCGCAACAACACCCAAGCACACGTATCCGTTCTCCAAGCGGCCATTCAGAGGCTCAATTCAACGACCAATCTTCTATTGGCAAGTATATCAACCGGTTTCATTCTTAAAAATTTATAAATCCGTGATAACGAAATAACACATCGTACTTTATATTCGGTCGATCAGGAACGAATGGCTGGTTTTCTCGCGGGGCGACCGGAGATATCTAAGAATCAGCGTGGATCGCAAAACCGCAAACAAAATAATTTCAACCACTCGACGGTGACGACGAATCGTTCGCTGAACGGGATCGAATAACCGATGAAGCATATAACGCGACAGACTCGCATGTATAAAGATACATATATAAATATATGTATGTATGGATAAACATGATCTTGTGGAAACACCTGTCGTAGATCGTCGTGGATATATATTCGTCATATCGAAATACAAAAATCATAAAGACGAAAGAAGAAGAAAAAAACTATTTTAACCAGCCTAACACCTCTTCGTGCATACGAATATCGATGAAATATTGGTTAAAAATTGGTGCTAAACTCTTAATGTTTTCGAGTAGACATTTTTTCAAAATTATAAGTTGTTGTTTGTAATAAAGGGTCATTCGTGCGTATTTTATGGCTTATCATTCGTAAGTCGTAATTTCCCCGAATATACATATTTTTCCAAAATATTCATCGTGCTCGGTATTATCGACGTCAGACATCGTCTAGACTCTCGAGTGTAGACTGATTGCAGCCGCATCGCATAGCTCGTAGTGTTTTTACTAGGCATTGCGAAGGCTAAGAAATGCTGGGAACGTGACGATGTGATATCGGAAGAGCGCCAGCGTGATAAAGCCGTGTGTGTTGATTATGTCCGGATCAGAGCTCGTACGCCGTATCGCGTGGCTCCCGAGCGATAGAATTTTTCGTAGACGAGCTGCGGATAACCGCGAAAGGTCTCCGACATCGACTCTGCCAATGAGCTCTCACTTTGCTTTCGATCAACGTGTAAATTGATCTCCGGTCTTGCAGTGAAGGAGAAAGAGAGAGAGAGAAAGACAGGAAGGTAGGAGAGAGCCACGTTTCTGGTCTCGACGTCCGTGCGTGCATAATTAAATTGACGCAGGGTCGAGAAATATCGAGCTAAGAGTTAGGATATACAGTACGACCTCGAATTTTTAGCCAATCGACGGTCGCAGGAGAGAATCTTCAGTACTCGTTCGACCAATTTATAATAAGAAGATCGACGCAATGACAATTTCCTTCCTCCTACAATTATATTTTCGTCTTCATATTTTTGTCGTAGTGAATATAATTTACGATAATTTTTATAAACTTTACAATGCATTTTTGCAGACACACCCGAATCGTTACGAGCAAAACGCCGCAGAGTCATTAAGATTATTATATTATTATTAATCATCGTCGCAGCCGTTTGGCGAGTAATCACTCGATGACTTGTTGTCACTCGGACTTCGGACAATGATACGCTACGATGATCTACGTGCATGCGTGAACGACACTTGTTTACGCTCGTTCGAAAAACGCAAGCCACAGCACCAGCAGCGACACCAACGGCAACAGTAGTTACGGCAAGTACCGGAACGGACGTATAACTCAAATTTACGCCAGTTTGGTCTTATCACTCCGACTCGGCTTCCAGTGCCGCATACAAGCTACTCCCGCACCGGTCCGTGCGGAACAGCCAGCGTACATTCCACGTCATAATCGAAAAATTTATTTTAAATACGTGATTATTTTTCTCGGAGGGAAGACTATCGCAAATTTTACGACTGCAGCTAAAACATTGCTCTTTATCGGTAAGTAATTGACTCATCCTTGATTTTTTTCGCAGCGAATCGTTGATTTATTACTACATTAAAGAACTTATTTATCTAAAATATACTCTACCAGTTATTATAACGCACCTACACGCGAATATATAAATTGATTAGGACGATTCTTCAGTCCCGAACATTTCTCCAGCGTTCCTCTTTCGATTAACCGGCCGGAAAATATGAGAAATTGATTTTCTGTTTGAATTTTTTTTTTTTTTTCAAAAACTATTGTCACAAAGTTATTGATAAATATCTTGAAAATCATATTTCATTCTGTTCTGTTGAGGTGGTCAAATTGCGACAATAACAGATTGCGCCGCTGCCATTCAGCTGGAGGTCGCATTTGCTGATGATGTTTTGATTTTGAGTCTCAGAATCAACCGGGAATCGAACAGTTAACTGTAGCGTGAAATTCGATTTGGCTCGAAATATTCAAGTATAGGTAGTCGAATCTCAATTCCGAACTCATAATAATAATTACTATTATTGTTAATAATTTATGTTATTAAATATTCTTATATATTCAGTCAGCTCGAACGGAATAGTTTTTTTTCCATTGTATATTGTGAATGCGAGGATGATCATAAATTAATCGTACGCAGGTGTATAAAAACCTGTCGAAGATGTCTGCTCAAACTGTGGAACTGCCCCAAATCGAAGTGTTCAATAGAGTACTTGAATTGCCGATAGTCGAGCTTGCGATAGCAAAATCCGCTTCGACTTATCTGCGAGTCAAGGATTGTCATCAATTGGTCCATTGGGTTCTCACTACAGCCGAGACGTCACTGACAAATGCGACTAAACAAGCAGTCCCGATAGCTGCTCCTCTCGCTAAAAAGTTCGAGACGCCGATACATTTTGTCGATCACACTCTATGTATGGGACTCGACAAGATCAAAGAGAAGGTACCGATGGTTAAAGAAACACCGGAACAGGTGAGAACTATTTACACTTGCTTCCAAGTAGGTTTTTTTTATTTTTCATCTCTCTGACCGGTTAGATGTATTTTTTTTTTCTTTAAATTTTTTTTTTAAGTAACGAAAAATGGTTTAATAAATGATAATTATTTGAATAGTTACGTGAAAATGCTTAAAGTGCCGTCAGTGACTAATATCAGGTTTTGAAAGGTTATTCATATATTTGTTTTCCTTTTTTTTCGGTTGAAAGTATAATGAATTTGAGTACGCAGGAAAAGTACTATAGGGACCACGAAGCACCTTGATGGAAAACGGAAGGATAATTCACAAATTTACATAATATGGTATAATTAATTTTCAGATTTTCGAAAATGCTTCTATTCTAGTTTTTGAGACGGTGGGACCCCCGATATCGATGATTTTGCACGCAAATGATTTGCTAACTGCTCAGGCACAAAATCTCAAATATCATAGCTGGAACCAAGTCAATCGAGTTCTTAATACGCATTATGGTACCGTGGCGATACACGGTTTTCACAATACCGCAGATATTGTCGACAAGCTTATCGACAGATATTTTCCGTCAACAGCGGTCGAGCAAGAAACAGGTTAGTCCGATCCCCCAGGTTTCTACTTTCTGAAACCTTTGCCCGGGTACGTTAAAAACGGTTGACTCGAACGAGTTAACGTACTTTATGAACGACGGAAATTAGTTCAGCATAAATAACGATGGGAAATGTAGGGATCCGTTAAGAACGTTCGGAAAATCCTTACACAGCTAATAATCTATTGCAGCCATTGGACTGTATTGTATAACAATGATAATATATAACAGAAATAAAAGACAAATTATAATTGCAAGGCGAGAATTATTGATATTAGTAATTGTTATTCAGAAGCAATCCGGAGAGTAATCCGAGATAGTTTCAGAAGAATAGTTGTTGTCCCCAAATAAAGGCCCGTAGGCTTCTATTTGTGAAACGAAATCTAAATATAGGCCCAGATGGGTCCGGCAAAGGCGCCATGCGCCATCAACAATCCAAGAAAATTTAATTGAACAATTTCTCAAACATTTGATCGATTTTCAGTCCCTACGTCGATCGAAGAGGACAAATTGTTGCACACACTTCAGACCGTTGGCCGTCTATCTAACAAAGCTGCGCGTCGCGTATATTCTCACGTTGTTGAGAATCTGAAAACCATCAATGAAGAAGGCTTAAATGGTTACGTGAGATCGGTCGCCGAGCTGCTGCACGTGACGCAATATATCCACGTCATGAATGGAAAAGTTCCCGCCTCTACGAACCTCCCCGAACCAAACGGCGCAATACCCACGATTGCCTGATTCGTAATAAAAATCCCACGTATTCTTCGATGAAATTATCTTCCGGTTCTGTTACTCGTTATCGTATTATTTATTTAAATATTCATCCTTCGATGATCATCGAAACGTCAACCATTTTCTGGCATGATTTCCGCTCGTTGATCGTCGAGGAACCAATCGTTTCCCCTAAAAAAAATTATCATTGATGTTGTTTATCATCTCCGTCATAATCGAATATAATGGAATTTGATAATCTTTTTGATAAATCGATTTATCTCGAAATAATGTAATAAAATATCGTTCGAAATCAACAAAAAATAAAGCTATTTTTCGATAGACCTCTACTATATATTTTAGATTTGTATTGTATGGGTAATCTCATATGTCAATATTCTTCAAAATATTTCTGCTATATTCCTCACAATTAACAATCGGCTAATGTCTGAAGATTTTTCATGGTTAATAACTTTTTTTTGGTTGAGAATATTTCTGGTCCGAGAATGGAATGATCGACATGGAGATATGGACTGGGAACGACGTACGAAAAGCCGGGATGAACGATCAGCGCGAACGGTATACCGGCCTAATAATAATCCCCGAATTAGTAATAATCATAAATCTTATATCTTATAATAGAACGAGTGAAACGTCGCTAGTGCTCCCTGTGTTGAGTGAAAGCCATGACCAAGAACCAGAGATTAGAACAATGTAATCTCCGCGTGTACTCGGGCGCGCGAAGCAGCGCCAGTGGTCCCAGTGGTCGGGGTGGTAAGTACGACTCCTGCCCGAAAGCATTGTGATGACTTCACTTAAGACCCGGGATTACATCTTCCAAGTACTTCCGAATACCGAATGAGGTGCGTACCGTGCGCCGTGCGTACACGGTGATTACCGTGTGCTTTGTTGTTAACAAGGTGCTAACCGATAATTCGATATCGAAGTAGAAATGACAAAAAAAGAGCAGAGCAGCGACACGTCATTCTGGCCGCAGCTCGAGATTTACAATCGTGTGAAGAATCTTCCGACGGTTTTCTGGGCGACCAACACAACGACGTCAACATGGTCGTACGTAAAGAGCTTACACCCCTCGATAAGTTTTATATTCGGTCTCGGCGAAACTCGGTTGAATCGTGAGATTACCGATGCCGCATCGATAGCCAAACCGGTTGTCCAATGTTTCGAGAAAGAGATTCGCATTGCTGATCGGAAGTTGTGCGAGGGTTTGGATGCTATCGAAACGAAAGTTCCAATCGTCAAAGCACCTCCGCAACAGGTAATACTGGACAATGTACTCCATATCGTCTTATCTCGAGAGCGTCCAGAGTCGAATGTTTCCATTGAAAAGATTAATACTTCCAAGTGAAACTCTGTGAATTTTTTTGTCTGCAGATTTATGACGCTGCCAAAGTTACTGTGATCAGCTATTACAGTTGGTTATTTGGCCGATGACCGAACATAGAGAGAAAAAACCGTTCGCGTTTGCGGTCGAACCTTTACCATTGTTGCATGCTACATGAGGCGCAAACTACTTGGCTCTGTCAAACGGGAGTCTCTCTCTTTTTCTGGCTTACAGCAATAAGGAATTGGGGTAGGATGGAAACCGTTGACCTCCACGTCAGATATATGGCATGCCGGTAACAGCTCGCGCGTGCGCGTTTCCGTTCAATGCGGGAACATTAGGAACGTCCATCCAATTTTTTTTCTTTATCTGTAACTGTACATGGCAATTGTTTGATTTATTTTTCCACACCACGATGTAAGGAACAAAGATAATAAAATTATAACCACGAAATCAACGATGCGATGTTGTAAAAAAAAAACTGACGCAATGTATTATCTTTAAAGAACTTTGATCGTTGTAATTACGGAACGTACTGGAACGCACTGGGATGATCGCACGATTATTAATGCGGCCCATTGACATTTAGGAGGAAGTGTTATCGAAGAAGAAAGATAAGACGACGTGTGGCTGTCGCCCCAATCTCTTTGGAGTTTAAGTTGATTGGTCAAAAGCTTTCCCGATAGATGTTTTCGACCAATCAGTTTTAACAAGAAGGAGATGGGCGATAACCGCCTGTCGTCTTCTCTATCTTTTTGTTAGCAGTTCATATGTCCATGTTGGTGGTGCGGCCCTGCTGATTATCCCCACCTAGGGGCAAACGAATCATCGAGACAATACGTGGTTGTGTACACGGATTGAGCCACGAAAAGACATCAGTTTCATCCGGTTTTAGCGCCTATCGAGTCATACATCGACTGCAAAGTGCCGATTTTTTATTGCAACAAGTGACATTTTTTTACCAACAATCTTTATCAGTTTTATACATCAAGTAAGTACTAAACAATATTTTATTCATCAATCTTAACAAGCGTAAAATGCATTAAACTTGGATGACAATTATTTGATATTATTTTTTTCTCAAGGAGAGCCGATACACTCGGTCGGTAACAAAAAATTTAAATAATTCCTTTCAAGGGTGCTCTGCTTTCACTTAGAGGGCTTTAAATTGAAGATCTCGATACCGTGTGTGTAATAATTTTCCATATTTGAAGACTCTACTTCGGTCGAAAAGTTGTTGAAAACCTTGATGGGAGTTGTTTACAGTTTTTGCTACCAACTGTGCACGGAACAATCGCCCGGGTGGGTGTGTATCGTCGGCCTTTTAACAAAACGTAGAATCATGAGCGGATATTTTCTCGAATGTCCATTTGTAGGGTAAATTCCTATGTATTGCATATTTATGGATTCAGTGGGATGAGAAATATTTCATCAGCTTCGTATGATGTCACTGGCAGATAGGCTCAAAGTCCTCTCATCCTCATTTCAATAATAAGCTGATTACGTTTCGGCGCCCCGATGCACCGTACAATTCGCGTATAACGTAACGTAACGTGTTCTCGTCGACTATTATACATATTTTTATTCATTTTTTTTCGTTTTTCAACAAGATACAGTTTTGGCACTGTCAATTATTTTAAATAAATAAATAAATGGAGTCTTTAGTTAACAGTCGAGACGTTTATCGAAATGTGTTTTGGTTTCAGGCAAAAATGACAGAACCAATGGAGAGCCCTATTACGCCCGCAGCATCGCCCTTCGAGGCTTTTGATCGTGTGAGAAATATTCCGGTGGTTCACTCAGCCATTGAAAAAACAGGATTAACATATTCATACCTGAAGGGTTCGCACCATTTGATAAATTGGGCACTCGATTATGCCGAAGCTGGATTGAATTACGCGACCGCCACGGCTGTGCCCATAGCCGCGCCGATTGCCAAGAAACTGGAGGGTCCTATTCACACTGTCGATCAGAAACTTTGTCAGGGGTTGGACATTGTCGAGAAAAAAGTTCCAATGGTCAAAGAACCGCCGCAACAGGTGATCGCATATACCAAATATAATTCTCCAGTTATTTTTTTTAATTGATTAATTTTTTTTAAACTGAAAATGCGTTCTCTCATGAACCATCTTATTTAAAATATCTTTATCGTGTCGGAACCATTATTTTTTCTGTCTTTGTTCAGGAGATATAATCATTGTTATAACCTACCCGTGTTACTTCTGACCTTGCTCTCTTCTATTTTCTCAATAAACTGAATTAGAATATATTTCATCAAAGACTGAGATCCGTAGTCGGGAAATTGAAAAATGGTGTTAACCAAAGGGATAATATTGTCTTATCTCAAGATCGTCCAAAGCCGGTGATATCACCGTAGGATCCAAAGTTCAATCGAGTTGTGTGCACAAAAAATTAACGAGACAGCTAAAAATTGTTGATTTTATCTTTACAGATTTATGACGCCGCCAAAGCCGTGATGAGCAGTTCTCTACAACCGACGATTGAAAAACTCGTTGCCGCTAAGGAATCAGCGACTCATCAGGCTTCGACGCTGAAGGACATCAGTATGACAAAGGCCAATGAGATACTCAACACGCACTATGGTTCTATCGCTGTTAGAGGCGTTGACAATACCAGCGCTACCGTCAATCAATTGCTCGATTATTATTTTCCACCTGTCGAAGGCGAAGAGGCTGTTCCCGGTAAAAATTTACAAGAGAATTTGAAGAAAAAAAAATAATCACCATATGAGTTTGCCCTTAAAACCCTAGAACTATTGTTCTTTAAATTTTCAGCTCCGGTGTCAGCCGATGAGAACAAAGTTTTGCACGCGGTGCAAACAGTTGGTCAATTATCGAAGAAAACTGCGAGTCGTGTTTACCACTCGGTTGCCGCGCAATTGAAGACCGTGAAAAAGGAGGACGTGGCCGAGTATATAACGAGTGTCGTTTCCATATTGCACTTGACACACTTTATTAATGTCGGTCAGAAGGAAATAACCAACGAGGAAACGAGCAGCACAAGCCCCACGAGTCCGACCACACCGACTGAGAAAAAAGATCTCGAAAAGAAGTAAATTTCCACATATTTCAATTACCCCACAGAGTGTATGAAATTTATAAACGTTTACAAAAATACGACTATTCGTGTATTATGGAAAATTATTATTTTTTTATTATATACGACCACTATAACTCATATAATTCATGTTTCGTATATATATATATAATATATATATATTATATATTATATTGTATCAAGTACGAATAATTAATGTCCCGAGTAGCAATTTTATACGTATATTTCACGTCGTATACCATCGTAAAACATATCAAATTTTGTATCCGTTTTTGCAATACATTCTACGTATTCTTTTGAAAAATAAGAAAATATATACGAAATTATTTAATCCTATCCTCATTCCTTTAACTCATTGCATTGCAATAAATTTTCTATCTATCACGGATTTGATATGTCCGAGTGTGATTTTTATTCAAATTAGTTGTCTTCTTTGAGGAGCTTTTGCCGATGATTCCACATCAACTCATCGACCTTCATCTGTTCGGTTTCGCCGAGCTCGAAGAGATCTCTGGAGCAATCAATTTTGCTCAAATCTATTTTTTCCTCGCCCACTATCAGGCTATCCCACCATCTCTCCTTAGCCTTCTCCAGATGAATCTGGATTACGGGATTTATCTCAATTAATTTATCATTTAAAACCTACTTTCTTCTTCAATAAATATTTTTCATATGTTTATATTAATTTTTGACCTACGTTGACGTATTTTCCAGACACCAGGCTCCACAGACATTCTTCCTTTTTAGTTTGAAAGCTGAATTCACCTTCGAAAATATTCATCCATTCTTCATCGCCCTCGCATGCCTTGAAATTTAATTGCACAATATTTTTGCGTACCCGGATCCTAATTCTCTTGGCCGAGACGTCGACCCTGAGATCACGAGGATTCGTTAGACAGTCGGGAACGTTGACGATTACGTCGAGCTCGCTTATGGTTTGAGACCACGTAAAATTTTCGTGGCTGGCGCCGTTGTAACTTTCAGCAGGCTGAACAGGAGGAACATAATCTTCCGAATGACGTTCCATCACTGCAATGAAGTCGGTCAAAAATCTAATTTACCTTCAATTTTTTTCTGTCCAGTATTCCAAATAAAATCATACAAACATAATTATTACGAGCTCCTGACCTCGCTCGATCGGTCAAATTTGTTTCCCCAAGAGACCTTTTTATGTATCAAAGTTGTTTGGTAGACCATCGACGCCTGGAGGCTCACCGTTTCGTCGAAAAGAACATAATGATTTTTTTTCATAACATTTTGGGATTGTTTAAAGATTATTTAGTTCGGAAAAGGCTCCAGAAATAATTGAAAATGGATTAACTGGGTCTTTATCACAAAACGATTGGACCTTCCACCACCCATCGAGCTCAGAATGATGGTTGAAATAATAATTGTAAAACATCGATTTCTGTCAACAAATCTGTTATATTTGACAATATATCGGTACATTCAACAACCATTTTCAATTGGGATTCAATTAATAATTATTTATATCTATATACAGGTACGAATCAGAGGACTAAAATAAATATGTCAAAAAAATTCCGTGTAGCAGAGTTCATTACATTGTGACATGATTTAAAAAAAAAAAAAAAAAAAAAAAAAAATCACGATCGATGACTTAGAAAAAATAAGATCACTGTATAAAATATAATGGTTGCAATAAACCATTGATTAGCTGCGTTCCTACAAAGCAAAATTGTAGATA
The DNA here is from genome assembly GCA_963971145.1 of Sussaba pulchella. Classification (NCBI taxonomy): domain Eukaryota; kingdom Metazoa; phylum Arthropoda; class Insecta; order Hymenoptera; family Ichneumonidae; genus Sussaba; species Sussaba pulchella. The sequence goes on along the minus strand of OZ020174.1, from coordinate 12,888,526 downwards.
AAATACTGCGATTAGATTAGATGGATCGGTGCATAAAAGTAGTGTCGAGATACATAAAGCCACGACACTCATGACTATGAGTACATGCCTGTGATCAACTTTTTGCGATATTATCCATAATTCCTGAAAAATTTCAACCTCTCTCATCACGACGGTCCGGACGCCGATCGACGGGTCGATTATCTTTAAAGTTACAATACAATTACATATCACATCATCATTATAACTTCTGTTTTGGGACGCAAGTGACGCTTCTTAATTCTACGAGTTAGCATTTTATGGATATTTCATTTTAATTCGACGACGAAACTTTTTGTAGTACAAATGACGCGTCAAACAATTGTGATGCAAAGTTTAATTGTAATTTTCACCCGTATAGTTCATTTCGCGATAGCTACGTCACTTCGACAATTTAATTCACAATCGTAACGCACTAAGTTTAGTGAATGTAAAAAAATTGTTTTTTTTTTTTTGGAACTAGTTTTGTGAGATCGTTGAGTAATGGTGCATCGAAATTTCGGACCTCAGTACGAAAAATTCGCAATTGCGTTATGTGGAATAAGCAAAACCGTAGACGTAGTGAAAAAAAAAAACGTCTATCCTGACGCGTGAAAATATTCTAAGCTCCTCGGTTTACTGTACTTTCTTCAAACGCAATAAAAATAATAAGTTACGCAAACAAATCGGGCCACAGCACCCTTCGCGAATTTTCTAAGGACGTAGTATTGGCCTTAGGCTGCGACTGTTCGATTACGATACATATAGAACTCAATGAGGCCAAGGAAAGCGAAAGCTTAACGTACGCGTTATGGACCGTGATGTGATCTGGACGTATTTTTATCATATTGTTTTTTCTTTTCTTGTAAATCTGATCCTAGTTTAATAACTATAATTGTAAATCGTATGCACCGTAAAGCACTCCTTGTACCATATTTCCAGAATAAATAATTAAACAATAATCGTCTGGAAGTGAAATTTCCCGTTTGTTCACATTAGACTCGGGTATTTTCGTTATAATCTTGCGTCAATTGTTCGATAAAATATTGCTTAAAGACTTGTGGAACATGTTATCATTATATGTTTTTTTGTTTACGTTACTAAACAGATTAATTCGAGTCTTATTCTATTCTAACGTCATAGGGAAGTTTCAATGCATTTTCGTTTTTCTAAAGTACTCTTGACGTCCCGACTCTCTGGCTTGATTCGCGAGGGCAGCGAAACATGCATAACTTTCGTCACATGGATTTAAAAATCATCGGAATATTCCTCGTGGACTGTATTGGGTGAAAATCTCAAGCCGCGGACCAGTGCTCGGATCGCCAGAGCAATGTGTACATATTGTGTCTGAGATCTTCGGCTACGAGACTGTCAACCGGATAATCCGTGTATCTCGATATCAAGCTTCTGTAACCTTGTCCGACGGTGGCCAACGCGAGTTTCTTTTTCTCGGTCGATTTAAATGCAATTATCTGACAAACTTTGCCCTCGAACGGTCTGAATACCGTTATGGGCCTGAGAGAATTGCATTCGGCGACGGCGATGCACCCCCAAGTGGTGCCGATGTAGATGTGATTGAAACAAGCCTCCAGAGCGGTAACCTGACATCTTTCGGTCGTCAAATTTTCTTCAATCGAAATGGATTTCAAACTCTCGGAGCACGGTACCAATTTCGACATGTCAAGTTTATTTATTATCTGTCTTGTGTCCACGTCCCATTGATAAACTATGCAACCCGGATAGGTGTAAGTTAAAACGGTTCCTTCGGCGCTCAACAAATAAGTCGCGAATAAATTTTTACTCGCCGTTTCATTATTAACATGAGCTACTTCGACGGTATCCAACAAATTTCCATCTTTAATAACGTAAATGGAAATTTTTCCGAAACTTTGACCAGCCCAGAGCTCGAGAATTCGTCGCTTCTTGTAAACAGCAGCCAATGAATAAGTCCTCACGTTATCCCGTACACTCGTTACAATCTCAGTTTTTCTCATTTGCGTAAAAGTGTTGGATAAAAAATAAATCTTTCCACTGTGCAGAGCAACGGCGAATTGTTTTAATTGTTCGAGATGTATAAGACCCACGACCTTGGATTCTACGGTATGATCCGGTTCGAGATTGTAGCTTCCAACGCAACCAAAATTACTTCCCAGATAAACGTGAATTTGTCCGGCATTGTCACCGATCCACACGTAACCGTCGAGACCGCACATTGCGTAAGGAACTATCGGTGTTTCGATTCTCACGTGTTGCAGCCACCCCTTCTGGGTGCCCAGTAACATATCAACCTCACCGTTGTTGTGACCCAACCAAATTTCATCGCCGTTTAAATTTTCGTCCAACGGCCTCGATGTCGTAGCGATTGCTGTTACGTGGGTTCGTTCCGAGAGCAGAGTGACATCCACTAGATGAGTGAATTCCGGTGCCGAAGCTATGGATACTATTTGACTCGCGGTTGGACGATCTTTTGGATTTTGCGCCCAACATATGACCATCAGATCGAGGACGTAGCAAGGATAGAGAGTCTCCCGATGGGTCAACGATGGTCTTCCACCCTCGAGAATGCATTCCTTGACAGCTTCGTGACCCTCGAACGGTTGTCGAAGAGTAACGAGTTCATAAACGAACATACCGAACGAGAATGAGTCGACTTTTTCCGTATATTCTTCTTCGCCGTTGTACTTAATTATTTCCGGAGCCATAAAGCCCTCGGTACCCCCAAAACCTTTGGCCCCGGAGGGTAATGTCTGTCTGGAGATGCCATAATCGGCGACCTTTACGTGAACCGGATGTTCCGGATGATCCTGAAACGGCAGTGGCATTTGCCAAACAAGCACGTTCTCCGACTTTAGATCCCTGTAGATAACGTGCTGTTGATGCAAATATTCAACGGCTTTTGCGACTTGAAGAATAATCGCTTGAAGCGTGTAACAATCGAGTTTTCCTCCGGACCTTCGATAATTCTTGAGAGCATTGTCGAGGGCTCCCTCCGGTGCTAAATCGAGAACGAGTGCCAATGGACTTATAACGATTCCAACGAGAGGTACTATATTAGCGTGTCGGAGGGTCAGCAGTATATTCAATTCTTGTCTGGCCGTGCAATAAGCTTTGCAAGCGTATTGAAGAGGATCGCGATCCCACTTGCTCTGAGCGGCTTTGTAAGCGAGAACGGCCGATTGTTTTGAATTTGGACCAGGCGGTACGGGTTGCAACATCTTCATGGCTACGTCGACCCTCGAATATGATCCCGGCAAACGGCACGTGCCCTTGAAAACAAAACCAAATGCCCCGCGACCCAACATCTTACCTCTTTTTATCTCATCGGATTTAATGAGATGCTTCGCACCTAGATCCATGAATATTATGTCAGGAGCGACGTGTGACAACGGAATGTCCGAGTGTTTCGGACAAGCTATTGTTTTGTTGCTGTAAGCCGATAGAATGCATTCTTCGACCATCCACGAATAAGCGAGAATATCCTCGGTCGTCGAGTATTGTTTTGCAAAATCCGGATGTCCTTCGAACGATGGCATTCGGCTTGAAGTCGAACTGTCGTAACCGACGCCGCTGTCACCGTCCGATTTGTAACTGTCCTGACTCTGTCGCTCGCGATTCATGTAATATTTGTTTATCTCCTCGGTGGCGCAATGATGATTATCCTGATCGGTGGATTCGGTTTCTTGTTCGGTGTTATTGAGCAAACAACGCGGACACGGTATCAAACGGGTTACCAACAATTTACCTTCGGAAGTATGTACGAAACGGGTTCCCAAAGTCGGGTACCAATCTTCGAGAAGAATGTCTATGTGATCGACGATGAGGGCAAGCAACTGTGGCATACTTTCCGAACGTGGTTCAACGACGATTGCTTGATAACCCATGGGTTCGTCGTCCCCGTTGTCCGACATTATCGGCTGTTTTATAACCAGAGTATCCACGGGAAACCAAATTTCCAATATCGCTGAACTCTTTAGATCAACGGTGCACCATATACCGTCCTGTTTAAGTTTTAATTTAAACAGACGATAGTCATACGGCGAATTTTTAATATTGCAATTGACTTGTTTCAACCGGAGAAGAGTTATACCGGCGTAACGCAATTCAATACCCGTTTGCCAAAGCACCCATTCGGCGTGCGTGTCCAAAAGGCTCGCAAATATATTGTCATCGACGAAATCTTTGAATGGCGCGAGAAAAGACACGACTATCTCGACGATTGCGTCGTCGGCGAGAATACGTGTTATCAAACGAGACCAAAAACCACTGGGAAAGTATGACATGAGTAACAATCGCGTTACCGAACAATCGGGTTGGGGTCGCGACGTCAATACGCATTCGGTCTTTATTTTATCACCCATGCCGGTTGGATAAGAAAACATGGGTGAAGTTATTTTTTTCGTTCTCACGTGCCAACCACGAGTTTTAACCGGAATTTTAATGAGCTGATTGTTACGAAGAATGTCATCTTCGGTAGGCAATAGGGACGGTATGAGAAGCGTGCGATAATCCCACGTAAGAGCAACCTCGAATTTGTTCAATAGACTGACGATATAGCCCTGAGTGTCTATCGTCGAAATAGTCGATGATTTAAATACATGTTGAATATCATCGAGCTTCATTATTCCCGATCTAGCGAAAGGATTAATTTCTCTTATGGTTACAACATGAGCGAGCATGTCGCACAACCACTGGGGATCCAAAAAATAAAGATCCTTGAGCGTGGCATCGTCGTAATGCAAAATAATTCCATTCTCGTGAAGAAACAACGTTGCCTGATGCAATTCCGCAGGATCCCGAAAGGATCTGTGCAATTTTTGCAATTCGTTGTTAACCGCGGCGTAATATTGATCGGCTTTTAAAACTGGATCACAACCCATGAGTTTTCTGTCGTGTGCCAATTGCACGACAACGTCTTCCAGAGCCAAATAACTCGCTGGTACTCGTTGTTCCAACAACAATTCTTTGCTTCCCGGTGATCTGAGACTGAATACAACGTCGTAAATAAGATTGCACAACATTTTAATATTGTGACGAGTTTTGCAACTAATCTCGATGGTTTCCATTACTTTGGGTAATCCACATTTTTCGGCATCGACGACATTAATGAATTTGTCGCGTATGTATTGTTGTAAAATCTCACTCTGATCGTTGGAAATGTCGTAATGAGTCCCGACAATTATAACGGGGGAATTGGGAGCTCGACTTTGTATATTAACGAGCCATTGAAAAATTTCCGTAACTCCTTTGAAACCATCGGTTATTCGCCAAACAACGAGATACAGACTTCGTTTGGACAAGAAATATTGATGGGTCGCGTAATATTCTTTCTGACCACCAAAATCCCAAGTTCTAAAGTACACGGAACCATGGGACGAGTGTCCACGTACTTTTTTCTCATACATCCAATCTCCGATATCCACCCCAACCGTCGATATCGTTGTACCTCTCGCTGTTTTTGCATTTATATTTTTGTTTCCCATTCTTCGGGCCCAATGTTCCGATGCTTTTTTTTTATTTGGAACTTCGCCCTCTTCCCTCAATTGTTCCAAAAGACTTGTTTTTCCGATACCCTGAATTCCAACGATCATTAGTTTCATTCGAGCGTAAGGTTTGGCGTCTTCTAATATCGATTTCAAATAACCGACCACGTCCATTGTTTTGTACTTTTTCGATTCTATCATAGATTTCAATGGTTCCTGAAGTCTGCAACCTTGAGTATTGAGATTCCACAAACGCGACAGCAAACCCATTTGCGGTGGAAGTTCGGTTATTTCTCTATTCCCGCTTATATTCAATACCGAAAGATTCGACAGTTCATAAATGTTGTGAGGTATTTCTCGAAGTTGATTGCTGCTTACGTCGAGCATACTTACGTTTGGAAATAATAAATAAAGCTTCGAACCCGAATACGTTATTTTCGTATCCCTGTCGATGGTTTCTTCTTCGAAATTCGGATTTTCACCGTCATCGACGGACGTCAATTGAATTCTCGTTAGCATATTGTTTGCCAAAACGAGGGTTCGAAGATTTTCAAGTCTCAAATGACGTCGATGAGTACAAACGCTCATGAGAACGACGTCTCTGAGGGACGTTGTTGTTTGTCGATTGTTCGGAACAATTGAAGATTGTACGTTCGTGGTTGGACAGTAACAGGCGGTTGTCGCTTGTTCCATTGAATCCGCTCCCTCGACTTGTGGCAAACTCGGCCAACGAGATATCTGATTGTTCGATAAATCTAGTTGTTTCAAACTTCCCGGATACGAGGTTATGTGACTCATTGATCTTAGAGAATTGTAAGCCATATTCAATCGAACTAGACTGACCGCCAAACACGGAAGAGCCACGGGAATGCTGTTGAAAAGATTGTGAGCCAAATTTAGGGAAGACAAAACCGAACGTACGCCTGGTTCACCGTCGTCCGAATGTTTTTCCGATAGTTTAACCGAACTCGACCACACGTGGGGACGTTCCATCTCGATGAGTTGTGCATTAGCGAGTTTCGTGAAAGAATCGAATTCCGCGGAATCGTCGCGAGGCAAAGTTATCTGCGAACCCAAACTTCGACTGCTCGGACTGTTGCTCAAAGAATCTTCGCGTTGCGATTTTCTCGTTATGTTTTGCGACACTTGACTCGGCAAATCACGAAGTAGATTGAACGACGCGTTGAGCTCTTTAAGTTTCGGTGCTCGCCATAAATTCTCCGGCAAACATTGGAGCTTGTTGTTCGACACGTCCATGAGCTCGAGCGACGGAAGATTCATTAAAAATTCCGGTAATTGTTCCAAACGATTGTCCTGCAGGTACATCTCCTCCAGCACCGGACAAAGTTTGTCTTTGGGGGATTTTGGCTCGGCCGTAAGCGCCTCGATTTTGTTCCCGGCGATATTCAAATATCTCAAACTTTGCAAATAAAAAATCATCGAAGGTATCGAAGTTATCGAATTGTGCGATATATCTATTCTCGTGATTGCGTAAACAGCGAGATCGTTGTTTTTCGGTGATAATTTTTTATTAACGTGAAGAACCGCATCGATTAACCATTGCGAACGTATTTGCGACAATCTGCATTGCTGATCGTGCCAATTAATCATCGTCGGTGTGTTTGGAAACAACGATGGATAAGTTACGTTTCCGAAATTCGAAAGAGCTGAGAAATGCGAAGTTTGTGTAGATTCCGTCATTGCTTTCTTATTTATTTTGTATTCCGAGTCTGCGTGTGCTTTTATCGACAGAAGTTTCGCCGTCAGAGTTTCGTCGCGATTTTGCGCTGCAATTTTCAATGCTTTGCAATCGTTGTCAACGGCTCCGTGTTTCAAAAGAAGATCGGCAATTTTAACGTCGCTGTTGTGACACGCTATAGTCAATACCGTCCAATCGACGGTTTCGTGATCGTTTTGTTCATTAGCCGTTCTTATCGGCAAATTCGGATTTGCACCGGCCAAAAGAAGCATAGCCACGACTTCGGTGTGACCAGCTTTTACAGCCGCGTGAAGCGCTGTTTCCGTATTATTGTTGCAAAACAAATCAACGTTCAACGGGCTCGTACAATTTTCGTCTTTTCGTTCAAAATTTTTACTACGAAAATTCAAACTCGACATCAATCTTTGAATTCCAGTGGAAATTCGTCGTTTCGACGTGGGCAACGGCTGTTGGTTACCGGCATTGCCCGTATCGTCCTCTTTCATTTTTCGCGATTTTACTTTGTGATTCAACAAACTTTCCAGTATCTTCAAATAACCGAGGGAACTCGCGATGTACAAAACATTTTGTCCCGTAACATCCTGACTGTTTATATCGAACGGCATTTCGTATTCAAATTCACCGCTCGTGTCTTTGTATCGCTGTTGCATGTGTTGCGGATATTCGAATTTCAACAAATAATCGAGAATTCCGTGATGACCGTTTATGACGGCCGCGTGAATAGGTAACCATTTTTCGACGGTCATCCATTGAATTTGTTTCGGATAATGACGCAGAAGAAGATCGACGATATCGAGTTTGCCGCTGTAACAAGCGATGTAGAGAGGAGAGTATTTAGTGACCGGATGAACGCGACAATCGGCCCCGTGGTCGAGCAATAACCTGACGATGTCACGATGTCCCATTTCGCAAGCGACGAAAAGCAACGTATTTGCACCGTTAGGTGCCATATTTACGATACATTCCAAATCGTCCGAACAAGTTTGAATGATGTTTCTCGCGGCTATCGTGTCACCTTGCACGCAAGCCGCTCGCAAACAAGCGTGGGTTGATAATCTACCTAATTCGTACTTTTCCGCGGCTTTTTTCAACAATTCCGCGCATACATCGTCCTCGCTCTTTTCCGCAATATCCTTGGGAGTAAGACCGTTGCTATCGCGTAACGTCAGATCGACTTTGTATTCGAGAAGCTTACGAATGTTCGAACTGTGCCCGTGCTCGACGCAAACGTGTAGAGGTGTTCGGTGTTGTCCCCGCGGACCGCAGGGCACGTTAGGATTGGCTCCGGCTGATAATAGCACTCCGAGACACCGTGAATTTTCCGTTATCGCGGCCGCGTGAAGCGGCGTTCGGCCCCACGAATCTTGGCTGTTCGTGTATTGCGAATGATCCCCTCGCAAAAGATCTTCCAGCAATTCGGCGTTGTCCCACAATGCTGCCTGGTGCAACAGGCGACCTGGGAAATCCTCGTCGACGGGAGTATAATCTTCCATCTTGAAAACTGCACGGAACAAAGTTTATTTGTAATCGTAATAATGGTTATACGTAGATTGGTAGATTGGAATGTTCAATGGTGAGAAAAAACATTGTGCTTCAGATTTTTACTAAATATTTTTTCAGAATTTATTGCCTCTTCATCGCTATATTAAAATAATATCGAATTTTTATAGATTTATGCAAAGGATTTGTTGCAAAATTTTTTATGTTGAGTCAATAAATAACATTTGGGAAATGAAACTGTAGGTTGAGTATTATTTCATTTTTTTTCTCAATATATCGATTGATACCGGATAGACCTGGACCAGAGCCAAGACTTCCTCTGCCATGGATATATATGTGAAGAATGCTGCGCCAATGAGTTCTATTAGACAATCAATCAATGTCCATTGCCTTGTCATAGGTTTAACGAGAAATGAACTTACGAAGAATAAATGCACTCAATAATTTGTGGATGAATGACCAGAGATTCGATGAAAGATATAATTTAAAAAATAATATTTTAACCCTTGGTGCTTGGTTGGCTCTTCAATTCCAAAATTCAATTCCAATTCCAATTTCTTAATAACTAATAACCAATTTTTTTATTTTATCACGCTGAGTGCCTAAAATATAAATTGTAGAATTGTGTGTTGATTGTGTTGTTGTAATTGTAGAATTGTAGAATTGTGGATTGTAGTTATTGTGAACAATTGTCAGAATTGTAAATGATTTTCTTTTTTTTAGAACTTTGGTCTTATCAGAGCTCTTGTCATTACATTACAAATTGATAAAACTTCATTTTTAAAATTCATTCTCATTAAATTTTTAAAAATGAATCAAGTCTGTTATACGACACAAAGCATAATCCCTCAATCAACTAGAATTCAGAGCATTTCGTGCAGCAATTGTTAAACATGAAGCTAGAAAAATATCCTACAATTTTTGTCCATTAGTCAATCCGCGAACAGATCAAATACAAAACTATCTTCAAGATTATTCAACTTACATCGATACGAAGGTCGAATGGAGTTTTTATTTCGCTCATAAATCCCACAGCCTCCTAATTATTTGAAATATTCAATTCTCCATCAGCAATTAAATCTTTCGCACTGTTTCGACGATTTGTCATAACTTCACTTCTTTGGAATTCATTGGCCGGCAAGCATTTTTCCAACTTCATACGGCGTTTATCTAGCTTGTGCTCGGACTTATCAACAAAATTGCACGATTCACCTTGCGTTTGATGCGTCAGAATCATTTTTGCTCCAAAACCTTAATCTTTGCATGGAACAAGAACAAAAATTGCTTTTCTCTTTATCGATAATTAATTATTTCCGCCATCTATTATATTGCTATTTATCTTTATATTCAGAAAAACGTTTTTCTCTGACATTAAAATTGAAAAAGCAATTGTAAGCTGCAGACATCACGAGTGTTGAAAAAAATTATGATAAAAAGATAAGTATACTATCTGGTTGTAAATGTTGAGGTTAGAATCGAATGTTTATGTTTGAAATTTCGTTTTCTCCGTTCGAACTTTCACTGTCGCGAGTGACACAGCCAAGAGAGCGTAATTATGCTACTTCAATTACGCGATGAATCATTGTAAATTGAACGCGTGAGCTCGAGCTCCGCGCTAAACTTCGGGGACTCCATTTTGGGGAGTTCTGAGAGAATTTCATTGAATTTTATCACCGACGCGCGCGCGACGGGGACATTATTTTTTCGCGACAATCGAGTGGCGCGCAAGCGTTTGTAACGCTTTGTAATCGCGGTCTTATATACAGTCATACCAGCTGTGACATCCGTGCTATCAACATTCAGTTTGCCTCCAAACCCATATGTATAAGCGTATCGTAACTGAGGCTCGATAAGTTTTCACTTTGTCCGCGCGAAGCTTCGGCGCGACAATCGAGGAGGCACAGTGTGCAACGGAGAAACGACGAAATGAGGTGAGGAAACGAATTTACAATGATCAGAAATCGGAATCGATCTCCGCGTGCCGTTTATAACAGCACCACCCGTCACTAGCGCTCTCGAGAGATGGACAATATTGCCTCACTTGCGGTACCCACAATCGACCGACCCAGCGTGTTCGTACTTAGCAATAACACTGGCTCGTAAACATAGACACTTCCGGATGTATAACACGCGACGATGCACCCCAAACGATTACCATTAAACGGGAAAACCAATTATGGAATTACGTAATTCGATTTACGCGAGCTTCCGAGAGTTTGATGTACGCTTCTGGCGTGCGCTCGACAATTGCGTTACGCGCCACTCAAACGATTTTCTTTATTATCCAAAATAGGATTTGCGGCGTTATTCTGGGAGCGTATGAAATTTATGCACATAGGGCCTTGGCTCGGATATCGAATTGTCCGTGTTATAGATACATGTATGTACACCAGAACGTGAAAATCGAATCTTCTGCGTTCACTTAGCCGGCTCGGTGGATTACGAAACTATCGAGACTATCGAATTACGGCCTCTCTGTATGAAAATAATCCCCAGTGACACTTGTCCGCTAATGGATTATTATAAATGCGTTTCGTTCGCACAGATATCCATCGCAAATCAATAATTATAAACCATTTAACGATACGAATAAAAATATGATTATAACTTTACATTAATATATTTCCCATAATAATTTATTGAATTGAATTATTCAAAATATTTTTTTACGTTTCAGAGATTTTAATTTGCTCTTCGGGAGATTTGAAAAAAAAAAAACGTACGCAATCTAGCCTTAATGAAATCGAGACGATACGTAATGTTGTAATTATTTATTTAACGAGGCAACGTTGATGGTACGAAAATGGTGTTTCGGCGATACTGTCTTGGCAGTGTTTGGAAGTAAAGTAAAGTATCACCCACACCTCAATTATTGGCTTGACAACCTTCGATGTTTAACGCACGAGCGAGATTTCGCGCAACGGCGAGTCTGAAAATTTCAATTTTTTCTTGAAACTTTGGGTCGTGACCGTGTTCCTCCACGCACCGCATGAGCTCGTAACTGTCCTCGGACGTTAAAATAACGTCCTCCGCTTCGAGCAGCGGAATGGCATCGGTCAAGAGAATTGACCAGAAGCTGCAAATAATTAGATAATTGAGTATCCACAGAATTCGAGGATAAAATTAGTCTCGTGAATCTGTAGTCGAATAAAAAAATGGAAAATAAAATAAAAGGTAATATTTACTATTTTGGAGTCAAATTTGAGACCAGAAGCGACACCAGTAAACTCGCGGCTTCCTTGAACTCGCCGATACCGTACATCTGATGAAATTCGCAATATTTTCCGAGAAACGTTAATCTGTCGCTCGTGAGCATACACGGTCCGAGATTTTCGAGAAGATCGCGACAATCCAGCTCGCCATCATCGGCGTAACGTTTGAGAAATTGATCGGCGATGTGAGTAGCGAAATCCCGATTCTGAGCTTTGAGAGCCCAAGCCAAAGCGTTGCCCAGTCTTCCTTGCTCTATGCAGCGAATTCCTTGAATCTTGCAGACACTGGTCACTGCAAATAGTTTAACAGAAATGAGTTATGAAATTGTGTAGGATTTGCATTTGCTGACAATTTTTTTAATGCTTTTCTTAAGATATAACGCAATTATAAACTATTTTTGCTACCGTATTCGTTATAATGTTTATCAAAAGCACTAATTAAAATGTATATTTTGGAATTCGTTTGGATTTTTTTATAGATAGTTTAAATATTTTGTCAGAGAATTTTTATCACACTTACCAACGCTGTGCAAATTATTTTTCCGTGCAACGTTTATTATTTTATTTATTCTTGCTTCCGTGCCTTTCGCTATAGACATGAGAAGCGTTTCCAATCGTTCGGTTCCCTCGATCGGGCAGTGCTCCAAATAACTGGCTCCGCACTGCCACAGCGATGAATGACTCATTAGCGTAGTACCATAATCGAGAATCAGAGATTCGTGTAGTCGCGCCGTTACGCTGCAATTGACAAAATATCATTTTTTGTTGTTTTAATTCGTTTGAACGAAAATTTGATGTGAAATAAGAGAATTAAAAATTGAAGAAAAGCTCACTTTGTTTGATTTTTGTCGATGATATTAAGTTTCTCGCAGTTGTAGAGCAAATCCGTGAGATGAGCGGCGAACCATCCGCTGTCGCTCATGTATTGAATTTCCTTGATAACTTGATGCAAATCGCTCTCCATCAGAGCGAGAATAACGTGATCGAGATTTCTTCCGGCTTGCCACTTTTCAGCTATGTTATTCGCGTGACGAGCGAGCTCCGGTTGTTTGCAACAAGGGGCCGAGTAAAATAATTTTGCGGCCAAAAGTTCGTACCAAGCTTCCGTGTATTTCGAAAATTCCCAAAGTATTGATTCTTCGCCCACGACCAACTGCGGAAAAAAATAAATAAATCCATATGAATAAGCTTCTTGCAGTGTAATTGACACAACTGTCGCGCATTTCGAAGTTCGTTACATTGGAAAAATATTTGTGAAGGAGTTCGGTGTTTCATGACATTTTTTATTTATCGAAATAATTTCGAGTAAACCTCGCGTCAACTTTATTCGGTCCGACGAGACTAGGTCTATGAAAATGAAGTTATATTCAACAATACTAGATATTTTCTGTTCAAAAGAATTTTAGAAGGGCTTCGATTTTATGGCAATTCGTATTTCTTAATTTTTTCTTTCTTTATGGTAGAACAAAATTTGACAATAAACTTTGTCAAAATAATGACGAACCAATGAAAAATTCGTTCTTGCCATTCGTTCATGTTTAACTTACTTTCATCAACGATTCCAAATTCTCGTCGACGGAAAAAGTTTTGCATCCGACGTTGGACGAGAGATCGAGTTGCCAGTGTTTCCAGCGCATCGTAAATTCGTTAACGGAATAACCACCGTAGACATTGTAAACGGGCATAGTTTTCAGGGCATTTTCAGCGGCCACGAACGCCGGATGATCGGCCTTGCTGTGGAGAGACAGAAGAGCTCGAACTACATCGAGTTTGCCGTGTAGCGCACAACCGATGACCGATTCCCAGTAATTAATGTTCTCAAACTCGGCACCGATCGATTTTTTCGCTAATATTTTCACCGCCACGAGTTCTCTGGAAGGAAAGTGAAAACGAATCCATTCCAACAGTTGCGGAAGTACGACATCGCCTAAAATTCAATAATTTCGAAGAGGTATTGACTTTTTTTTTTCTTGAACTGTACAGGAAAATTATATAAAATGTCTTAGATCTTATAGATAGGTATAAATTAATTATTAAAAATATTGTGCAACCCTCGGCATGCGAGCAGCGCTCACACGTGACAACTTTTTTAAATTTTCAATTTTTTTGTAACATTCTAAGATGCGTTTATTATTTTTCTTTCATATTTACCTGGTATAGCGTCAATGTAGAGAATTTCTGTGAGATGCCAGACGCACTCGACATTATAAAAAATTGTCAAAAAATTTTCATACATTGGTTTTTTTTCCGGAAGAGCTCTCTCAGCCGCATCCTGCAAACTCTCCACGCAAGCTCGCAGAATCGATCTGTACTGCTTGCTGTGTTTCACAAGTTCCGGCCTTAACTCTCCGGTGGAATGAGCTTTAATTTTTCTTAACGATAGAAACACTCCGTTGCTCTCATTGACTAGTTTTCGCAGTGTTGGGGAAAACAGTATTACTCCACGACGAAGCAAGTGTACCTTAGCTACGCATGGTGCTAGATTACTTGGCTTGTCTGGAAAATTTATCGTTTTAATTAGTTTTGCGCTCTGATAATCAAAAACGTTGTTCAAATGAAAAATAACATTTTTGTTTTTCAAATAATTTGAAAAATTGTAGCGCATCAATTTTTTTACCGCAAATTTTTTCCACTGAAACATTAAAGTGGGAAGCAAAGAGGGGCTGCTATAGGCATGCTGCCCAAAGGAGTGTGAGTAAAATTATAGCTTCAATCGAAATAAAAATTTCAATGCATTTTAATTATTTCTCATTACTCAGTGATAAAATTGCCACTTTTACGTTTCTGAATAATTTTACCTTACCCTCTGAATAAGCATTCACGTGTTTGTAAGCTTGAACTCCAATTTTGTTGTTGCCGCACCAAGTAGCCGCAATGCCTCGTCTACACACTTCGTCGGGAATTGCCTAAGTGTAGAAATTAAGTAAATGGTAAATCGACTCAATTGTAATCGATTGGGAAAATTGTGCATGATTCGATGATTTATTGTTCTAAATTATGCTTATTCTTGGAACGAAATGCCATTGAAGGGGTTAGATTCCTCTGAACCGTATTCATACATCGTAAATTCGAAACTTACGATAATTCGTGCGTTGTCGGCTTCGGCCATTGTTGGTTCAAATTAATTACGTTTTCGTATTCAATTGTTGAATCGTTGGTGATGTGTTTTTCGTCAGCAATCGATCAAGCACAAGAATAACATTTAGACCGTTGTTTCCTCTCCGTTTCTCGTCGAGGTTATGTCTGTTGTTGACTCTTGCCGCGCAACCGGCATTGGCAGCTGGTTCCTACCGGTGTGCACCATCGTGCACTGATAATAGCCGAAGAGTTACGTCGATAATATTCATCCGGTAAGTTATCTGCCATCTTACCGATAAATTACAGAAAATTTACCTCGGCAATTATCGACACGAGATTAATTACTAGATAGAATGACTATTTGAAAATTTTGCATATTCATTCGGAATGGTCACAGTTGTCTTCTGCCGCAGTTTTTCGGTCCCACTGGAAAAGTTGCCAAAATTTATTTCGAGTCGACGCTGACAATTGTCTTGATCCAAAAGATGATGCTGGATCTCGTTACGCGCCCCTTCATGGCTAGTGCACCCGTTGTGAAACAGATGGAGCTGTGAGCCAATCTCACAGGTTATGTCTACCGATCGCGAATTTCGTTTTCATACACAATATCGCAACTTACGACAAAATTATACGATTTTGTCAACGCTTTGGCACTATTTTTCGACCAGTGATTTGGTTCGCATTTTTTCGTAAAAATTACGAAAGTTTTGGTTCGGAATAGATAAAATTCTTTTCGAGGTTATGTCGGCCGGTGTCTGAAGTTTTGGTAAAACAGTGCAGAATTAATGTTTGAGAGACTCATATCATGGTCTTGGGGTATCTGAGACACCCAGTTTTAAATTGTCTGAGGTTTTCTTGGAAATGCAGAGCGAACAAACATCGAATCGAGCAAAGTCACCGGCTGCACTTGCATGCAACGCACCGGACGAGCCAGGTCAGGGAAGGCTCGCGAAAGTTTCGCGCCAGCCCTTGGAACGTTCTCTTCTTCGGAACTGACGAGTTTGCTCTCCAAAGCTTAAAGAGACTCAACGACCAATAGTTAGTTAGCAAAATCATAACCTAAAATTTGTTATTTCCTTTTAAAATTCATATATTCAAATTTAATTGGCTTTAGCAGGTTAAAAAAACTTTTGAATCTACTGGAAGTCGTTACCGCTTACAAGGGCCAAGAAAATGCTCTTACCCGTTATGCTAAGCAAAATGGAATCGCTATACACTCGTGGCCGCTTAAAGTTCCACCTTCCAAGTTCGACATTGGGCTCGTAGTCTCCTTTGGACACATGATTCCTGCAGAGACAATAGAATCTTTTCCGCTGTAGGCTTTTTTCGACACCTTCTTTCTTAGGAACCAAGCCAATTTGGTTTTTTTTATTTTATGTTTTGTTCATTTTCAGAGGTATGATCAATGTTCACGGAAGTTTGCTGCCAAAATTGAGAGGGGCGGCACCCATAATCCATGCACTTATGAACGGCGATTCCCAAACTGGGATAACGATCATGAAAATAATGCCAAACAAGTAAGAAGCACGTGTTTGGATTATTGTTTGAGATAACCGAACAGATGAGCATTTTTTTTTCTCCCAGATTCGACATCGGCGAGATATTGGCTCAGGAGGAAACGAGTATTGGTGAGGATGAAACGATGCCAGAATTGTATGATAAGTTAGCTAATATCGGGGCAGATTTGTTGATGAAAATCATCGAAAGGCTGCCAGATGCTTTGTACGAGGGACGAAAACAAGCTGACGCTGAAGCAACATATGGTAATTGACCGAGAATTCACAATAACTGATGAGGATTTTTTGTCTTTTGTTGTATATAATAAGCAACGTCCTCGTTTTTTGTTTGGAATGGAAATGTCAGCCCGGAGAGTTACCGCTAAAACAGCAATGATAAATTGGAACTCAATGAGCGCTGGAGATGTATATAATTTGCAAAGGGCGTTCACAGGATTGCACCCACTGACGACAAAATTTCAAGACAATAGGATAAAAATTCTAGGGATTCGAGTGTGCAGAGAAATACCGACACTAGTCAACGTGCCACAAAATCAACCAGGTTCGTATCCGCCTTGCGGATAAAATTAAATTATTTTACCATATACTATCAAAAGTTAAACAAAAAAGTAATACTTTCCATATAATTCCGCCATTTGTTGTATAACTACTGTTTTGTCTCTATATTCTTGTATTTGCGAAACTTCAACATTCGCCATAATTTTTGTTCCCTCCAAGAAGATTGAAAAATTGATTTTTTACAGGGTATGTAATATACGATAAAAAGAAAGAGCTTCTAATGGTCCAGTGTAAGGGAAACAGTTGGGTGTCGGTTGACCAAGTAGTCATACCGGGTCGGAGGCCAATGTCCGGAAAAGATTTCACAAACGGTTTTATCGCCAATAACAAACAATGCTCGATCATCTTTGAGTAATGAATTGTATTAATGTGTATAAAGAGCTTTATAGAGTCAATGAGTTGTCCCATGCTTCTTTTAATTATTATTTATTATCATTATTGCGTGACGAACAGCATGCTAGCCGTGGAAAGCTAACCGTGATCCTGGTGGACACGCCGTCGTCTATCTTTAAAAATTCCTCATTATCCTTTTAGTAAAGAAATTACGTACTATCTATCGGGGAAATGTATAATGAAATTATTGTTTCTATTTATTCTCCTCTCTCACAAAAATGAGTTTTTTGTTATTGTTGTAGTTCTCTTTTAATGGTAAATTATACCGCAGTAAATAGAACAAATAAAAGAATACACAATTTCTAAGACTCGTTGATTTTCTCTCGCTCGACGAGCGCAACAACGATCATACGGCCCATTTCAATTTATCTTAATTCCTTATAGACAATTGTAAATAGATATTTAATTGTAAATATAATGTACAATTTTTGTTCGTTTTCTTTTCACTTCTCGATTGATCGTCCCGAAATTGTCCGAATAATTGAAAATTATATCAATCGGTTGTGCACATTAAGGTAGCGACACATAAAACGCGTGTTATGTGAATCAAACAAAACAAAAAGAATCAATTGCCAATGATGAAAATTGATCGCGAGTTACAATACAAAATTAATTGTAAAACGTACGAGATCCGAGCGATGACGATGAATAATCGATCGATAGAGGAGACTACGCGATTTGGTAAAATGTGTCGTAGCCCGATCAACGATATTGTATCGGCCATCGCCTGCATCCAATTTCCTCACGTAGTTCTCTTATCAACAAGAAATAAATGAAATGTCTCATTATAGTCAACGTGTCACGGTAAACCACGCTATTGACACTCGATATCTCCCGAATATCGGACGCAGTACTTGTTGTTCATCTGCTAAAGTTCACGGGGTATATTAAGTCTCGGATTCAGAGGCCTGAAACAGAAAAAAAAAATCATATTTATGTATATTCAGCGGAGAAAAATCTGCTGGTTGACGGTTTTGGAATGACTCAACGAAAATTATAACGAACACAGTAGCAAAAATGGTTGATGAAAAAATTAGAGATAAATTATTTTCGGAAGCAAGCAAATTTTGTGAGGTGAAATAGCTACGGGCTATGTGATCTGACTTACACTAGGATCACAGTCTGCACAGTGCCAAGAGTAGCCTCGTCTCTTCGGCGATTTCTTCACGGGTGGATCCAGACAGGTGAAGTGGTAACATTTTTTGCATTCGTCACACCTGCAACGAAAAAACGCGGATTTATAAATAAATAAAAAAGTTTTATTGTGTCTCCTCTCTTTTGAGGTTCTCCAATTTGTTTTTTAGGCATATTTCCCACGACGAAATGAAATATACGTACATTACAAGATTCTGCGGCGTTCCTGGAGTGTCGCAGACGTTGCATTGCGTCAACAGGTCAGAGTCTTTGACTTTTTTCACACCTCCGGACGAGAGTCTGCTGTTGTAAGTGGTTGCGGTCGGATTTACCGGCGTCGTAGGTAAAATCGGGGCCGGTGGCGGTGGCGGAGGCAGTGGAGGAGTCGGGAATACCGGTGCCGGCAGAGGCGACGTTATTTCCGTACTCGTGGACGTCGCGACGAACATTTGTGGACTCGATTCCGACGCTATATCACCGTCGGGACGAGGAATTGGCTTTATCTGTTAAAAAAAAAAATTAACATTCGGTTAAAAGAAAAAATGATCTTTGTAATGATAATAATAAAGGCGCGGGATGATCAAGACAGAATCCAGCGAAGTTTAAACCTTTATGGTGATCCTTCGATGAATTTCCGGTTGTCCTTGTGTCTCAGGGTTCTCGACGTCCATGCTCTTTCTCTTGTGCTTGCGTTTTCTCTGTTTAACACCGGTTATCGGATCGGGGGTATATCTTTTATGCTTTTCCCTGTCGATTGGAATAAATATGACCGTTATAATAAATATATATTTATTTTTTAAAACCATTTCATTGTATTTAAACTGTTCTACCCATACCTTCTGCGTTTCTTGGCGCTTCTCTGGGAAACCGACTCGGTACCGTCAGCGGAAGCGACCATATATTCGGGGGAACCTTCTCTGGGAGTTATGGACAAATTATTCGATGATTGCTGATTGTAAACCGAATCGTCGACTTTCATCGGCTCCGGAGCCGATGGCTGCGGTACCAATGGCTTAAAAGTTAACTGAAAGAAAAAAAAATCAATATGCCGCACTCTCAAACGGTTTATCAACAATAACGCGTAATTTTTCATTAATTGCAAAAAAAAAAAAGGACAATAATATTTTCAAAAAAATTACTTTAGGTGTGGTAGGGGTTTCGGTAGTTGACACATTGGCCGAGCTGTAAATCGACGAATTTTTGGGTGTGGTAGGCGTACTCGGTGCTGTTATTATTTGCTGTAAATCTTGTAGAGGAGTCGGCGTGGCATTTGTTTCGTCCTTGCAGTGACGGAGTTTGCGAGGAGCCGAGGTATCGACGTGCTCGACTTCCGAGCCCGATGATTCTTTATCGCACTCCGAGCATTGCCTGTTGTCAGATTCATTGAGCGAGAATGATTTTTTAATCGTTAAATCGGTCTAAACGGGAGGGAAACGCGGCGAAAAATAAGTGTGCGTTACTTACCAGCCCATGAGCTTGGTTTTTTTGGGCATACGGGAAAGTGGAGGACTAAGACACGAGAGATGATAATGCAGATGACACGTGTCGCATTTGGCTAATAAATGTTGATTCGTCGCTCGTCTGCATATGCCGCACTGATGTCGCAGCGTTAATTCTCCTTTGTGATTTTGATCCTGGGCTTGGCTGCTCAATACGCGACCCTCTCGAACACCCTCACCACCTTTGCCCACCGGCAATGGAAATCCAACGCCCATTTTTAACGCCGCCGCAGTTGGTACACCGAGACCCGTGCCTGTTCATCAAGGAAACGAAAATAGTGTTAAATGTTATTATTGTTATTATAAATATAAAAATATGAGTTTAAAAAACAGCTGTTTTTACGGTCTACTATTGTTGTTGAATAAAATAAATGAACTTACCCAGTGTAGGTGGTATTCTTGGTTTTGCAATATCTCCGATCAACGGCAACGGCTTAACGTATCCCGATGCTCTCAGTACCTGATGATACATCTCTATTTTTTCCTTCAACGTAACGTTAACCCGAATCTGTTCCTCGTTGTCCTTCATCACCTCGTCGTAACGGCGATCCAGCCTCTGCTGTTCGTTCAACAGTTGGGAATTAATGTCCAAGAGCTCTTGTAGCCGTCGTTTCATCGATGTAACCCGAAGATTTCGATCCAAATAATAACCGATGAATTCGACGCTAAATGCCGGTGGAATGTGCCATTTTTTTCTTACATCTACGAGGGCAACCAATTGAGCTTCTTGGGCCTCGAGAGCCGCCGTGTCGATGCCCATCAGCTCGGCTTTTTTCGCCAATTGACGACAGGCGGAAGCCGAAGTCGTCAATAAACGAGGCATCTTCTGCGTGGGAACTAATGGACCGAAATATATCATTGGAATGAAGAAATTAAATATTTAATTTCGTTTGTCTGGAGCCATAAGGCGAACGGTAAATTATTGAGTTGATCGAATGTACACCGAATTTCGGTACACAGGGCTTTAAGAGTGGTTATATTTTTTTTATGATGGTAATAATATTTTTTTAGTATTGCAGAATCTTTTTCAATTACCCCATGGAGGTGGTCGCGAAGATTTGTGAGCTAAATATTTGTGACGATGTTTGGCGAGTTTTCGCTGAATCCTACGTTGTTCCTCCGTGTCCCAGTGATCCGGTTGCTTCAACAGTTCGTGACGATATTGCGCTCGTATTTGCAGAGCCAACCAATTGCGCCTCCGTCTTCGTACGAGCGTTTTGTCAGAGTGAAGCTTGCAGTGAGCGTAAAAGGGATCAGCCTGATCAACTTCCTCGCTGTGGGCTTCCGACAGGAGACCTTCGCGCTGCGCGCTTCGCAATTTAATTTACGAATTACGAGGTATTAATTATTTATTGATTTTCAATTAATTTAATAGGGCATTTATCGGAATATATACGTACATATATATTTTTTTTAATTCGTCGAACAACGAAAATCAATCACAAATTAGTTTGTTATCGATTTTTAATAACGCTTACCAAGTTACGTGAAAATACGTGTGACACATTCCGGCGTCGCATTCGATGCAGACACCGGTGCGAGCGTATCGCGCGTCTTCGCAGAGCGAACACTGTTTCGAGCCCCATTTGCTGTACGCCATTTCGAAGAGCGTCACGCTGGCTAAACGGTCGACCTGTGCAAAAATTAAATGAAAATATGTCACGATGGTTTTTTTTTTTTTCTTCTACATTTGCTGTTTGCATAAAAAATTTTATTCCCGATACTCGTTGATTTGGCTTCCTCACAGAAGCGATGTGACGCTTTGAAAAAAAAAAACAAACGGGCGTCGAGATATCATGTCAATAGCCGCTTGGATTTTACAGCGTTTTTAAATTCCAAAGAATGTCGGTTACCACTCTAGCGTCGATAATTGTTGAGTTATTACTCTAATGTCTAATATGGAAGGAGGAACAAGCTGCAAACAAGCTTATCCGAATTTTTAGTAACTCACGAACTTCTATGGGCAGTAAAGCTCCTAATAAAAAAGTAATGCAAAGCTCGAAACTGACCTCTCCGAAAGCCACGCCGGGCACGTACAAAGCGCAAACCAAGTGTACCCATTTTCCAACATCAGTTTCCTTGAAAATTCCGCCTTTATTGGGACACAATTCGCATGACGGATCCTCGACCCCGGCACTGCAGGCTTCGCAGAACCAAGGGGCAGACTGGCACAAAGAATCGGTGCTCGAGAAACTCTCGACGTCCGAAACTCCGTAGCAGCCTGAAAAAGAAAAAAATAATAATTTGACGATGAATAAATTTGATCATTTTAATTGCCGGATGATCGTAGATGTTCAATTACCTTCGTGAACAGTGACGCCGCAACCGTCGCATTCGACGATTTCATTAATATCATCGCTTCTGTCCCCTAAACAGCCGCAACATATCAGCATCTTTGCAAGTTTCTCATCCAGATGAATGCCCTTTGCCGCCTGTTGTCTAGCTTGCTCGATGACGTCTCCCACTGTCATGCCGGCGTTATCTTTCCCCACTATCAAAGGATCCTCCAGGGAATCGTCCGATTCGCCGGAATCTTCATCTCTGTCATCTGCAAAAACAATTCAACTAACGAATTTCTAATAATTCCATCCAGGGCGAACCAAAAAATTCTCGAAAAGGTTGAAAAAGCCAAAAAGAAAAATAATGACCAAGCAAAAAAAATGTCATACCTTTCCCAGCATCGTTGGAATCCACAGAATCATCATCCGACTCTTCGCAATGATCTTCGATCCGGAAATCACTGTCGTCTGAGCTTTCGCCAAGATCAAAGTCAAGCAAAGATTGTTGCGCCGATTCGACCGGTTTTACTCTTCGCTTCTTTGGATCTCTCTCGACTGGAAAAATAATTTTTCCATCGTTACCGACAAATACAAACAATTCCTCACTGATCATCCAAAAATCTGAATCCCACCACATTTTTCTCTGTTTTCTCTTTAGTTCAATAACTAAACCCAATCATCATTATTGGTATTATTATTGCCATTTTTCGAGATTAATAATTAATTACTTTACCGCAAAATCATTGCAAGGGCGATAAATATTTTTTTAATAAAAAACTTCATTAACCTAAAAATACTTACGAGAATTGCTCATTTTCGTTGAAAAAATATTTTTTCACAATTTTTTCGACCGATTTGTTTTCTTTATTTTTCTCCGTATCAACAATTCGTTTATTTTTTTTTTTTGATACTCCATTCGCATGAATCGGAGTCAGCAAATAGTTGTCGGGAGGCTACTCTCACTCTCTCCGTTCACGTTGCAAACTCGGCCTGCTTCCACCCCCCGCCCTGCCATGCCACCCGCGGCTCGCCGCCAGGCAAACGCCGATTGCTTGATGCAAAATAACCGGCGTCTGTACGTCGCGTGGCTTCGAAAACGTTTTGCAATAAAGAAATTCCATCGACTTTAATTATATTCACGTGCTTTGTGCACCGGAGCTACAAGATTTTCGAATCAATTAAGAATTATAATTACAAAGCTACATAAAGTGTCGCAAACAAAACATTCATTATTTTTAAAAAAAAATTTTTTTTACGAATCTGTACACGAGTATTATTTCAATTGATCATCGATATCAGCAAGCATTGGTATCAATGAATTTTTTTTAACTACAAACATTCTTTATTACCAACCCGTTGTTTACCGGAATTGTCTAGAACGACGGATTGGATGCACATTCAAATAAAAATCGTCGAGGCGTATCAGCGGCTAAACATTGTTTTTTTTTCAATCAAGACCTTTTTTGCGTTTGTTTTTGTTGTCTCCTGACCTCTGTGTTTTAAATTCAGTACGAAATCTATAAAGTTAGGTTTTGTTTTCAGATTTATGATAACAACTGCAATAGCGAGACAGAACATATGCAGATTCGGTTTTTTTAAAATTTATTTATTTTTTCGGTCTGAATTTGATGGATTTGCACGGTCGACGTTGGGTTCGATGTGGGAATTAACATTACGAGATTTTATTAACGACACTTTTCTGACGAGTCGTGTTGGTGACGTTTTTTTTGTTTTTTTTGTTTATGGGAGACGATGTGATAGACTGTACATGAAATAAAACAAATTTAAGTAAAATTATTTCAGTAAAATTCTTGTTTTTATTACTCACTCATAGTTTTGTACAAAAATCCAACATCGTCGTCCTGAGACATTTCCGGCTGGCCAGGGGTCCTTCGGACCCGGGATTCCAGACGAATACTCCTTTTGGCTATACCCCAATGTTGCTTTCCACGTATAACATGAACGTCTATAATATATATTCTTGTTCCACGATTTACGAAGAAAAAAATAACAACAACAATCTAGCTAATAACGACATTACGGCAAATTTCGACGATGCACCGGTAATGACGCTTTTGTCATATATTTAGTCGATGAAAAATAAAATTTGTCGCCGAGGATACGAAGGAGCGAAGCTCCTTTATAACCCAACACACCGACACGTTGTTCGTGAGCTCGACGCTGCAGCGCTCCTGCTTGGCCCAGCTTTCGGCGGCCATTTGCCGAACTCTCGGTTGATCCTGTTGGCGCCATTTTCGGACAATACTCTCCATCGTCAATTGTCTATTGCAATACGTTATCGTTACCTCCTTTTTCGAACGTCACGCAATCGTTTATTATCTACCTATTAACGCTAGATTAGTCACCACCACATTTTTTTTTTACGTGCAAACTATTTAACTTCCCGATTTAAAGACTAAAACGGTTTGCTGTAGAATTCTGACACTCAGTCGTTTGTATACGTCTTTTATAGGAGAGATAGAAGAATTGGGACCGATAATAATACGTAACAGTTTTTGTTACCGGCCGAGCACCAGCACATAATCTTAAGATATTAAGATGATGTTAACATCGATGATGGCGTCACGATTGCGGGTAAGATAACGCCATGGGCGATTGTGATGGAACGAGAGAAATATGTAGCACATTACATCGGCGACGTCGCAACGCGAAACACACTCGGTCTGCGAGAACAAGTGTAATCCTTTGTTTAAAAAATATCATATTTGTAGGGTTGAAAAGAAAATTCTCACATAATTTATCCCCTTATTTGGCATGATGCATGATTTTACATTTATTGAAAACGTTGGCTACCTTTGAAATTAATTATTCACGGTTCTTACTACCGACGAGGTGCAGATTTTGATAACGCGACGTTCTTCATTATTCGCGTACGGTCCTTCACATCCACCTATAGAACGCAGGACTATATGGAACCGCATGCCGCCTCGGAACTCCTCTAATCTCTGGTAAAACTGTGCCGGGTCAAACTGTGGCGAGGCAGACTGAAACCATCCCGGACCAAGTTATGGTGGGTCGGTAATGACGGCGCCTGGATTAGGATAAGGCGCGGCTAGGATGGCGCGCAATTTCGGCGTCGAATCAAGATGAAAAGTGGAGAAACTGTTCAGGTCGCAGATGGCACAGGGGCAGCCTGGCACAAGGGAAGATTGGCGGAGTGCGACTCGAAGTTCCGACTGCCGATATTTTGAGCGAACGCGGTACCGACAGTTTATGACACCGACATAGCAATGTTCCGAAACAACATTACATCGACGGTGTAAGGCTCCGAGCGCCAATGTTACGAACGATTAAAATTGAAAAAACTATATATATATATAAATATATAGGTATAGTTGCGTAGTTACCTTGAGAACACCTTCGGAATTGCTTGGCCAAAGACAACCTGTGGCTATCCCGTATTCTCCCGTTGTAAAATTTTCCACCCAGAAAATCCTACAGCTAAAGAAAATGTAACTCAGCAATGGGACGACACACACACGTGTGCCAAGTAAAAACAATTCGACTTCGATCCTGTCGTAGGTGTTCTTTATTTTTCCATAAAATCATACAGCCAAAGCGTTCAGCGTTTAGAGAGCGCGCGTGTGTGTGTGTATAATGTATATATGTGTGTATTAAAACGGTAGAAACGTGTGACAGATCTGTACAAGCCATTCATGATCTCAACGAAATTGGTCCATGAACGGTGTGGAACGGTTTAAACAATAATAATTATGATAATGATAACAATAATGATGATGAAAAAGAAGTTCCGGGCGCGCTCTATTCTATCACACATTCCAGCCGTTTGTCTTGCTTTGCAAGTTGCATGTATGCTCACATTCACAATTACAGTTAAATCTTTGCTTTATTTCATTTTTTTTTTATTTTCCCTATTTGCTTATTTTCTTCGTTTTTTTTAATTTGTAGACAACAAGAAAAAATGTCGCATGAGAACGTTGGAAATTAAATGAAAAGAAATATACTTAATTCGTGATTTCCTCCACGTTGATTATAACGTAAACTTTTCAAGGGAATACATCGAATACGCGTAGGGATGATTATTCAATAAAACTAGAATCTCTTGTAATTATAATAATTATATCTAAAATATAATAATACGCCTAAAATTATGGACTGCAATTATAATTAAATTAATGAGCTGGGGTGCCGGGGAGGGGGTGGAGGAGGCGGAGGGGGAGGGGGGGGGCTCGATACTCGTATATTCAACGTTTTTTCACGTTACAAATGAAATTCCGTTTATACAAATAGCTCTGAGGTACGTAAATTTGATTTCCCTACTACAATGTATATACATATACGCGTATGGGTATATATGTATCCACACACGCGTATATATACATATGACATATATTTATTTATATATAATGTATATTTGATATAAATAAACCTTAATAGTTTCAAATAATTTTCATGGATTCGTCAGTGCAAGTCCAACTCGTATAATATCAAATCGCTTAGTCGATAACGTTCGTTCAGAATTTAAAAACAAGTCACGTTGATTATTAGTATTATTTTTTCTGTTATTACCCTACCCTTATCCGTTAATGATTCGTTAAAACTTGTTTATCTGCGTGCATGTGGGTTTTTCATTTGTTTGTTTCTGTGTGAATGATGAACAACCCGATCCACGTTAAAATCCGCTAAAATTTGCGTTAAAAAATCTTTCGCACTAATCTCACCGCAATCGCCGGATTGGACACTGAAAGATAAAAGAAAAAAAAAAGTTTTGTAAAAAGCATTCGCGTACTTTGTACCTCTTTAGCGCGAAAACTCTAATTCACTAAAATAAACTCATCAAACTAGCGAAATCGCTGACGAGAATTGTTCTGGGAATTAATGGATAACGTGCCACGAAGGCGCGAATTACATTTATAAATAATTAATTAATTCTGAATTTTTTTTACATGACCAAGTATGCGAATATAAATAAGCGAATAATGTCAACGCTACTATTGGTGACTCAAATTCTTTGTTGGTGACAAAAACTCATTGATTTCTGGACGAACTTGAACTCATATCGATGCAAATAAATTATTTAGATTTATATTTGCACTTAGCACGTGCCATTTGGAATTACCATAGCCAACAGTCTATTCGCATTTGTTCGCGTTTCGATACCCAAGCTTGGCGCTTTGAAAATTCAACAAATAATTCGGCGTCCGCTGCTTCGTTTTCGCATCATTGTATCATCGAGAGATTAATTCGAGGTTTGAAACGATGTCTAGTACTGGGTCGGTAAAAAACTGCAAAGCGATTTTTTTAGCCACACGATTGATCACTTAAATGAAAAATGAGAACAGATGACTGCGTCTCAGAATTTTGCAGTCGATCATTCTCGTCTTTAATTCGAGAGAGATCAACGACTGTGAAAAAAAAATTTTAAGGTTCGCACAAACACGAATTTTTCTATCGTCTGTTTTCTTTTTTTTTTTTTTTTTCGTCGATTCATTTATTTAATTCCATGTGAGTCGTGGTTAGAATAACCGTTACCAACGTTTAATCACGACAGCGAGTTGGACTCACGTAAATGGACAGTTTAATCAGTTTTATCATCAATCATTGTTACATTAATAACGATATCGTTATCCTATTACAAATAGTTAAATAATAATAACACGCCAATGATAACAAAGAAGTCGCGACTAACACGATTTCTTCATTACCTCCGATAAAGACCGGAACGAGTCCACCTTAAGTTAAAAAAAAATCATTACTCTTTTTGCCACTTATCCACGTTAATACTCATTATCCGCGATAAATTTCCAACATTTGCTTGTTAGCTGCGGCAAAAAAAAATAAGTAAAGAAAAAAAATATTATTTTTTTTTTTTCGCCATACGCAAGAGCGACATCGAAGTTGCGATTTAGCGTGACTTCCTTTGTTCTCGTTTTTCAGAACGAGCGTCCCAAATGAATACAAAAGCCTAAAAAAGTTTTATTAGCTTCTATTTCGACCTATTAATTCTCCCACATTAATCGACTTCAATTTCTTGAGTTATTTTTCCGTTTTAATTGCGTGTTTAATTGTTTTGTTGTTGTTGTTGTAATTGATTGAGTGGCTTTGTTTGTTTGTTTGTTTGTTTTTTATTATCCGTAGGACTTTGATCCGACAGTATTTTTATTCAATTAAAAATTGTCTTTAAAAATGTTCATTAACAGTTTGACCGATTAAGCGTGATCTAGAGGCTACACGTCGTGAAAATCCCGAACGAGACGTTCAATTGTCGTTAGAGAACAATAAAGTGGCACACAGCTTATGCTGATTGTAAACCGAGCAGTCGTTCATGCGTTGCTGTAATCTACCATTATCTCAGAGACTGATGTAGCCATTTGGTATTCTTCGTACACCAACGTTCAATTACACACGATATATCCAGAATTGTAATAAGCATTGACATTTTTGTACCACAGTGTCATCATTGTTATTATTGTTGTTGTTGTTGTTGTTGTAGTTATTGTTATTGTTGTTGTTGTTATTATTATTATTATTATTATTATTATTATTATTATTATTATTATTATTATTATTATTATTTTTGTTATTACTATCAATTAGTATAATAATAATTATTATTATTACTTCAATGGCTGTCTGTTTTTCGCTGTGATATCATTATATCTACAAAATGTACAAATAATGTTTGATGGGCTTTGGTGATAGTGGACTATCGATCAGAGAAAGAAAGCAATTAACATTCTTTATTTGATGATCAAACCATTTTATGATTTTCTTTCCTTTGTATTTCAATTGTAATTATAATTTATCCGTTGAACGTTTGGAAAAATTGGTAAAAAAGCTCGATGGCGCCAACGACGAAGGTGCAGAGAAAAGAGAGACAGAGAGAGAGAGAAAAAGAGCGATAACACTGTGTTTTGTACACTGTGGAAATGATAGCGCAAATTGCACATTCTCGTTTGCAAGCGTCGTTGACTCGTTATATAATCATCTCCGAGATATAAACGGGTGAATGTGAAACGAGAAATCTGGAATGTCAGAGAGCTTTTAGTGGTTCTCGGGTAGCGAGGAGATTGCTACTTTATTATTTCTCTATCCCTCTTTTGTTCACAGAATGTCATTTGATCTAGCGTATCTGGAAGTATGAGAATACGATATTCGCACCAGATTTATTATAACGACGAGAGCTTTCTTTATATTTATTTTAGTACGAAACGAGCTATATACGTTAGTTTATTCAACATTCTTCCCTCGACGAGTCGCGAGAACATTGAGTTCGATTGACTTTTTCAACGACGCGCTCGAAATAAGCCTTTACTCGATTATCTTCAAGTACCGTTTATCGTCTCGTTGCGATGTTTCCTTTTTTATGTTTTTTTTCTTATTTTTTTTATCGCAAATTCACGCCTACATACAGCAATCGCATTTATTACAGTAGAAGATAATTGCGTGGGTGTGAGCGAGCGTTGAACGATGAATAACATCGAGAGCAAAGCCCCCGTGGCGCACGATCAATGGAACCGCATTAAGGCGAACAAACGACCCTCGGTCACGAGATACGGGTTACTTCTTCGAAAAAACATTTCCATCTCCGACTTGATTAGGTTGGTTCTTTTTCGATTCCAACGATCGAAAATTTCCAATGTAAAGACTCGACGGAACGGAATCTTCGATATCACACTCATTATGCCGAAAGTTTTTTTTTTTTTTTTTTTAATGATCGGTCGATTTTGAACAATTATGAAATATGCAGCTAAGCTGAACATTACAAAGACACGTACATCATATACGGAGTGAGATGGAGCTCTACTATGTGTGATTATTTTCCTTCGTTCACCTAACGAACAAACAGTATTATTTAGAAATATTTGGGTGTGTTTTGAAGAAATAAGATTTTTCGGGAGCATTCAGATTTCAAGTATACACTATCAGGAAACATCTGCCCGAATTTGAGCCCTGAGTTTTTTTATGGGCTGTCCATTATTTTCTCTCAAAAACACCCTAATATATATATGTAATAATAATATCAATATTGTTTATCCCAACAAGTGTAAATGTATCCTTTCTTTATTCTAGATTATGACTCTTTTTCGTTTTCGTTCATTTCCGGGTTATTTATTTTATTTTTATTTTTTTTCTTCTCAAATCCGTCCCTTCGGCTTATCAATCACCGGCAGTCGTACTTTCGGCCTTCTCTATATATCTCTGTGTACAACATCGTCGTATATATGTATATATATTTATATATACTATATTTATTTCATTTTGTTTTATTATTCTCTTTTCTCCGGAACTCTATATCATTATACACGTACAGATTGCTATCAACACCCACTATAATAGTTTCAGCTCTTTTTACTCCAGCGTTACGTTCGTTCTGAGTACACACATGTTTATTTGTTTCAGCGTATACTCGATTTTTTTCCCACGTTTATCGTTCAATCAAATATATCATATAATTTCATCGAGTTTTATTCATCGTCCATCGAAATTTCGGATGGTAAAATTTTCGAATTGAGATTCCAGATGATTGAACGACATCGTCCACGAGTACGTGAACAAAATATGACGCGAGAACCGAGGAACCACGGGAATCGGAGGGCAAACCCGATGTAATTGCGACTCCATTTGCGACATGTATTATTAGCTCGTCCGTCGCTGGATCCAAGTCGATCAGGATTTACAAGATGTAAAAAAATTCGTGTTTGAGCTGTCGATATGGTGGGCTCGTGATGGCGTTATGGCAGTAATTATCCGATAAGTATTCCTTAGTTTATGCAATATTTCTCTAATTTTTTCATTTCAACTTTTTATTTAATATATTTATGTATCATACAAAACGTTCGGACATTCGGAATCACCTGGCGGGAAATTAAGGGAAAGAGGTCGTATTCGAATAAACGATTCGCGATTATAACACATATGATATATGCGACTATTTCATGGCTTTACAGTTTCGAATTTAAATTGCGATACGATTGTTTTTGCTTTTCATTTTCTTAAGCGTTTTGGGCTTCGTTAAAAAAAAATAATAATATCGTTTTAACTATTGTTATTATTACGAAGATGATTCCGAATGTGTGCTCGTCGTCGTGAAATGGAATTTCTCATCGATCATGACGCATGCTCTACGTCAGTGATACACAAATCAGCTGTCCGCGCGCGAGTCCAGTGGGCCATTGCCAAATCCGCGCTGGCAACTATGAACGACGCTTATGTAGTTTTTTATTTTTTCTTGAAAACCCGCGAGTGTCCGCGGGCCGCCCGTATGGGCTCTGAGCCCGTACGGGCTGAGTTGTGCATCGCTGCTCTACGTGGATGATTATTTGGTTGCTCGATGGGAACACAACGTTCATTCTCATTTTTTAATCAACTCTCGTGTGTTCGAAATTCTACCATCCGAGCTTTCGCGTTACTCCCTCAAAAAACGTTTGTCATTTTTTTATCTTTCTTCCTTTAACTTTACGTTTTGGTACGTGTTTTTTCGCCTCTAATCCGTAAAAATCCTTTTGAAACATTCGGACAATAAATAATAGGCTATTTCTCGATTGAGACCGTCCGATCGTTTGATCAGTGTGTTCGTTATTTCTCATGGCAAGGATCGTTCGTTACAACCGCGTGTGACGAAAAACCATTTTCGAGTATTTTCCAGTTCTTTTTTGCGTTTCGTTTTCAATTGACGTTCATCGCTGATGACCATACTATTTGATTCTGAGTTTTTTTTTGCCGAGTTTCCATATTTATAAGACGGTCACGCGAATCACGCGGCCTCGAGTCAAAAATTCCTTAGACGCATATAAATAATGTTTTCCATAACGCAGCTAGGCGTTTAGTTTGGAATAGGTTTTCTTTTTTGTTTTTAGGTTTAGAGGAACCATTTTGCGACGAGAATCATTAGTAAATGTGGAGCCAAACGAATGATCGTCGTTCCGGAAGAGTCGTAGACGACCTGAACGTCTTCCGGCGATACCAGAGCATTGTCGATTACATGAATTATGCCATTGGTGCAAGGCACATCCGGACGATAGACTCTGATCCATTTTCCCATCCACTCGACTTGGTAGCCTGAAATTAAAAAATAAATAAATAAATAAAAAAACAAATAATTTAGAATATTTGACAATTCTTCGAATTTTTTCTTTCGGTATTGCGATGGCCAAAAATTGCGAAATATATTCGTAGCGTCGATATTACTCTGGACTTTGCAACAACTATCGAAACTATTTATTCCAAGTACAATGCAGCAATGAAGATGGCAATCCGTTTTTCCCCAGTCACCCGAAGTAACGTTAAAAAACATTAAGTAATGTATTCACAAAAGAGATACAGTGGAGTAGCATTGCTTGCGGACGCTGGAGTTGGGCTTACAAGTACAACAAGCTTTGTAGTTTAGTCGAAAATCGATTTTCCAACGTTCTTGCAAAAGTGGGTTAATGTTTTTCATGTTAAGCAGTTCCTTTATAGCTTAAAAGTTCTCCAAGCCACAAAAAAGCTTCTTTACTCGGATTACAATGGTGACCGTTATGAAGCAGGGACAAGTACCATTTTTACGCATGTGAATTCAAGCTCGAACCTCGAGTTTAAGAGTGTTTAACGTAGGGATATAATTTTCGTATTTTAAAATTCGTTTTAACATTTTTCCTTTTCCAATTTTCCGTTAAATATCCATCGAGTCATTTATTTTTTCCCGTCTGCGAAATTGACGAGCCACGCGTTTGTCAAAATCGGAATCAACAACGCCCGGCAATATCGAGATCCCGTTGGTGTCCGACAATCGAGAATATTTCGCCTTTAAAAAAAAGCTTCCGAACGCATATTTCGCGGACGGGCCGAGATTACACAATTTCGGTAGATTCGTCAGTCCTTCATCTCTCCTGGGTCTCGTTCACGTCGAATTGAAAAGTACATTCGTCAAATCCGAACCGTATAGAAATTTATATATTTGTCAAAGTTGATTGTGAATCGAAAAACGCGAAACGAAAAAATTTGGTAAACGTGGACGAATTGTAAAATTAAGCGTTTGCAATTATCTCGGGAAATTGTGGAGGCCCACCGGGGGATTCTCGCTCGCTCTCGTTCAACGTACCACGTGGCAATTAGCGCCCGCGTGGTAATCAAGAAATTTGCATTTAAATGGCGGTCGAAAGGTGCATAATAAATCGTACGGGGATTCCCTGGGCCATAATGGCCAAAGCCTGTTCCGGTCGGCGCTCCGGTGGGACATAGTCGACCCAAAAAATCAACTCACGAATGTGTAAATACGCGATATAAACTCGTGTGTGTGTGCAACTGCAGTCATTCAACGGAATCGTGAATTTATAATCATATATGTAAGGGTGGTTCTTATTTGAGTCATGTCTGCATTTTTTTTTAACCCGGGGTCTCAAGCGATTAAAAAAATGGTCCGCCGTCTGACTGAATACCGCTGATACGAACATACATTGAATTTGAGGGATAAATGTTGATCGAAAATATACCTTTAACACAATCTATAGAATTAATGTAACGAAAAAGATTTTTTTTTCTAAAGAAATTAGAAAACTAAAAATAATTGTCTGGCTACCTATTTTTTTTTTTAGATTTTCTTTTTAATACATTCATTTTTGTTTAATTTTGTTGATGGAGATTATATTTTCTCTGCAAAATTTTTCCCATGGGTGACGTATGGAACATTCGAGAGACGGAGCATAGATGACAGAGCGATTGCAATGAGTGAAAGGTGAGACACATAATCAAGCTGTATAACGGCGAGCTTCGCGAGTGCGGATGCGTGTTCGTAATCGGAAGATCATCGATGGCGATCGATTTACGAAGAGTACGAGAACGATAAGATTAATGGAGCTGAGCCGTGCTGCCGATTCTACGCGTTCTTACATTACACGTGTAAAAGCAATTTTGTCGTTGAAAAAAAAAATGAATATTCGAAAAAGAAAGTAAAAAAATAGAAACCAGCGTAAATGGGCACTGAGACTGAGTGACTCACCGTAATGGTCACGGGGACGGATAGCATTTTCGTCGTAGTTCTCGTCTGGTTGTAATGAAATATAGTAGACGAGATATAATCAATCGTCAAGGCAGTTTGATTAGCGACAAAACAAAGTTTCGAATATTTGTCTTTATTTTTACTATCCATCTATTAATTATTTATTTTCTATAAATTTGACAAATAAAGAAATTGTCGACTGCAGACGGAGGGAGCGAAAATTGTGAGCCCAAAAAGTGGATTGTTAAACAAGATTCGGACAAATAACCGAGATATCGTTTTTCAGAGTTATCAAATACTCGCAACTCCGTCAGGGATAAAAGGAGTCGTAATTGAAGAACCATCTTTTTCTATTCACGAATATGTTAAAAGATTCGTGTTGAGTTTTTCTTACTTATAGAGGTAAACGGAAAAATTTTTGTTAATTCAACTTACTGTTGTCGTTGTCTCTGACGCGAAGCTTGAGAGTGTCCCTGACTGTCTGCAACTCGATCGTTCCGTTTACGGTCATTTTTTTTAGTCGGGCCATCGTGTAAGGTTGATCGGCTATTACGAGATGTCGCTCCAAGATCTGCTTCGTCTGTTGATGAAAAAACAAAAAAAATAAAAATAATTAATCACATAAATTTCACTGACAATAAATTAGGATGAAAGAAATAGAATGGTTCGAATAAATCGATAAAGCTTACGTGATAATTGAACTGAGGCATGAAAATTTTCTTGTAGGTCGATGGAATGTTTAGTTTGACATTTTCCCAGGCGGAATTACGTGGCACGAAGTACGTGAATCGTCTCGTCGTGTCGTTGAGCTGTTCGTTGAATCCTCGTTGCGTGCCGAGATAGTACGTCGAACTAAAAAGAAAAACGAATTATCGATTACGTTATGACGAAGGGCAACGGAAAATAACAAGGAATAAATCGTGTGCACGTCATTATACGCCTAAAAATAGGTAAACCGAGTTTATTTTTCACTCGTTTCAATGTCATATCTCGATTGTGAAAAAGAAAAAAAGAAAAAAGAAATAAAAAGTCGTGGTTACTGGTTGCACCTCGCCGCATTAAAAATTGGCTCTCAAACTACATTTCATGTAACACACGTGCGTTCGGGCGAAACAATTAAACTCGTTTCGTTCATTCATCGAAACTCTCTCGCATGTTTGCGTTTGTTTCATAAACGACGAGAGGGAAAAAAAAACACCAGCAGCACGCGATTCGCACAACGGTGTCGTAACAACCTTGTTCCCTTCGTTTATCCCACACGTTTCTTTTTTTATTTTTTTTTTTTCGTATTACAAAATGATATGTATTTCAATTTCCTCTCTTTACTCATCATTTTTCATCATTTACATTCATTACGCAGCAAAACGGGGCTACTTAAAAGCTCGTCACTTTTCTTTGACGGTCGTACTGAAAAGTAACGTCTGAGCAATAACGACGAAGAAAAATAAAAAGAAAGAAAACGTATAGTGTTGAACCATTCTCATGTCTGTCCGGTTTAATTCATACAAAGAGTTTACGGCAAATGTAAAAGTCATTACACTCGATACTTTTTCTTTTTCCACGTTCTTCATTCGTTCTTTCTCTATCGCTCTCTTCGCCACGGGGCCGACGGTTTAGTGTAGCCCGTGAGTCCCGGAACGAACGAGAGACGCTATTACGTTCCGGACGGTAATTGAACGTAGAACGCGCGACGCGTTTCAACTCTAACATTCCCTTTCTACCTCCCCCCTCCCTCTCGGTACACGGGTTATACCCGGTTGGCAATGCACTGCGAAAAAGTTAAAAGTCCGCTCGTTTAAACGCGCGAACCATTCGTGCTCGTGCAACGAGGCACCGTCAGTCTTGCCTAAATTGGTCATTTCCATACGCCTTTATTTCATTTTATTTCATTTTATTTTATTTCTTTCACGAATTCATTGCCAACTTCGGTCTCGTCTTAGCCTCCAGAAAATTAAGTGCACCATTGACAAAAAGCAACGAGCTTGTAAAAATAAATAACCAAATGATGAACCAACGTGAGACACGTCGGAGAATCAAGAAAGACAGTCAGCTGTCGGGCATCGAGCCAAGTGATACAGGAATATTTTCTTTGACAAAGGGAAAAAATAGCGCTGGCCGAGGAAACTCATATCATGTTTCGTATTTTGAGAGTTTGATATTTTTTCTCGGTATTCAGGATGTAACAAATTTATTCATACATTCCAATGTGTTTAAAAATATTTTTGAATATTTATTTTCTGTATGCCATCAAAGACGTGGATGAGACCCGATGGGGAGTAAAGAGAACACGAGTGAGCCCGAACGATATTCCATTACGTAAGCGTAAGCTAATAAAACAGTCGATTGACGATTTCATTTTTAATGCAATTATTGATAAATCCAGAACCTTCAAAGGCGCAACGAGTGAAGGTCGATTATGCAGGATAAAAAAAATGTGGAGGATGAAGATTTTTGTTGTTTCAGTAACGTTGGGGCACCGTGACAGGGTAATCGTTTTTTTTTTCAAGAGGATCTTTTGTGCGCCATCAAAGGGAAAGAGATTTCAGCAGGCGCATAAAGTGCAAACGTATATACGTCGCGATGAAATTGTGAACGCACGCGTACGAGTTACGTGGTACTTGAATACCGTATGCGAGGTACCCATTTCCGGTACAGCCGATTGAATTACCGGAGGATACAATTATCGATGCTCTTCGCGAGGCAAAAGCACTTCTTTCGAACGCGTTGACGCTCGCGTAGTTGCATCGAGACGCGGGATGCAACGGCGGATGGGTCGTCGATCTTGCATCGAAATTCACGCAAAATCGAGTTATGAATACCGTTTCGAGGCCTGTGGAAGACCTCTATCTAACCTTCGTTATATTTTGTTGTGGAAAATGGTATTTCGAAGCAGAGTCGTTCGATTAGCCCTCGAGAATTGAATAATATATATGTGTTATATTGTTTTATATAATTTTCAATGGTCGTCGCTGGTACGTGATTACGGTTACTTTTTGTACATATTTTTTTTTTTTTCATTTTTCTAATGCTGGACTATCAAGTTACCTTTCAAAGAGAGCTTTTTAAAGTTTATAGGGCCTGCTTTTGAACGAAGGCTAATTGGAAATTGATCTTTCAGCTCGAGAATCGGGTAAAGGTGTCGTAAAGGGTAGCGAAACTAAAAAATTATTTTAGTTATTGGCCAACAATTGGTTTTCTGGTTTTGGTCATTTTATTTTATTGAATTTCTTCTTGTTATCTTTTTTTTTTGCTTACTTCATCATGGGATCGGTCCTCAGTTTGTCAAGAACAGTCGTGTAAGGAACCCCGAGGACTCGGTCGATTATGTGTATTATTCCATTGGTCGCAGCAATGTTGGCAGTTATGACAGTCGCGTTAACGCCACCTCCCTCGACCGTCACGATCTGACTGCCGTTGTATCCGGTGATTACGTTGAAGTAGAGACTCTTCCACTCGGCGGCGGTTGGCACCTGGAAAATTGAACCGGTAATCGTTAAAGAAAATGTTTGCCAATCTACGGGATTGAACATCCGACTCGGGTAATAATAAACCGTCGAATGGGATTCTTTCGTTTCCGGAATTACAACTTCAATGGAATAGAAGTAAACGAACGAAGAAAATAAAAAAAAATTACATCGACAATTTTTTATGCAGCAAAACTACTTTTGTATAGAACGAACACATAGCTTGCGAGAATTAAAAAAAAACAAAAATATTTTTGCATGACACAAGATACTAATTACTTAATTCATACTCATGTAAATTTAAAATAAATTTTCGTGTATTCCTCAGCAGCGTTAAAAAAAATGCATATCCAATAATTCCGAAAATTTTCTTTCTCAAAGATAAATTAAAAAATATTTTTCAAAACGTCAATTTCGGGCCTGACATAAATACCCATGGGGCCACGTCCAATGCACAGAAAAAATTGAGAGCCAAAAATTCGTGGAACAAACAATGTGTGTCGAGACCAAAGTACCATGTGTGGACAACATGCTGTACACGAGCAATTTCGCAGTCAGCGACACAACAATAGCTTTGCAGAATGGAAATTCAATGTCACGATCAAGAAAATATAATTTTTTCTGACAATCCATCAATAACTGGCCGATGCATTTTCGCAATGCAGACAAAAATTCTATTATCCCTTCTCTTCACGTTCGCAACAATGAACTAACCAATATTTTTTTCTGCCACGAAGCATTTTCGATCGAACTAAACTTCCGAATTGATCTAATATTTTCGACCAATTTCCACAACTTTTTTCTACTTGTTTCGACAACGGCGGTAAGAATTGTTCAGGTACGAGGCAACGTTTCTTATACGTATTTATCCATTAGAAAAAAAGCAGTCACAGGTATATGCATATATTTATTTCGTTCAAATGTGTTAGAAAAAAAATTATTGAATATCAGTATAACTATATCGGTGATCGCACCTTGCCACGGATTTTGCTGTGATGCAGGAAACGAGGATGCAAAGAGTGGTCGTATAAAAAAGCGTAAAAACTTTGCTTTGTAATAAAAAAGATTTGAAAAATGAGACATTCCACTGCAACAAAGGAAGCAGTGTACATTTTTTTACGAGCAACGTTTTCCCCCAGAATAGCAATGAAAAATTCAAAAAAATTTACGTAAAATTTGCACGGATAGTAAAACATATATATATACGGCATGGAATGACACAGCAAAGACGCGAGTGCCAGACGCTTTCCTATATATAATATTGAGTGGATCGAGCGAGGCGAGAAAATTCTCGATGATCGCAGCGAATCGTATCTTGCCGTCCTCCTCATCTTTCACGCTGATCCCGAAGAGCGCCTCATGAATTTTCTCTCGAAGTCGAGCCGACTTCCTTGGCTTACCCCTCTACTTTTTTCTCTGCCACCTTCACCCTTATCGACATCGAACGGTGGTACAGCAGGAATAACCATTTCGCGTTCTCGAAACGCAACGGAATACATTCGTTTTTCAGAATTTTTATTTTCTTCATTCGAAAACTTTTTTTTATTGTATCGAACGTCGACGAAAAATTGTTACATGGCTTATAAAAATCCAACGCGTAAATTTCTGCACCCATGCACATTCCAGGAACCATATACCGAAGTACGAACGAGGAAACGAAGTTTTCCAATGCAGATAGATGCCACACGTAACTTGATGTTATAGCATAACAATTTTACGCATATACTCTTTTTGTGAACGACTTTTTTTCGCTGCGAAATATTATTTGCGCGGTTGATGAAGAGCTTTTAAGATTTTTCTTGTTTTCCAACCGCATTGTTGGATTTCTCAAAAATCTCATCTGATTTAGAATCGTTTTTCTACATGTTTACTAGAAGCCACTGTGAAACTTCTTTTTAAATTTCTTTTTCATAATCACATATATATGGTACAGAAATGTGAAATTGAAGATTTTCGATTTTTGTGACGACGATGCAACCTTTTTAATGTTTTTTTGTTTAACAGTACGTAATAAAGAGATTTTCGTGGAATAAGCGTTTGAATTTCAGTACGGAAACGTTGCAACCCAGATGGAAAATGATGCATATATACGTACACAGATAAGAGCGTGAAAAATGTGAATACGTGAAAGTCCAACGGACCGTATTTTCCACGTGTGCGCACAAGGACTTTGTACGAAACATATCTCGAGGATATATAAATTAGCATAGAGCTCACGGAACGCGGCGTGCATAATGCAAATCAAGTTGCACACGGGTATAATAGGCGGTTCTGCCGTTCCAGGTGAATCGTTCTCTCGTTGCCGGGGGAAAAGGAGGGTGGAAGGACTTCCATATCGGACTACAATAAAATGACCAACACGAAGCGCAAGCGAATTTTTCTCTCCTTGTTCGGTTATCCGCAAATCATGCCGAGGGGACGAAAGCTCTCCTCCAGTCAAACGATTATGATAATAATAATAAAAATAATAATAACAACGACAACAACACCAATTATTATTATTATCATTATTATACTAGACGCAATGATAAACGAAGACTGAGCTTAAGGAAGAAAAAAATATAGCTGAGCAAGAGTAAGATAATTTTTAATGAAAAATATCATCGTTATTTCGAATATCTTTGGTCGCTGAAGCAAATATAAATTGCAATAGTGGAAAACACAATGGAATCGGTTGTATAATCGAGATTGAATGAATTGTGGTATAACAAAAGGTTGATGTTTAATTGGTAATAGATCAATTTTTCGGAGACAATTCGGAATCCATCGATGACCATCGACGGTGATTAATTCGTGAGAGATTTGTGGCTATTGGTTCGGTGCTCGACTGACCGATAGTTTACGCGTAATAAGTAACACGCCCAGTGATCCGCAACGAAACGAACGGACAAACAGAGG
This sequence comes from Sussaba pulchella, assembly GCA_963971145.1. NCBI lineage: Eukaryota > Metazoa > Arthropoda > Insecta > Hymenoptera > Ichneumonidae > Sussaba > Sussaba pulchella. Next base: position 12,847,835 of record OZ020174.1, on the reverse strand, counting down.
TAGAGATATAACGAAAGGGAGACGAAGAGAGAAAGAGAATGAGACGAGAATTACAGTCGCGTGGACATAAGCATAGCTGTGGCTATTGGAAACGTTCGTAACGTTTATGTCGTGCGTGAAAACACACGCAAACGCATTGAGGCTGGTTTTCCGAGTCACTAGCGTAATAGTGCGACCCCCGCACACTGGACCCGAATTTCAATATCCGGTAGAGTGCTTCGATCACGTATCGCACGGAAATCCCGTCGTATTCGAGTGTATACAGCAGAGTCGTAAACGAATATACAATGTCAATGGCTGTTACGCGCCATTCGTGGATCTCGCAAAAGTCAATAATTTTATACGGCGGGACGAGACGAAAGCAAAACCATCCGGTGATTGAATTCAACGTTTACGCAATTTATGTTCAAAAGTGTAATTTAAGAAATTAATAGAGCGACAAGAAAGACGTTGTACTTTCGGATTTAACTGGTGCGAAATATTTTGGTTAGTAAGATTAATGACCATGCCAAATCTCAACGTTCCATATGGTTTCTGTGTAATTAGACGGACGGATGGACAGACGGCCACACATGCGAGTGATGCTATAAGGATTTCTTTTCACGACACGGAACGCCCAAAATTATTATACATTCGTCCATTTCAAACGGAACAACATTTTGTTAATTATTTAAAAATGCAATATCGCAATATTAGAGATAGGTATTGCGGTCAAAATTAAAGTTACGTAGCGGCTTAGGTTTTAATTAAACCAAGAGGAATCTGCATATTTGCGAAAATTTGTTTACTGCGTGATAATTAATAACCGAGTGGCCGCGGGTAGGGATATATTTTCGTATTGGTCAGTGCAAGCTGTACGGTTATATGAGTTTTGGCCCGCGCAGATTTTCCGAGGTATTCTGGGATGCCTCTCAGGCATTTCACAGTTCGGCCGAAATCGATCCGGGGCGATGATCCGCTAATAACGTCGTGAATTCGATCGAACGCTCATAATCAATGTGCCGCAGGTCGCGATAATTATTCACCGGAGGAGAAACAATTTTTCGAAAAATCGTCCGAGCGACCCGTTTATTTATACGCTTGGATATTGATATGTCAGTCAATATCAATGATTCATATTTATTTAAATGTACGTGAATATTGGGAATCAACTGAAATATCTACTTGTCATGCTGTATTCGTGAATTATTCGTCATTCATTGGCAAACGAATTGCGGCATTAATTAACGCATGAAAATAATAAGTATTTGTTAAAATCCGTATGTGAATTATTTAAATGGATATATTCAAAATGTATTAGAAAAAATCGTGTGAAAATCAATTTCAAATCTGTAAAATTATTGTCTATTGTTATTGAACGTCCATAATGCGGCGTAAAAATCAGTTAAGGTCATGGATTATTTTGTCGGGAATAGAGTTTTTTTTAAAATCTATTAATTCTCTTTCAATTGGACAAGTAGAGACGATTTTTCCAACAATGTGGATAAATAATAATGTGTAGGTACACAACAACGTAAATAATTATCCTAAATAATTTAAAATAAAAATTTGGCTGGTTCAAAATTTTTCTCATGAAATCATTTTTTGAAAGGAAATTAGAAACAAACTAAAATCACAATATAAGAGTAACATAAAAATCCCAATGATGATTGTATAAATGAGACAAGAGAACAAACAATTTATCCGACAATGTCAGAACCTAATAATTAGCGATTGTCCGATTTGACGTAATCATCAATAATTTCAATGATAATTCCATCGAGTTTCCGTTGAAACGGAAATTCGGAAGCTCGGTAGTTATGTCGAGACTCTGTTGGGAGACCGCGGGACAGAATGGACCGACTATGGTTTCTCTTGAAAATAGGACGATATGCCGAGCACAGCGAGCGTCCGATTAGGCATGCATGGAACCCGTTGTATGGGTGTGTGTCGGATAGCGACAGTGCACGGGGACGATATCGGCCGAAACGTTTCGATAGCGACGTTCGGGCGTTAATTAATTTACGAACGGGATTATCATAAAAGCAGCACAGGTGTGCTAATGCCGATTTGCTAATTACCGAACGTTATGGAGAACATAACCGCGATCGGTAACGGAGCCTCCGACGTTGCTCTGTTTTTTCGTTATATATTCCATACATTGTATTCCACGATAATATCATAATAATAAATTATGGAATTATATATTTTTGGAATTTCGTGCCGTAAAACGCAAACATCATACGATCACTCGCGTGTCTGTCACAGCCGATTTTCTTAGAAACCATGCGACGTAGAAGCTCCAAAATTGCCATATTAAGACATCGTAATAATCCACATAATTTGGACTAGTTGACTCTTAAAAAGTCATCTGGACTAGTACATCATTAAGAGAAAAGTGTTCAAGTCACAAAAGTGTCAACATTATTTATTATCTGTGAGGATATTATGGGTTTAAATGAGTATGTAAATATAGCTGGACAATATCGGTAGGAGCGTCAAAGGGTGCGGAATTAATGGACGATTTCTAAAATTATTTATTCGCTTCTCGTGGTTTGTCCACTGCAGCTTCAGTGACAAGTGCAGCACGAGGATCGTGTGCATCGACTCCAACAGAATTCGACAATCAATAGAATGCACGGAGTAAATCGGGAATATTTACCCAATTGCTGTATCAGTCATTCGCCCCGAAATTACGTTGAACATTAATTATTGCAAACAGCGCGTTAAATCGTGTTCTAATCAGAATTAATGAAATTCCACGCCACTCATGTTACATTCCATGTTCGAGAAAATCTGGGAACCCGCGAGCTTCGATGGGAATCGACGTTGGACGTGGATCAAACGAAACGTTTCAAGCCCCTCGTCGAACCTCAACCCCTTCCCTCTCCAATCAACGATGCAATTTGCTCGATTGATGATACGCTACAATTTTCATTAAATTATTATTAACTCGTTACAGAAATATAAAAACGATTTTCCATCGGTCGCGTAAACATTTTTTATTGCTTTTCAGGAGCCCTCTTCAAAGACACCTTGATAAATAGAGTGCGTTAAAAAATAATTTTGAGAGAACTTTCTAGTCTAGGGGAGGGGGTCAATTTTTTAAAAGACATCTTATCATTGCTGCTTTTGGATCACGAATCTACGTCTGTATAGTTAATTTTATCTCAATCGGTAAATAAATGAGAAAATGGGAGAGATAAGACATGCAGATAGACGGACGGATTCCCTGACCGAAACCATAAGGGTTCTCAGATTACGACGGAACCCTAAAAACCTATTCGCAGCCAATCTGTAATATTTCGAATAATAAACGCGTATGGTAAATCGTCGAGCCGTGATTTACACGATCGCGCCAACAGACTGGATTTGTGTGAATTATTTTTATTCTATTTTGTTTTTGCTTTGTTTGTTTTTAAACAAATTTTCGCCACGGATTTAACATTGGGCAGGAGTTCGGGGTCTATAAATTCCGAAGCGAGCTGCACATATGAGAGACGATTGAACAAACACCGAGAGCGATTCAAGCATGTAGGCATATTTGCAGTTGGGATATATAAATATATAAATATATATATTTATAGATATATATATATATATATGGACCGCAGTTGAATATAAACTTGTCCTACTGTTCGAGGATCGACGAGCGCTTCTGTACTGCACAACCTCCGAGAAATTTATTGGCTTTGCAGCAGCGTGGCATTACTGCACTCGACGCTCTCGCTACGTTATATAGCACGGAATAAACGATGACCGTTATCAACGACCAGCTGCTGGATTATCTCTTATGTTTCTTCCAACAGGACTGAAGTAAATAATCGAATTGCCAAAACGTTCGCGTATGCTTGACTATGATTCCGCGGCAATGCCGTGCAAACGATCGACCGCTCGTTCGATGATATCGAACGCGAGTCAGCGCGTCAACGATCGTTAAAAAAAGTAATAAAAATTATTGCCGACAGGAAGCGTGCCATCGCCATTTTATTTCCGCGATTAAATACGATATCTCGTAATTTTGCTGTTTTTGAGAAATTTATGCTGCCGTTAAATGTGCAGAATGTTGAAGACGATGAATTTTACTCTGTTTCGCTCTCGCTCCGACAATTCGTATATTTCACTCTCACGTCCGAGTAAATGAGAATGAAAAGCGACTCGACGGTACATGAGACCATTTTTGGATAACCGTAGATTGGTCACTATAGGTGACGCACCAAGTCCTAATCATTTTTATTCTCCCATTCTAATTGTTTCATTCGATTCGATAAACATACAATTATTTTCCGAAAGCTTCAAAGGACAAACGGTAATTATTGGATCAACCGATACTAATTTGCGCATGAAGCGAGTTTCACTCGATGATTCATCTCTGACTCACTCCATTGCTCGTGTACAATGTGTACGTGTCACGATCGTTGTAAGTGTGTGTGTGAATCATGAGCGAAAAGCGTGATAATGAACGGATGCGGTATGAACATTAAAGAAAATAAAAAAACGGACATAGAAAAAGAGCGCAAAAATGTTGCCATCACAATTTGTTTTTTTTTGTTGTTGTTTCTGTTAACTCAAAACATTCCAATTATTTGTACATCGAAAATCTACGTGGCTCGTGTTTGTTTTTAGTTACCCCGTACTGTCCCTTTCCGTTCGCTGGCATCTTTGTGTGTGAAAAAAAAAAAAGAAACAAAATACTTCCGTCAAGATTTTAACATTTCATCCAATGTAACGAATTATCCGATTGAATAATTCATCAGTTTACACCATAATGCAATACTCGATTTGCATTTGGAATTAACAATTTTTCTACATTTTTTTTCTTGAAGAAATACTTTTTATTTAATGAAACATATGAAGGTGATGTCCAACTGATCGCGTATTTAATTATATTAATTCTCACGATGATAAAATCGAAATAAATTATTTTCATTTAAACATTGAAAATGTTATTTCTGTGATCCCGAAATTCAATATTCACTCAATGTTGCTTTAATAACATTTTATTATTCGTTTTTTCCTCGAACGATTGAAAACTTCGTCTTGTGGTAATTAATTAAGGTCAAATGTTTTTTCACAAACCTGATTAACGCTCTTCTCTTTGATTTTATCGAGAGGAAGTTTTTCTTTGACGTAATGAAGGCTCAATATTTCTCTCATGCGTTTTTTGTCCTGAAGAATGTGGTTTATGCCAGCGGCGTCCCAGGCAGCGTTGCTGGGAGCAAAAAGCGTCACGCCGGACATGTTGGTCAGCGTGGTCATGAAGTTGTCACCGAGATCCCTTATGACCTGGTAAAACCTGTAAACCGGTCCGTCCTCCTTGTCCTGAACGGAAAACGCAAAATATTCGTTATTCACCATCGATGATTCAACAATCTCCGCATCCTCGTCAACTATGTTGATAATCATTTTTGAAAAAAAGAAAAAAAAAACGTAAATCAAACTTAAAACACTAAAAAGTTGTTAATAAAGTTTTGAGTAAAATGAAAAAAGTTTAGAAAAAGAAAAATAATTATAATTGAAGGACATGGTCACGTACCACAGAATAATAATGAAATATTCTTTGCAAAGAATAAAAAAATAAATTTAATCAAAAAGGAAATTATTTTATTCGCTTCGAATAATTATTTTTACTCGTGCAACAACTTTTGTCGCATTGAGGAGCCTATCAATGACAGATAGGATTTTTGTGGTACGTGACTGCTGCCCGCTGAGACATCTCCGAAGCATTAGCGGAACAGCGAGATTAGCGAGAGCGAAGTTTTCCGGTGTTTAATGGCATCGCTGGGGTTAGGAGACGAGGGTGGTTGGTAATTGAGAAAAATTCTTGCGTTATTCGCCCACGTCGGTGAGACACAGCAAGAAGGTAGAAATCGGGCGAGGTGGTAGTGTGGGAGCCCAAAGAACGAAGATACCAGTGAGTTTCGGGGTTATCAGGACGATCGTTTTCCACGAACCGGTTTTTTTATTTTTTATTTTACCAGGCGATTGCACGCGGAAAACTCCCTCTGGCGCCCCGCATCCCGCGCCCTTCTCGTTAATCTCTTTTCGGTGAGAGACGTTAGCGGGAAGCCGGAAGAAGCGTCGGGGTATCCCGTAGGATTAATCGGTAGAAGCTACGTGACGTTTATATATATAAGCATGGCCGACAACCGCGAGAATAAAAGAAAAAATATAGGAAAAAAAATGTTTAAGAAAAACCGCGAGCCTGAAAAATGTCGAGGAGAGAGATGGCGGATAGGACCCCGAGCTTGTTAAAAAAAAAATGTACTAAAATTAAGCATAAAGATCTCCGGTGACATGTGCATATATTAGGTCGATTCTAATCTGGACCATTTTCGCATTTCGATTTTGCCGCAGTCTCAATCGATTTAAAAAATTTGAGCCAAATTTTACCTTTCTAGCTGAACTCCTAAAACGGGCTGATTTAGGTGAAGTTTCCCGCTTAAAATACGACTAATTATTCCTGGTAAAATCCAATACCAGATGGAATGAATAGAATTGCACTTTTACCGAGAAAAAGGACATATATGGGTCATGTATTTGAAACGAGAAACTCAACCTCGAACCAGCGAGTAGTAAGAATTCGACTAAAACGTTCGAATCGAAGTCGAAATTTTTTTTTTTCGAATTTATTGAGACCCGGTAGCAATAAAAATTCGACACCGACCGAAAAAGGAATCACCCTAAAATATACATATTTAAATTCCCGTTTCACCTCGATTGCGAGATGCGAACAAACGTGCTACACGCGATATTAACCGCTTACAAACTGATAACCCACATAATTGTGTTAAATTTAACACTCCGGAGTGTGAATCATTTGACAAGGCCAGTCCACAGCATTGAAACATTTATCGGCGAATCGTTGAAGACAAGAGAGAATAGAAAAAAAAATTAGACGTGGATATATCTGGTCGAACAACCGGGAACGAGTTTTTCGGGAGGATTAAAATAATTTTATCTTCGAGCCTAATTGTGTTGACTGTTTTTGTTTTTTTTTGTTCGTTTTTAAATCTGTTTAAGTACTTACGATGCCCTACACGACATGCAGAGTCCAATAAAGACATGCAAAGCACCACAGAATAACATCATTGAGTAAATGTAAGATTCAGTAAACCACATATAGACAATAATTAATTGATAAATCAACTATTAGGTTATTTTAATACAAAGGACAGGAATTTGGCTTGCAAATCCAATTTTTTCACAACTCGAATCAATCTCGGATGCTGAGTAATCCGTCTTGTTCGAATTATAACCGACCGAACGAAAATATGTTTGTACCACGCGCAAACCCATCCAATTCTGGTTCGTCGGCAATGTCTGACTATTTCGCCCAAATACTACTTGGCATCTGCCGAATTTCGGGTCCCTGCCATTTGTTTGAACTGTAGTTATTTTATGATAGCATCTACGGGTCGTTCGGTCTCGTCTGCCTATTGCCCACATGTAGGATCGATCGTTTTAACATAGTCGCGTGATTCAAAACCATATCGTAATAATTTAACGGTACGATGCAATTAAGCGAACGATTATTAACCATCGTTACGATCGATTGAATTCCCTTGGCATTTGGTTCGATGTATATAAACACGCGATAGACGTTTGCAGCTCTTTCGAAACCTTCAAATTTCATCCCTTTAAGTGATTTAATAATTCGAACGGGGTTAATGATTGCGTTTCAAAGTACTCTACATTTAACGTTGATACGAAAATTTAAAAAATTCCGAGGACGGCCCACAATAATTTTTCTTGATGAATTTACAACTTTTAAGGTCGGTATCCTGTAAATAATAGCTTTTGAATGAATTATACATACAATTATTGAGCGAGTTGGACTAAATAATTTACGAATTTTCAACAGTGACGTGACGTGTGTGAATCGAAATTTCCAACGTGGCATGATTTTATTTAAAAATCGTATCGATTGGCAATCAAAAATATATATTTTATTGGCATATCGGCAGGTTTTCATCTAATCGTCATATCTACTGTCATCCAATTCGCATTTCTCGCATTTTCTTTTCTATAATCTCAATTCTATTTTTATTGTAACGCAATATTTTGTATGTCGTGATATATGTATGTAATTAAATAAATTATGCAATACGATAAAGTGAGATGATTGAAGTAGTGTAATGAGATGTAAACAGTATCGATGATCGAATAGTCTTTTCATGAGTCTCATCTAATCGTTATTAGTTTCATGTGAACAAAAATCGAATCATTCAAAAGAGTGAAAAAATATTCCAGTGTCACAGTTTTTTTTTCATGATCAACACTTCTGTCGTGCTGTCTCGATCGATTGTGTGCGGTGCTCTAGACTTTAGGTGGTGAACATGCGGCATTCGTGAAAATCTGATTAACGATAAGTATTCTTCGCAATTTTTGTGCATAAGCGTGCATTTACGAACATTCATTCGATGCATACAGTACGACGATTAATTTTCTTCCAAGTATATTCCACAAATGTTCGTCAAACATTCTTATGCCTCAACGAAATTCTACCGGATATTAATTTCTCGTAATATACTTTTTTAAACAAGACGCACTCTTTTTTATTCTGATTATAAGAAAAATTAATCGAATAACTGCAATGCCTCAAATTATATTTTATTATTTTCTTCTTTTTATTTGTGCATCGAGAACTAGTATTTTTCTATCGTATTCTTTCGTGCTTCCGTAATTTCAAATCATATTATAATACTTTAAACCGAATATAAATATATGTACCAAATTTTATTCCATTCAAAATTTTCATTGAAATTTAATCGAAAAAAGAGAAAAAAAAAATATAGTGGTTCGAGCTTTAGCTCTCAAAAGCTTAAGATAACAGAGCCTAGCGTTGTGCATCGAGGTGCTTCATCCAGTTTGTCGAGCTTTGCGCGAGTTGTGCCTATCCCCTTCTCCCCCGCCCTCCTGTGCGTTAAGCCGATTCACCACTGTTCAACAGGGCTCGTAAAATTAAAAATACTCAATCGTCGTGATCGAGTAAAATCGTATCGTATTGGTACAGTCGATACCGGTAGGTACTGTTCGGAAGCCATGCAATCTGTTTCCGCTTATAGTCGATGCTATATATTCGCATATTTGCCTAGAGACCGTTCGAAGCACCATTAAAACTCTGGTACTCGCCGAGCCCGCGTTTATTTTGGTTTAAGCGTTTCCTCTTGATACTCGTGAAGCTGGAGATTTATCTTTTGCATTTTCTTTTTTTTTTCAACGCACAATATTTTTATTTTGTCAATACCTTTGGGTTTGTTTTTTCGTTATTGGTAAATTCTCCGTCGGTTATATGAACAAAGGGGGACTATTTCGTTGAACTTTCATACAATTTGCATGGTGGAGGGTTGTTGCCATTCGATTTTTCAATCAACAACGTCCTGTATTTTTTGTTTGTTTTTTTGTCGCCTCTCCCACTCGTTCCTTTGTTCGAGTCCCTTGGATAGCTAATGGCAGCAGCCAACGGCTTTTTTTCATTTCGTCGCCGGGCAAACCATGGCGCTCGTTAGGTAGTCGTGCGAAGCCTCTTTTACTCGCACCCAGAGTGACGCTGTTTTATCGAGTTGACGCGACGTTTAACGGTTGGACAAGCGTCAACTTTGTTCTATGCATCGGAATGAGATTGTACCTTTTTTCAATCACCCCCGCTGACCGTTGCAGTGACGTCGCACGATTCTTTTCGTTTTTTTAATTGTTAAATTATTGAAATTGTTGAAATTTTTATTCCGATCTTCGATTCAATAATTCCTTTAGTGTTAATTCAGTCAAGAACATTTTTAACAATAATTTACTAAAAAAATGCAATAATTCATTAAGTCGGCTTTTTTTTCTTAGATGCAAACTTATAATTGTTGTTTCTGTCTCGATGAATATTGTTACGGTTATTCGACTGTAATGCGAATAGATTGGTTTGGTTTTTAAGAAGGTAACAACGGCGATTATTGGGAATAGATTTCAATTTAGGGTTTCGATTTTTTCCTTTTTTCGTATTTTATTATTTTAGACGAGCGCTGCTATTAACGATTCTCCTGTATTTGATGGCGAGAATAGCCCATCTTTGGCCGTTTATGGGTTATACGTGAGACGACTCCGTGCGATATCTATCAACGATTCGCGCGTAAAACATTAAACGACGGTATAGAGCATAAGACGGACAATCCGTAGATTTACGATCAATCACGCGAAGGCTGTTCGGATCGATTCTCATCTCCCATTATTCTCGTTGAGGCAATCAACGATATAACCGACCTAAATAACTCGAGAAAACGCGCAATCTTGGTAATATCATTTTTCGATACGCAATTCAACGAAACTAAAAATTGGTCGTACCCAAAGTTACCAGACATGAAAATGAAAAGAAATTATTTTTCTTATTTTTTTTATAGGGGACCTAGCCGTGTCTTCGAATGTACAAGTAACAAGTACCTGACTGAATCTAATTTTTCGGAAATGATTTATTCGGTTTTGCCTCCAATCCACAGATATTTTTATCGAGTGCCAATCATAATAACAATGAACAATAACTAATACGCCTTATATATCTTAGTAGTCTAACCGTATTTCCAATTTTTAAAAAAATAATGAACATCGAATCGAGCTTCCGAATACCGGAAGGTAATACATTCGCATTATAGTATTGCAATTTAGAAATTAAACAAAAAAGGAAAAAACGACGACGATTTTATTTATATTTCGTTTCAACAAGCTGTTTCTTATTGCATTTCGGCTCGAGTTATTTCGCTGTAAAGAGATGCGCGCATTCATTTGGTTTTAAAAACGACTTCGATGGCAGCGACCGAAGGATGAAGAAAATGAAGAGTCACCGGTTACTCACGGGATATAAAATTTCCATAGGTTTTTTTTTTAAATATTTTTTTTGTGCACAGCAGACGAGCGAATTAACAAAATATTTGCTTTACCCGTTTTGCCTACGGTGCCAATCGGAGTTACCCGAGGAAGAACGGGTTTTGAACCGTGTTTGTTTAACATGTTTGACCCAAAATTAGTTTTCCATTGCCAGGGCTTCGGTCGTCCCTCCCGTAGCCGTTATTCAGCGATCTGTAAACTTTGTGCACGCGCAAACCCTCCACCCATTCTACGTTTAACTTGCATCTGTATACTACACTTGGACGATTTTACAACTTCGTTAAAAGAAATGTTCGTTATTCAATTCTCTTTTTAAATAGTCGGCCCGCATCGCAGAGAAATAATAATAATGATAATAATAATAATTATTATTATTATTTGAAACTACATTGAACGTTGAAAGAAAGAAGATAAAATGTTCGATTTCTCAATATTATTTCAAGTTTTTTTATGGATGGTATATAACAGATAAAAAAAGACTTCATCCCGGAGCTCAGATTGACGTGTACTATTTTTTAAATGAATGCAACAAAATTTCAAGCCCGAAGCTATTTTATATAATTTCTCTTGGCATTCTTTGATACCAAAAATTCCTTATTGTACTATTTCTTCGGTCCTTTTTTCGTTGGAGCAATTCAGTTTCGGAATATATAATAAAGAAAAAAGATGACAAGAGCCCCAAGGATATAGCGCGCAAACGTTTAAAATAAGTATGAGGTAGCAACAGCAAAGTATTAATTTTTTTTAATATTAAAAACAAGTGATAGAAAAAAGTTTAAAAAAAAATATATATAATGCCGCGTTCTCACATCATGAATTATAGTGTCCTATGGGAGTTGCGCCTGAATCCGGGGCGGGTTTTGCGAAGGTTTAGTTACCGAACAGGGTAGAATTACACGTGGGTTTGAGGTGATAGTGTCGAGTGTAACAGAGAGAGAAGATGTCGGGGGCTTGGTGTGTACGACGGAAAATTTACGACTCTTGTTTGGTCGCGTATACTTCGTGTGCTTCTGTTTTTTTCTGTCTCTATCTACGTCTCTTTCTCTATCTCTCTCGCACTTTCCAGCTTTTCACGAAAAGAGCGCGTACACGAGGATACACGAGAAAAATTCGCGAGTGCCTTACCATCCCCCGGGCAGCGTGGCTTTTTCAATGGAGACAGGGCAATTTTTTATTGCCGCATCCCTGCGGCCCACCCCCAACCACCCCGCAAACTCGCTTTTATAATAATAGAGGCCACGCGCGTCTTCTCGGTGTTCTCACTTACACGTCGTGCACGTCCTGATACACTTTATCCAACCCCCGGGCGAGTTTTATGACTCGTGGATAACACGAGACTACGCAGCAACGGCGGTTGATTCACTCTGAACGACCTCCCACCGACTCAACGGTATATTATATACCAATGTGTGTGTGTGTGTGTGTGAATATATATTCACGCCGGTTCACTTTGCTCCGTAATTGATTGTTTAAGTACCGTCATGGATTATCGTTATAAATGCATTAATTAAGGGGGGTTGAACCTTCGACGAAGTAAATGATGTATTTTCCCTTATCTCCGATATCGAACGTTAACGATCATAGTAATTTATATTCGTGATTACGGATTATCATGCATATATTTTTTTTAATTTTCTTTACAGAGAAACGTGCATTGGGCGGCCAAAATAATAGATGCGGTCAAAACCTTGTGAAGTTTGTTCTGTAGAAAAATGTTACTTCTATCTACACGATATTAACATGATGATGGCGATTTTTATTTTTTTGGCAGTTACGATATCAGCAAACTGCGGTAAGAATCATCAATCGAAATGGCAACATATGCGTTGAGAAATTTTGAAATTCAAGTTTTGATGAAAATTTAAGGTAATTTTCATTTCAATGAAATGTTTGGTCTGATAAGATTAACAAAATTGAGATTTTTATTGTCGAAACGGTAATATTGGTTCGTTTAATTTTCGGTTTGCTTAATTTTTTCTTTCCTGAATCGTCGTGTGTATGATATTGTAATAAGAAACAAAATTTGGTAGAAGTTTGTGAAATTTTTTTTTTTTAATACGTTACAAATATTGAGATAAAAAAATCGTCAATTCCACTATGCAAGGCGATAAAAGAAAAAAGCATAAGCCCAAAAAACATGTTTACCCTACGCCCACGCAAATGTCTATATGTATATATCTATGAACACGTATGTGAATAATAATTATGAGATATAAAGCACAAGGTGAAAGATGCAGCGTCTGGTTTAACATTTGCACAAACAACGCACGAAAAGAAAACAGATGACCTCACTTGCACTAAGTGTTAATGATTCATTTTCCCCTTCTCTATAGTTCGGATGCTTTTTTCACTAAAGCGTGAACATTCGTAAAACATAAGCGCGGTTAAAGTTTGGGTAAAGAATTCAGTAAAAAAGTATGTTGAAGATCGCGGTCTGAATAATGGGACGATCGGTGATCCAATGCTAGCGGCGTTTGTCGATAGTGAGCGAAAGAATGTGGTGGTTGCGGTGGCAGATTCGAAAAAACGGCGGCGCACGGTTTTACGTAATTATCATGTAAATACAAATATAAAAATAATGTTAAAGCAATGTTTGGATAATAAAAATGCAAATTTATATAATTATGAGTTGGTAAATTAGAGATACATTTGAGAAATGGAAATTTTTAAACAAACAGATAGATATGAAAAATTAAAAAATGTCATTTTAGTGTTTCGAAGGAGGAGCGAGGTTTTGGATAGAATGAGAGTGACGAAGATTTGAGAAAAACTAGAAAAAAGGGATTATGCGAATTACCTTGAAGGACTGCACAGAGAAACCAGAAACCAGGGTTGGTCCGTGTAACATAAGAAGCGAACAGAAAACAGAGAAAAATGTGATTTGTATTAAGTCGTTCGCTACAGATTGAGTGACATTTCGGTTCTTTTTCTTTCTTCCTTCCTTTGGTTTTTCTCAATATTCTCACTTCCTTATTACATCTTCCTACGTCAGTGAATACATTTTTTGCGTTCATGATGCATTGAAGCGGTGTGTTTGTTTTTTTTCAAGTTTTTTAAGTTTCAAGATGCAACAGACGCAGGAAGATTGCGGAGGAAGTGAATCTGTAATGCATGGAGTGCGCCTCAATTGCATATGAAGATATCTTGCGCTGAGGAGTGAGATTTTTTCAGAAATATTTTTTTATTTCTGTGTTGTGCGAGCATATATATATAGGGAATTCCACGGCTATGGAGCAAAATTTCTCTGTTCTCTGAATTTTTCGAACTTTTCTTCAAAAAAATTGCCTTTATATGTACTGCTCGTTCATGAACGGGCCCCAAAAATATTTTCTACGGGGTGCGTACAGTACAAATAAGTCAGAATGTGTGAAAATTAATTATTCTACCCTGTACTCGGAGAATGCTACAAGTGTTATGTAAATGTATGAACAAGTATGCCATTTAAATCTGGCATCAAAACGAAATCCACTTCAATTTAATTTAACTTTTGTCAAATTTTTTTTCAAATTCTCTTTCCAAAATTTCCACACGAATCGAGTGTTCGTGAGAGCAAGCAAGATTGTAAATTTATTCATTGTTTTGAAATAACGATGATCAAAATGTGACTTATTAGCAATGCGCGATATCAGATATGCATGACGCACTCTCCACGTTTGTTGCGTATGGAGTTCCGTCAACGATGAGCCCTGCGTAGACGAGAGCTAATATTATTTTTTAATATAAATTCATGAGAGATGGCGGAAAACTCCGCTGGGATTCTTTCTTAAGTATCTATTTATTGCCTTGTTCTATGTCCTTCCGGCAACGCAAATTTTTGTCAGTCATCTTCGGACGAGACTCGATAAAAGAAGGAAGAACTGATCAAGTGGATTTCGTTTGTTTTGCTCGATAATTTTATTTTTTTTCCAGTCAACTCGTCGCAGAATCTCAGATTGTTTCGGACAATGCTGGACGGGTTTATAATCAAAATTGTAATAAGCAAAACCAGACGAGTTGTTTGGATTTTTTTTTTCTATGTATTAAGTGATAAAGATTTGTCATTTTTATTTTTTTAATATCGAAGAGTGCCAGAGTCAAGAGAGTCGTTAAGCCATCGGGAAATATATATTTATAATTGATTAATCTACTTGTTACATTGAACATTTTTCCAACGTATAATTTTCTTAATTTTTAATAAACATCGAATGAGTCATTGCCTTAACTAATTTTCTGAATAGCCTTGTAGTATAGATCACATAACCAAATTAAGCTTCGTTGATTTTCGGACGTTTACACCGACCATTACACCGCTTATAACCTCCCCCCGCTGCCCCTCCGCTCCAACCCAGAACCCCTTGCGACTCTCCCCACATCACTCGATAATCGGTCGGTGGCTACTTTCTGTCGATGAATATTTATGAATCTCGTGTGTCCCATCGGTTGTGTTCCACGGGCTATTACCGCGAACACGATGCACTCTGTCGATGAAGCCAACGAGCCGTTTCACAGCTGCCAAGGACTATACATATATACATAAATATACATATATATGAGCTATTCCACGGCAAATCAGGCCCTTAAAACCCCGATCCCTGCCCATTTATTTCATCATTTTTTTGCTTCCATTTGACCCTGAAAACACCCCTGAATTTTTATCAGAATTTTTGGGTCCCCCTACAAGCCGCAGAAAATTGACCCTAAATACGGGAGGAGATACTTCGACATAATCTAAAACTTTGAATTGACCTGTGATTTCAGTGAATAAAAAAGGAGTCGGAGTTTCGATCTTTTGATCTGACGTGGAACACCCCTTATATGTACGCTTTCCCTTCGACACTGTAATGAAGTGGCCATGCAAGCGATCCCCACTCACCACCATTAGATCAATGGTTATCGACTGTATCATGCTAATGTCGCGACCATCCGCTATCCCGAAAGTCGAATGATGAAAAATAAAGAAGTTAAACAAATTTTAAGTCGAAGAAATTCGTTTCTCATGTTTCGTAAAATCGTGTCGTTTTGATCAGAAAATAAAATTGCTCATCATTCTTATTGGCAAACAATCGGAGCCATGGAATTCGTACAAAGAAGTAATAAAAAAATTGATGAATGAAACTTTTTTCAATCCATTGGTTTTTCTGTTTGACTTGCGTGAGAGGTACGCCCATCACGGCATAAATGCAATTATGGAAGAACTCCAAAGTTGTTGGTTGTATTTTCGGCGGAAAGCATTTTTTAACTTTGAGAAAGATTTCCGAAAAATTCAACGATGGATAAGTCAAGATAGGAGGAATGAAGAATGCGGGTGGAGAAGAGAGGTGGCGAGGATGGTAGCCTTGGTTAAACCGCTTCGGTAAAATATTCGAAGAATCCGCGTTTCACCAGCAAAGAAATTTCAAACATGCCAGAGTAGACCCCGCTGTCCTCGAATTATGCCACCGTTGAATATTATATCGCGCACGAGATTTTCCCCACTTTGTACGTCGTTGGTGTTTTTAACTCGCTATTTTTTTATTGCTGAACCATGAAAAGAGTTTAGCCCTGGAGGGTTTGCGAAATTACTGGCCATCGATTCGCTCTGCAGGAGCTGCAACATTCACGGCCACGAATAAATAAATAAATAAATAAATAAATGAACTCTTTTAATGGAATTACGGTATACGATGAATACGGAAAAACAAATTAATACCGAACGAGTGTACCACGAAAATTGAGAAAAATAACATTGGTCAATGGCTAAGCCATTTTTTGATAAAGGATAGAATTTAATTTGACTCTTGCTTCCAATACTTTAAATGAGAAAAAAATTTCATAATTGTGAATAAGAGAACAGCTGATAATTTCGGCTAATGGCGGCTGCGCGAAAAAGATTCTTTCGTACGGTACGGATAGTACAGCTTTAATGAAGCCGTGGTACGGGTCCTGGGGAGTCGCTTCAAAATCACGCGGCCATGCGTTTGGTTTTGTACCCTTCCGGGTTCCCTGCTTAATCTACCTGTTACCCACCGTGTACGAAACCACCTGTGCACACAATACGTCGTTACCGGAATGCGCTGAAGCGCTTTGTAAATTGTTATTTGTGCGACTTAAAATGAAGTCTGATAGCGATGATAGTTACAACACGAATTCTCCATCTCATATGATAATATGATTTTTTTAAATATGCACTTATATTTTTTAACATTTAACAATGGAGCATCATATCGTTGATAAAATGTCAAAATTCTCATACTCATTTTGCCAATTATATCCAAACGAAATTAATTACAAATTTAAATCTTATTTACAAAATGAAAATGAAAACTTTTTCGTATTGTTTATTTAATATTTTTTTCGTTGAAATTAAACTGTCCGTGAAACCAACTCTTGCCAGGATAAGGACGATTGAAACTCTACGAGACTATCTAACGAAAAAAAAAGTTTCGGGTTATTATCGAAACTGTCATGAGTCATTAAAAAACGTTGGAACGGTTCGTTTGATTTTAGTTGCTATTTAGAAAAAAAAAATGATTTCAAAGGCTCGAGTTTCAGGCGACTCGACAGTGGACAGTAATTGGTCGGTGTCTCTCGGCGAAGCGAGATAAAAATGGCGAGGGTGGCGGTGCTTGTGGAGGTGACGAGCCGAGAAACGAGTCCCCCGCGAGCTCGTCCAGCTAGGAAATGGGCCTCGCCTAGTACGCCCGACGGCGCATAAACATTGCACGCACCTACTTTTTACATCTTCAACGCTACTCGTAACTCGTAAACACTCTCGTTTAAACAAAAATTTTTTTTCGTCTCACTTTATATTTCCTTTCTCACGGCGTCCGAGGATCGACTCGACTGTAAAATATCTCACTGACGTCGCCACGTCTCTCTTGATAGTACTTTCGTAAAGTCATAAAACACTTTTACGAATACCGTGGTATGTTAAAAAAAATTTTTTTTTTAAGGACAATTTCCATGTCGTGATGCTTGCACGTCTAATTATTATTATGTTTATTGGCACGACTCTCTTGAAACTATGCACATCGACTTGTGTTTATCCTTTTATGTACAATGATATAATCAAATATTATTATCGCTTGAATCCAGCATAAGCGGTTACACACTCCATTAACCTTGACGAGTGGGGGATGAAATTAATTCCTCTCGATTAATTGATAGATATATATAATAGGATACTTTACTGGGATGCATTTGTACGGGAAACAAATAATTCAAATGATTGAACGCCATAATCTAATATTGACACCGCAATCTGTTCTCATTTATTCACAAGCGATTTGTGTGAAATATTAATTGTTGCCGTTGTGTGTAAATTTTTTTTTCTCTGTGAATTATTTACAAGTGTGATAATGCTACTTTACATAATTTAGGGTGTGGTTCTTTCACAGGTAATTATTAATCGTGACGGGATTTGGTATCGCGATATACCTTAAAATTTGTGTCAATTAATTCTCTGTATATAAATGTATAGAAAATCTATTGTTGAAATAATTGGTTTTTGTACTGTTAAGTAGAGAATTGGGGCCCATGTTCAAAGGTGATACGGAATAATGAATTTGAATAGCATGGATGTGTCAGAAGAAAGAGAGAAGGGGCGGTGTTGAGGGCAAAGACTTATAAAGAGAGTGATCTGGGCAGTGAGACACAAGAGGCGGTGCAGTGACGGCTGTAGACCATTCGTGCTCCCCTAAAACATCAAATAACACTTTGCGGCTTTAGTTTTTTTTTGTCCGTGCGACGTTTTTTTTTTTTTTTTTTTTTTTGGCAGGGCTTGCAATCCGATTCTCTGGCTTCATGTCGGCTCTTACCTGAAATAGAACGATTAATACGAATAGTTCAGTTGATAATGGCTCCCCATAGACTACGAAGGACTCTAATTTTAAGAGAAGACATTTTTTCAATTGAAATTTTCATTAATTGTATTTTGGAGAGCCATCATCGAAACTGAATAGTGCTTTTGTCACGTATGCACATCACGAACGTGAATACTGACATTCAACGTTCAAAACGCATTTGGTTCAAAGAGTTCCGATTTTTTCTGCATCAAGAAATAATAAATCGAGTCATCGTTGCGACTGAAGTAATTGGTTGGTCGTAACTCGGCGTGGCAAAAAATTCGTTGGTCGTCTGAAATTTGCGAAGGGAGGTAGATCATGCGAGCGAAGAAACATGGTGCACGCATACATCAACAGGCACGCGTACATCGAGCTGTGGAGAGTAAGATAATAGAGGTGTATTTTTGGAAGCAAAAGAGATATTGCCAGCTTTCAGGTTGAAGTATATACTATTAGAAAATATTTGGCCAAATCTGAGCCCAATGGGACTATTTACAGAGGTTCCGCAATCATTGTATGGATTTTGCATTTGATTAACGCATGAAAAAATTATTTGACCAGTCGAAATCAAATTTTCGACTGGTCAAATAATTTTCAATTGCAGCCGCGTGCAATATGATATTACGCGAGGTTCTACTATACTTGAAATCTGAGAGTTGCCGATATTGTTTTTCTTCAAAGAAAACACCCTAGTGTAGGTAGAGGAACTGCCTCGATCACGTTTGTATTTGTATTCATTAAAAAAAATTAAAATATTGTTAAAATGATGTTATTGCAATTAAAACACAAACTCTTTGATCCAAAAGACGTATTATAGCAACACAAGGTATAGCTCGGGTGCTGACATTAGGCGATACGTGCCTGCGAATTCGTTGCTGTAAAAACATGGATGGGGATAATATGTAGATGTTACGTATATACGTTTAAAGTAGTGAACAAACGTGTTGTATCGTCGATCACGGGTATTACGTTCGAGTCCGGTATGGATGTGTGATGTTCGTATGTATGATCGATTGTGGTGATTAGAAATGTGGATGAAATAAACAGTTGTGAATAAGGCGATGGGAATGGATGGACGAGTGAATCCTCAGGACTCACTCAATCGACGTAAATATTATTCTTGCAAAGCTTTCCATACGACAGTCGTCAGAAATTCGTAGAAGTATAATTGGACGTAAATTTTTGCCTCGAAGGACCATTTCCAGTTGGCATACTAGCCATGAAGGAAAAAAAATGTCAAGTAGATACGGTCAATGAATGTTCGGCCGTGGCTTCGATTATTTAGTAATAAAAATCTTTCATCGAAATTATCAGAATTTCAGTCGCTAGCACGATAATTGAACGCGACTGCCGCTGAGTTAGAGTTATTTCTGCGTCGTTAAATGGATCAAAAAGAGCGCTATGAACCTAATAATCGAGAGCCTTTGTGTCCACGGAAATTCATCGATTGCCCCTGCCTCCCATAATTGCAAAATGCCGGATGGCCAGCGGAACTGACAAAGCCCCGTGAACGTGATCGTTACTCGCCCGTGACGAACGCTCGGCCGAGCGAACGACCGAATAATAACAAAAATAATAATCGAGAAAAGAATGAAGGAAAAAATAAAAAAAATTGGTCGACAGTAGTTACGTGCCGTAATGGTCAGCCGTGTTCGGTAGTTACGACGCGAACCCGCGGGAATTCCGTGCCGGCTGGCCAGTAGCGGTTCTCCAGGGATTTGGGAATAAATCGGCAACTTTTTCGCGGTCTAGGAACGGGGACCGAAAGCGAAAATGTAAGCGAAGGCTTCGGCGAGTTGGACCGACGCTGCGGTACGGAGAAGGCGATACGGGAATACCCGGAAAATCCGATTTACGAACGGTGCGATCGGAGTCCAAACTGGAACGACAAAGAAGAACGTCGAGCTTGCACACGGTCCGCACGATCGGAATGACCATCCGTGCGGAGCTTTGCGAAGTTCTTTTTACGATCTGCGGATGACAAGATAAAAGAAACGTACTTATCGTCGACCAGATGAAAGAACCTCGGACAAGAGACTCCTCGGAGTTAAAACTTTGCAACGCTGGCAAATGGAAATCATTTCATTTAACACAAAAATCGAAGGTTATTGATATTATTATTATTATTATTTTTAGTGTGTTATTGTTGGTGTTCTCCTTTTCTTCACATTATGGTACAAGGACGTAATATCAATTGCAAAATATTTGAGGGGTGAAGGCTGGATTGATTATGCTCGTTAAATTTAATTTCTTCGATGAATGTATACGCAGGTTATTATTTTCGATGAAACACGGCTTGTCTAGTCACAAATGAGGCGTCGATAGCTCCGAGAAATACAATGCAATTCAATGGATTTAAAATTTTGACAATATGTGCACATAATTATATATACATATTTTTGTACATTTACATTCGTTATTTAAATAACGAAATTGAAAGAACAAAGTTGAACGGATTAAAAATTGTTTTTTAAAGAATAAAAATGTTTTTTTTTGTTTACTATCAACGTTACTGACAAAACGGAACAATATACGGATGGAGGACGTGTTACATTTGTAGTTATGACGTTGCATTACGTTGAACGGCGAATACATGGTTTGTGAATTCTCCGCATGTGAAGGCATTGTCGGGATCATTAGTATTCGGTGGGTTGCGATATGGGAAAGCATCACACAGCCGAAGCTCGACCCATAGTTTCTGTGTTGGCTTCGCCGTCGACGTGACACGCGTAATGGACCGTGACGGTGTCAAAGGTGGGTTGACGTTGTTTTGACGTGACGCAGACATGTAATCACCGTTCACCGGCGCGTGATTCGCAATTTCGCGATATATATTCGTTTGTCGTGTACGAATTTCCGTACCCCTCGGGCTCGGACGTTCACATGAGCAAAATCACATTGCGATTGCACTCAACTTGCCCGGTAATTGTGGATTATAATGGGAAACGAAAATCCGACGATCAAATTAATCCCCGCGTAAACTCTGAACCCGACCGGAAAGGGGATGAGGGGTGTTTATACCGTTCAATATATATGTTTTTCCTACAACGCTTAGATCCGACTAATTGCTTAAAGTGCAACTTTTTCGGACGCGGTTATACATGAAAAATACGTTAAAAATAATTCTAACATCTAGATTGTTGAAAGTTTTCAATCAAATGAAAATAATCGTGATGGAGTAGTAATCGATTGGACAATTGTAGACATTTCCTCTTCAAAATGAATAATAAAAAATTTAATCGATTGAAGTGATAGATGGAAGGGTAGGCGAAACTGATCTAGTAAAGGTAAAGGTATCTTTCTGAAATATTTACCACAGCTTGTTGAAATATGTCCAAGATTAAAAAAAAAATTGTACAGTGGCTTATGATTCCCCTAATCGAGTATGAGGTTTCACTTGCGTAGCAGACCGCTAAGAAAGCTTGATCGATGTTTTATTATATTTTGCATATACCCTCTGAGGAAGAAAAGTCCGAAACGAAGTTTCCGCTTCGAGTCAGTGTGGCTCCTCGAGATTTATCAGAATCTCGGGTACTCTGGGTAACTCACCTCGTTCGAACGAGGGAGGATTCGACTCCTTCGATGGTTAGGGGCCAAGGAGATGAGGGCACATCGGGGAAGCCTCGAGTAGTCCGAGTCCGACATTGCATAACTGTACAACCGCCAACTATCCACCTACCAAGGCCACAATTAGAGGGTCTCTCCATTAACCGAGTGTAACTCGAGCCTTCCAAGACTCTCGACTTCCCGGTTGCCAAGGCAGTTTCGTCAAAGCCGGAAGCTGGTTTCGAAGCTTCAACGAGAGTGGTCCCGGCGAGAGCAGAAATAATTTAAGAGTCTAAGGACTACAAAGAAACGAACAAAAAAAAAGTAAAATAAAAGAAGGGAAAGGAAAAAATTCGTTTGACCACAGAAGATTTTATGTATTTACTCTTTTTACCGAGAAAAGAGATGGAATCAAAGGTTCCGGGGATGGTTTTCACCATTACATTCACTGAAAGACGTCATCCACAAAATCCCACAAAGGGTCGTCAATGTCATTTCTGTAAATATTTGCAACGTTATTATTTTACGAAGAAATAAAATATTTTGTGAAACGTTAATATGGAGAATGAAGAAAACTTTGCAAGAATATTTGTCGGAGTCGGTGGGGTTCGTTCGGGGGCCGGGAATGATTTTTAATGACACGAATGACGAGTTAAATTCAAACGCCAACGGTCAATTTTTATTCTGAAAATCTAGAGAAAATAATTTGTTTTTTCGTTATTATCATTATTTTTTTTATGTCCATGGGGGCTTTTCGATTGTTGCGGAGTAAACACTGACCTCGAGAAACTGTTGTACCGTTGTGTCGACGACCATGAGAGGCCGTTGAATGAGATGGACGACGCCATTTCGCACGGGAATATTAGCTTTGAGAATCTCGGCGGGGACGACTCCGGTCGTATAGTTCGGAGGACCGAACAGCGTATTCGATTCCACGTAGACTGAAATTCAACGACGCAAAATTATGATAATAAAAGAACACAGATCATCATTAGCAGTTGAATTAAAATAAAAAAATTCTTCATTTTTATGGAATTTTACGTACTTTTGTTCTGTCGAGTGACGAAGCTAATTGTAACTTTGAGATTGTCCGAGGATGCAAGGGTGTTGTATGGCACGTTGTTTGGCGTCGGAGTCGTGAAGAGCACGTGATTTGGTATGACGTGGCCATCGATTACATGAGCGTCGACTTTCTCGGGTCGTGGATTGGGCTGAAAAATAAATTCGTCGATTATTTTACAGCAAAAAGCATTCTCTGATATTTGAGATGCGTAGAACAAACTCGGATGTTCAGAATGAAAATTTGAATTCCTCACATGACTCAAAAACCCTGCTCCGTTCCAGCAAACCATTCGGTAAAATACAATTTTCGATTTTACGGCGTAAAACTATGAAAATAATAGTTTGCCTTATGCCTCCGAAATGGCCGTATTTAGTTAGGTTAATCTCATTAATTTCTCCCTGTATGATCAATATCCGGCATCTCCGTGTCTCAAATCGTCATTTTTACCCCAAATCACAGATATTAATTTCGAAAAAGAAATACGAAAAAAATTTAAAAAAAAAATCGGTAAAACCGTTGAAAGTCTACTTAGTTTGGTGAATAATGATCCTCTTGTATAAAGCAAATGTATGTGAATAGACGGGTGCGATAATTCAAACAACCGTACGGTAGACTTTGCAGAGTGGGGATTCGAACAGACACAAAAGGGCAAACGTTTAATTAGCCCGTGGACAACAGAGCGCACAATAGGGTTGAAAACCCCATTAATTACGGGCCGGTTACGAGCAAACCCTGTTCGTCCGTCGTTGTTTCTTCCTTCCGCATTAAACCTCGAGACTCGTACGCGTATGGAATCGTCGCGCTCACGTGTCTGCCCCGAACATTGGGGTTGACCGGAGCTGATACGCGTCGGTCGCGTAACTCGGGGTGGATGGACACATAGCCTCGCCTCTGTTTATTCCTCGGAGGGTTTGTGTGTGCGTGTGTGTGTGTATTTGTATGCGTGTGAACCATCGACGAGTAAAGTATCGTGGAGAACCTTGCTTTTCCGATTGCGTTTGCGACGAGCGTTCGAGGTGACGACGAACGAACAACCCTTTTCGCGCGACTGGGTTGTGCAACGTCGTGCATTAACCATCCCATCATCGATTCCTGGGCCATTTTCTAAGGTTCAAGTTCACTTCGGCGTGACGACTAACGAACAAATTACCGTCTAGCCGTCTGCGAAACTCGACCACAAGGAACTAAATTATTAATTTAATAATTAACCGAACTAACAGGATTTTTAATTTATAAAAATAAAAAAATAAAACAATCGTTATCCCGAAAAAATTGCTTGAAATCATCTCTGATCTATCGTTTTGGGACAATGAAGATAAAATAAATAAAATAAGGGGAATCAATTGAAGTAGAGAGTAAAAATGAAATATTGCATCAGATTTAGAAAGAAAAATTTGGAAAAAAAATAAAAATTAGCAGTATATATAAATCCGAAGGGAATTGGATTATAGCCCAGAAATGCATGGATCTATAACAGCGTAGTCCAACCCCTGAGCACTGAGCAAAAACCTGTCAACTCGTCAATCCCCTCTCTTACCCACCGTAAGGCTAGCGCGCGGTAGACGCGTCGCACTGGTAGGGGATCGGCTCCGCTCGGCTGTATGGCGACCGCAGAGAAAGGGAAGAAAAGCAAGTTAGGAGACGCGCGGCGAATCGTGGTTGGGCATCCCTGATCTATAATATCGGATTTATTGATATCCGAAGGGTTTGAAACGCTTCGACAGCCGGTTTTCAGACGACGAGAGACGAAATGGCTTCGAAACTTCGTGATATTACGAAAAACATCGGTACGAATGTAGGGCGATTTTACCACGCGACGTATAAAACGTCTTACGTGGGTTTTTGGCGACGTCCACAAGTTGCATCACGTATGCATCGATAAGCCACGTGCGTTAAGCTTACGTGGGTACCCATCGGTGCTATTGGAATCCTTGGAGAGCCATCGCTGCTTGAATGACTCGAATGGCACGTCAGTCCAACCCAACGTCATCCTTGCAACCCCGAAGGTGCATAGAAATTTATTTTAAAAAATAAAAAATATATAAAATAAAAAACGTCACTTTGACGTCTTCCCATACGAGGCTCTTCGTACGAAATATCTATGCGTCGTTACCGTTCACCTGTCGCTCACGAATTCCAGACACGCGAGTTTGCCTCGCAGCCACGATTTTTGCTTGAAAATTTCTGACTGACGTTGCTTCGATCCCAGTTTTTTATTTCATTTTATTTTATTTTATTTCATTTCATTTTATCCGGGCATTTTTTTGCCCTCTCTCCCTCGCTTCGTGCTTCGGAAAAACGCGTTTTTCACTTTTATTTTCGAGCCAATATAAAAAAATGTTGCATTTTCAAATTCTGACCAAAGAAGAATTGAGATTTCCAAGTGAGAGTTTTGCAAATTGTATTTAAAAATGAAATCATCTAAAAATTAGATTTAAAAATAATATATTTGAGATCGGCCATTCAAATCCCCGAACCCTGCCGATTCAGTTGGAGGGAGCTTTTAATTTTTTACGAGCTCCGGGGTGATCTAAAACTTCTGCAAAGAATAGAGGGTGTTTTGAGGGTCGAATTAAAGCAAAAAAAAAAAAAAGATATTGAACTGATTCGGCAGAGGTCAGGTTTTTGACGGGCCGATTTGCCATGGGATACCTCATAAATATATAAAATGGGTATAAATTTTGGAAACGACGAACTTCCGTGGATTTATTCTTGCGGAAGCAACGTCAAACGTGGCACAAGGATGGCCGACGATTCAATGGGATTACGATGACGCAAACTCGCGTAATCGGCTTCGGGGTAACCCGTCGTGGCGACGGATTTACCGGTGCACGGAGTCACCAAGCTCTCTCCCTCTTGCGCTAGTCGGTCTTATAAATTTTGAATCCCCCCCCCCCCCCCTCCCTTACCCCAACGAACGTGGATCAACGGCTCAACTAAATGTTGCGACAAAGGATGAAGCCACGTTGTCGAAAATATTCCAAAGGAAAAAAAAGAAAGATAATAAAATAAAACTCTAAACTTGGTAGTTGAGCCGGTAGACTATCGACATTTTTATCAAAGCTTAACATTTCAGAGAGCAAAAAAGTCTGTAAAACAGCAAACCTTGGACACGTTGCTTCAACATTTAATTGTTCAGCTTTCACGAGGCCTTGATTTTCTTTGCTTTCACAATATTTTTGTTACTTCTTTATTTTTTCTAATACATTCTTGTGCGTTTTACTGAGCAAGCTCCGAGGAGAACTCCGAAAAATAATGAGCGAGCAACGTGGGAAGATCTACTTTACATGAACATCCAAGCAGATGTAAAATCTAGTTTTTTCGATGCTCAGAAATGTGAGAAAAATTGATCGTTACACATTTAAGAATAACGTAAAGTTTGGACAGTAATGGACACAAGTAATGGACACCGTTAGATTTTTTTTGTTGAATAACTTTTTTGAATATTTTATACGATTCCAAGTATTCCGATGGTAGAATAAAAATTTGTCGTAAAGAACGAAAAATGTAGTACTTATACATATAATATTTCGTTTTACCTTGAATCCATCGTCAACGGGAATAAAGAAGGTATGACGCCCCTCAGCCTTGAAAACGTGTTCCTTTCCCGTACGTGTCATTCGCAGGCGGTAGGTGCTGAAAATAAACAATGCAATATTTTATAAATATTGTATTTAATATTAAACGAAAATAAATAATATCTCTATAATATTTTTTCGAATGCATTTATTTATTTATTTTCAAACTCTCGTCAGTTTACACAATTAATTGTAAAAGTAACGAAGCGGTTCGCCACCGAGTGCGGAACTTGGATTATATAGTTGAAAACGTTACACAACGTGGCGTCCGTGTAATTTCGACGGAAAAATCGTCGCGGAAAGCTCGTGGATGCAGGTTCAGTTAAACGCGTTAAGGTCGGTCGGATAGACGTGGAACGGAAGGAAACGCGTACCGCAGCTGGTGGCGGCAACTCTTTTTAGCCGTTCCATTTTTCCGTGAGCCGGAAAATTGCCTTTGCATAGACAGAAGAAGAGAGTGTACTCGGCATACGCGGCGACCGGAGAGATCAGAGGCTCTCTCGCGAGGAGAGTGGCCGCGAGAAACCGTTTCTCGTGTATAAGAGCGGACTGCGCGAGAGCTTTTTCGTAATTTTCCTTAAACTCGCAGTATATGTGTGCGTGTGGCGGGGTTCTCGAGTTCGTTCCACTTCGCCTACGTGTCTACGGGATGTATTTACGACCTCAAGTTTCTACCAGCTTTATCCACAGAATGTTGCGGCAGGAACGCATACAGGTCGCATGTACACAGATATAGGACACTTTTTTAAAAACAAAATTTATTTTTCTTCTTTACACTCTACTATTTCAGCCATTCAGCTTTTTCTTCTTCCGGAATATTTAATCCGGTAAATCCTTCGCTGTTCCTCCGGAACCGCATGGGTTTTTAATATCCTCGCGAATTTTTGGGAGTTATTTGAATGATAAAAGATACTGCTTACGACATGTACGTGAAATATGTTTGGACATGAGAGTTTGCGGAAATTAGTAACTTTAATGAGATTTTATTGTGATATTGAAATACTGATAATCAACGTTGGGATCAATGACAATTTTAATAACAATAATCAATTAACAAAAAAAAAAGATTAATACGCGTTATTTCATTGTGCAAAAAATAATTAAAATGAGAAGTTTTCCATTCCACTAAGAAACGACCGACAGGTTTTAATTACATTTTAAGTCAAACAAAAAGTTAATTATTAATCGTTAAACCGACCGAAAAAAAACCTATAAAATTTTGCACTTGTCCCTATGGTCGCGTAGCTGAAAACGCAAGTGTAGATGAACCGACGAGGAAACCCGATGACGTCAGCACAGAGAGGTTTGGCAGAGCCGCCGATGGGACGAGCGGGACGACGGGGCGCGATCTACGATATATAGAGCGAGACCGCAACTTTCCCAGAAGGTCAATTTGCAAGTGCTAATCTAGTTAGTTTCGTCGATCGTTGGCAGATTCTACAGGGCTTCCCGGAGGTACGAGCAAAGGAGGTGGGGCATGGGAGCATGGGGCAGATGAGGGGAGGGGAGGGGAGGGGGGGGGGAGGCGAAGAGGAGAATAGGAATCGAGGAGAAGACGAAGAGGATATATGGGACATACTGCAGAGGCAGCCACGGAGAAGGAGGAAGAAGGAAAGAAGTAGTTGAGACTGTGTGTGTCTATGCGGCTCGTGTGATGGTCCATCGTCATAGGACTAGTAGACGGGATTCTGTACAGGAACAGCGAGGTGGGGCGGGGCGGAGGGTTGGCGATGGTAGTGGTGCCGATGGTGAAACCCCGAGGACGTCCAAGTTTCCGTAGGACGTCGTACGAAGTTAGTCACTCACATCGACGTTCGGAAAGCCCCGGGGACTCTGACAAAATTCACTTAAAGACGATTTCCAGGTCAACGTCGTCGTCGGCGTCGTCGTCGTCGTCGTCGTTGACTGGATTTCGCTCTGTACAAAGTCGGCTGGACTCACGAACACGCGGAAGACTCGAGGAGGTCACGTCCAGCCGAGTTCGCGTGAGCTGAGTGGAAAAACAGTTGACTCAGGCAACCGAGCACTTCTCTCCTCGTTAAATCCTACGTCGAGTTTTACAGCTTTACACTCACGATTCGGTATAACTGTTAATCACTCATGAGTTTTGGTTAAAATGATGAATGTATAAGTGCGTTTCGATAGGGCAATTAATGTAAACATTTCACGGATGGAAAGTCAGTTTTTTTCAATTCAAATTAAAATTAAACCCAAAAATTTTATTCCTTGCCAGAAATTGAAAACTGTGTTCAAAGGACGAAAAAAAACGTTAAACTTTATGAAAATATTTTGAGACGAATTGACTTATGTTTTTTTTCTTTAATTTTTTAAATGCTGACTCGGATTTTTCGACAGATAATTGGTAGATTTGGGTTTAGCTAGGAACTCATGTATGAGCAGAGCTACGGGATTCATTCAGAACCGAAATTATCGATATTTTAAGTTGAGAATAGAACAAAAATAAAAAAGGGACGTAACATAAAAATAATATGCACGAGAATAGTTTAGACTTTGGGTATGCATCTCGACGCGTCGAATCACGGACGATGGAAGTGGGCGGTAAAATGTTTTTTCTTCGCAAGTCCAAGCTTGTTTCGCGCTTGTTTATCTTCGCAACGAAGGCATCGAGAGACTTCAGAGTCTTCAACGTCGATATTTCGACTCAACGAGGGAAGCACTCCGGGTTCGAGCAGCATCGACAACCTAACGCTGCTGCTGCTGCTGCTGCTGCTGCTGCTGCTGCTGCTGCGGGTAGTTCTTCTAATCGAGTCTGATAATTCGATTGAAACTTTATCATTCCAACTCAATACAAGTTCAACTTAACAAAAAACATTGACAGTCTGGCGAACGTTTGAGAAGCGAGCGTTCGTTTGATTTTGGCAAAGTCTCGCTCTTCATTGGAACCTCGGTTTCTTTAAGTGAATTAACATTTTCTGGAAATTCGAGATCGATGTTCTTGTCTTAATACATTAATTTGATTGAAAGTACCGCAAAATATAAAAAAGTTAATCCGTTTTTTTGGTAAGCGTGTCTATTAGGCAGCTTTTTTCTCGTTATTTTAAGAAATTCTATATCGCAACGTCTGAGAGAAAAAGTTGCCAGCCAACTTTTCCGAGTTTCACGGATTTTTCACAGAAAAGCCCCTCGGGCAGACTCTTCCGGATATTTCTCTTTTGGGCTAAATCATCTTCATTTTACTTTCGTATTTTTTTTCTTTTTTCAACTATTGCCTCCTCAAGTGTTTACTCACCGAACGCGTAACTCGCCGAGGCTGAGACTGTCGCTCTGATTCAAAAACGTGAAGGCATTCGGATTGTCGATCCGCGGATCCGCCGTAGGAATCGACATCACTGGCTGGAGTACCTGATCGATTCTGTGCAAAATCTGCAATCAAAAAATTTAAAAAAAAATCAGATGAATCAACAATTCGAACAAAATTCTCAAAATCCATCCCCGCGAAACAAAAAATCATTGCGATTCGAAGCAGTATTTGGAAACGAAGTTCAAACTGCTTCGTTTTCAGTGTTAGTAATCGAATATATTACGTAATATCAAATTATCTGACCCCCGTGCTTCTCGTTCCATTGAAAAAAGTAAAATTCGTAACGGCGTAAAGAAAGGGGCAATTGGGACGAAAAAAAAACAATTGCCACGAAAAGCAGCGGCGGAAGAAAAAGGTATGTTGAGAAAAACCCGAAAAAAACAAAGAAAAAAGGGGGTCGTTTGTTTGTGTACAACGCCGGCGGCAAGGAGAGCACGTCGATTTATACGAGCTCGGGTCTGCCACTGAAACGTACGCGATACCTCGACTATTTATCCATTCCACGATTCAAAGGTGTGAGTATATATATATATAGATATGTATGCATAGTAGTGTAGAGTGCCGTGCTCTGTTTTGCAGTCAGAAGTCCTTTATTCCGCGATAGTCGTTGCTGGTAGAAAAGCCCGCGGGGCTCACGGTGCTCTTGTCGGTTGTCCAGACGGTGAGGGGGTGTGCCCCATTTATCCACAACGGAGTCGGAGAGCTCCGCGGGAGTGCACGCGAAAGAGCAGAAGGAATAGCAAATGAGCTGAAGAAACTAAAGAAAATTTTAACAAACGTTGCAATCGGACGTCACATAAAGTCTGCAGCCTCTGCGACGGATTTCAGATAATTCCTCATGACAAAGTAACTCTTAATTTCGTCGTCGATCAACGAAAACTTTTTCGCAAGTAAAAATAAAATTGAATCGCTCAACGTTCGAAATCCATTCTCGGACGGAACATTTTCAAGAAACAATAGAAAAAATGTTGATGGAAATTTTTTGAATTTATCGAAATGCAAAGTTCTAGCACTTTAGTAAGTCGAAAATTTATTTTCGTGATGACTTTGTTGCAATTGTTATAGTAATTGGTTATATTTTAAAATAGTATTATGATTCGTTGAGTGATTAATCGATAACTCGGAAAAATAGTTCATATATCCAGGCGAGCGATGATTTTTATAATAAAATGTAATAAATGTATTTGACCGAGATTGAATCAGATTGAATTTCAATTACGCGTGGCGTCGAGGCTGGCATGTACCGATTCCTACTACTGGCGCGCAATTAGCTCTCTCTCGCATCCTCCGTCAGACTCCCTCGTGGCTCGTGCTTCAGTGGAGAATAAGGCCTTAGGTCAGCCGTCGGGTCTCCGTTCACGCGCGGGCACTCGCAGTGGAATGCTACCGTCGGTGACAGACGGTATTTGTGCCGCGACGGAGTTCCGCCGGCTATACTCGACGGAGAAAACCACCCATAGGCCATTTGTTCGGTTCAAAATTGCTGGAACGAGCGCTAAAGGGCATTGAGAAGGATCTCAGTAACTGTGGGAAGGAAAACGTACCTAGATTCAGCCATATATTCGAACAGTGACGCTGAAGTTGATTATACCAAATGGTTTATTACATTCATTACAATAATACGATTATTAAAAATAGAACCGACATTGAAATTTATTATTATCCCTGTGGCTCTCAACCCCTTGAATCTCGTTCAATAAAATTAATAGACGGTAACGAGAAAGTTGTTTTTGCCAGAATGATATTTGTTTTTATCGACAATTGATAATTAATATACGTAGCAATTGTGACGTGGCTCGAACAATACCTATAAAAACTATCCCCGAGCGCATTTGTAGGGAGATACTCATTTGTCATTCATTTGTTTTTTCAAATTTATGTTATTTCATATAAATAACTTAATAATGCTTGCTGCGCAAAAAAAAACAGAAGAGAAATTTCACATTATAAAGTCCTTCGAATAAAATAAACTTATTCACGCCACACACCATAGTCTGCATTCTGCTTTTCTGTACGTGCCCTTTTCCTATGTAAAGACAAAAATTCTCGCTATTCACATGATAACCACGAAAAAAAAAAATACCAACGATTCGAAATCCGGTCACCAACGACTGGATATTTGGAACTTCCATATTTTTAATTCCTCCAACGTCGAAAGCCCGAACTCTACGATTATCGGAAGTTCATCGAGAACGCGTCGATACGAGAATGGTCAGCGCGCTCGTAAAAACTTTAACTCGAGTGGAGAAATGTCGATGCGGTTACTGCGGCGGATACAAATTTCCAAAACTCGATGGATGAGGGGGGAGAGAGAAACCATAGGAAGGTCCTGCGAGATACGATGGGGGTCAACGACGAGGATGAGTCGTTACCCAGTGCAGCGCTCGTGGCTCTCGCGACTACGACGAGAGTCGTTTGAATAACGACCCTGTGCGATACCCTTCGTCCATTCGGGTATAGCACTCCTTAATACATGTGATATATATAGGAGAGACCGGGGTCGGAAGTAACGGGGGTCAGACGAAACAGTCCGTGTATCTCGGGAACGAAGAGAGAAATTGAATGGCACATCCCTCACACAAACATTTAGAAAAATAGTCAATAATAATCAACGAACGGAATGCCGTAAAGAGATTTGGCAAATCGTACGATTTTCAAGATTGTACAAAAAAAGTAACAACTAGCCCCGGTCTTCCCTTCATATAGATCTATATGATGTATGAGTATGTACTAGTACCACGGGTTCGGGGCTGATGGACTTCTCGGCCAACCCGAAGGCATTTCCGGCGGAAACCACGGCATGGGGCTCCGGATACGATGGCGAAACCCGCTTGCCTCTCGAGCTTCCCAAAACGTCGCCGGGATTCCTATATCTCGCTGTATAGACGCACGTGTGAGGTATCTGTGTACCAACTGGAGACGCATAACTGCAGGTATCGATGTTGATATATATGTGGGAGCCACTGAACTTAGTCATTCTCTCCGCTGGTTCCACTTTTGCATCCGCCGATTCAACGGCAATATTCATACGAGCACCGGGCGTGCAGTTTCGTTCGATTGGTTGTGACGAATCGCTGAGGGCGAATCCACGATGCAGTAAATATTTTATATTTGTTGGAAAACGTTGTCGTATGTTGTTTCGACGAGCATGACGATTCATACAGGCGATGCAAGTGCACGTGTGCGTGGAACGTATCACATTGAATTAATGTCTCGGGAGGGGGGTCTCGGCATTAACGCGGTGAGAAACATTTCGAGTGGATTTTTCGCGAATAAACTGAAAGAAGTTAAATCAAAGAGAATATAAGAGAAACAAGAAAAGAAATCGAATTGCATTATCTCTATAGACTGACGTCAGCTATTTTTCATTCTTTTGAAGTTTTTTTCTTTGTTTATAAATTGTTTATCAATTGTTTCGCAGTTTCGCATAGTTTTTTTAGAATTTCTTTATTAAATAACTATAATATATTCACCGGGAAGAAATGGTAACGCGTGTAATCAATTACAGCGTCTATTTTCATGAAGTGATTGACATTTGAATGAAGAATCTTTTTACTGTCGAGTTCTTCGCAATCAGGGAGGCTTCGTCCAACGGAGTTTAGCACGGAAAGGCAAAAAAGGAAGGAGACATTTCCGGAAGAGAAAGAACGTCCACTTGGTATTTTTCAATTAGATTAGCGGGGAAGGCGGTGGGAGGTAGTCGGCCTCGCTCCAATAACTGCAGCGACGAAGACGCTGTAATCGGGAGAGGTTATTACAAGGAAACCAACCCTGCATCTTGTGATATTGTCAGGCTGTGTGCCGCCGCAACTAATTTCCCTTGCCCCTCTTTTTCTCGGACTCTTATCTTTTAAATTAACCCAAAACGATAAAATCACGACGGAGAATAGGGTGTTGTTCTTAGACGCTGTTGTATGCAGATGTATAATTACGGCCTTGCGAGATAAACGAAATTCTGGTTCAGAGATGAAAGGAAAAAAAAGAAATTAAAAAAATTTAATTCAGTCAAAAAAAGTTTTCGTGGTCATGCTGCAACGTGAAATTCCATCGAAGCGAGAGTAAATCTCTTCTGGAAATCGTGGGAGTTGGATTATCATTATTATTATTATTTTTTCTTCCGCCGTGAGTATTTTTAAGTTTGAAAACTTTTTATCCCTCCCTCTTCCACCCCGAGCTCTCGGAAAGC
Organism: Sussaba pulchella; assembly: GCA_963971145.1. Taxonomy (NCBI): domain Eukaryota; kingdom Metazoa; phylum Arthropoda; class Insecta; order Hymenoptera; family Ichneumonidae; genus Sussaba; species Sussaba pulchella. The sequence continues at coordinate 12,813,490 of OZ020174.1, read as the reverse complement.
GTTATATTTTACAGAATTTTTTTCATCATTCCCGGTAAAAGGTTTTAGGCCGTCTTAGCGTTTTCCGCGGCTTTGAGCAATTTTTTATTCTTTTTTTTATTTATTTTATTTCCAAATTCCTCATCACTTGGGGGAGAAAATTCTCGCGGAAATATGAACGTGGAAAGGGTCGAGAAAGTGGGTTCCTCCGCGTTGTTACTGTCGCTCGTGATGAGCAGAATTTAATTTACATCCTCTCGCGCCGATCGTGTTAAGCATCCACTTAACGTCGTCGCTTTGATCTGCGCCCGCGCATTTTCACCCGGAGCTTATATTGACTTTTCCGGGTAACGAACGAGGGTGAAGTGACAGAGGGCCAACGCCTCAATCTCCGCTGTCTATCCACGTTGCCATAGCGCAAAGACCATCTTCTTCCGTTGACAATAAAGACATTTTAATAAATTTCAAAATTATTTTCCGATACAGATGAAACCCTTAACGAGATTATTTCAAACCTCATAGAATAATAAAAACGGCAACGGCCGAAAAAAATCGAACAAATAAATTTATTCGTTCACTAAAATGTAGAGAAAAGAAAAAAAATGCTGCAAGGGGAGTCAACGTTTACGTCCATGGACAACGTTCTCGGAAATCACAAAAAATTAATTAATCATGACCTAACTACATTGAAAATATAGAGTAATAAACGACACAAAACATATCGCGAGTTTACTTGAAATATGAAATTTTTTCATAAAAATATAAATTATTGTTTCGTTGAATAATTTTTTTTCTCTAGAAAAATCCTCGTATACTGTTATCAATGCACAACCGAACGGGATTGTCGCTGTCTGGGTTGGAATATCGTTGGTTCTTTTACGCCCCATCTTCGGTCCTTCGCTTGTTTTTTTTTCTTTCTTTAGTTTTCGTTACTTTCCTAAGCAGTCCGACTTCTGCCGAGAATGCGTAGGAGGGTGTGGCGCGTCGCGACGTTGCGGCGCCGTTTGAGCGATCATCGGAATCCCGATGCTTTTCGCCGCTTCGTCCGTCTCTCATTTTCCATCGGCAGCCTCCCCTATCTTTGCTAAACATTCCCCTTTTACTTGTTCAAATAAGTTTTCATCGGCGAGTAAGGCGACGGTGGTCGGGAGGAAAGTGACCGGGTCAACGTTAATTTACATCACGACGGAGAATTTGCAGTACGCGAAACACGTGGGTGAAGGATTGATGCGAAGATGGATAACGGGTGAAAGACGGATTAAGGGTGAAAGAGATTTTCCCAAGTGGAAAACGGAATTGCCGAACGACGCGGACACTTTAGTGGAGGAAAACTCGGTCGTTCCATCAATGCCGTCGGAGTGGACACTTTTTGGTTGAATAAAAAAAGAAACAATCCGTTTTTCTCTTTACCGAGAACAGACGCTGTCTCGCGACTCATTTTTCATTTAAACACTTTTGCGGTTATTTATTGAAACGGGCTTTAAGCTTTGTATGGAAATTATGCGTTTGTTCCACTGAGTCAACGTACATGATGGAACTGTTGTGCTTTAGAAGAGCATTGCGACCTATGTCGAATATAAATTATTCTTTGAATCTTTTTTTTCTGTGAAATTGAGTGCAATTAGTTAAAAGTTTCAATTACCGAGCGAATGATGGGCATTGCATTTCGTGCAATCACTTCCACAGTTGGCACGAGTCGAAGTTTTGTGTTTAGCAAAGAACTCATTTGTTTCTTCATTTATTTTCTTTATGAAATCACGTGTTCCATAATAAAATTGGCATCAGCTGTTTAATTTAAAAAAATGTATATTATTCAGAAGTCAATTTAACCACGATCAACTCTTTTCTGCCTAACGTTACCTTTTGGGAAAATGAATATCGAATAAAACTAAAATAAAATAAAATACCGAAATATTGCGATTCTCTCATCCGTGAATGATGAACGAGAAAAGAGGCGCGGATCGCAACGCGGGACCAAAATTACGCCATAAAACGGTTTCATTTGCGGGGGAGCAAACGAGTACTAATGGCGAGCGGATAATCCCTCGGCGCTAGCCATGTTGGCATGCCGGGAATGAGTCTGTTGAAATATGCCGAAAGGCTAAACCGTGTGCCCGTCGTTTAATTTTTTTTTACATTTTATTTTTTATTTTTTACGGTCACCGTCCGTACTACGTTTTGCTGCATGGAAAGCTTCGAAAATCGGCGTTTTTTATGAGGTCTTTCGCTAGACTGTGTACAACCTTTTTACTAGATACATTCCCATTACCTGCAACATATAGAAACATAAAACGTCTCTCTTTAATAAATATAATTTATTTTTCTTTCTATTTTTTTTGGTTCTGTGATCAACTAGGAACCTTTATGATTTTGGTCTGTCCATCTGTAGGTCACAGTCCGCCCACTCTCTTATTCATACGATAAATTATGGTATCTATTATGATGAAATTCGGTATGCGGACATAGACTAGTGACCCAAAAAAGGAAATGATAAGAAGAAATGAGAGAGAGACAAGGTGAAATAGCGTTCGATACCTATTATAAAACGGTGAAGAGAATGTTAGTGACAATAGCTATGGAATTGTGACGCGTGCGTGCCCGGCGTTCATGGCCGATTTTTGTCATTGTAAAAGTTGAGGGAGTAGAAAAAAATGAAAATTGGAATGCAGACAATTGCTGGACGATCTGATTAACATAATTTCGCATTCAGAGATAAATTTGCTCTTCCGGGTTCGTTACCCGTGCTTTCGTCTGTTCAGAGATCGTTGTTTGTCCGCCATGACCCAAGCTCGACGAGCTCGAGCTTCGGGTTTCGTCAAATATTTACAGAAAAGACGGAAAGAAAAAGAGGAAAAGTTAGAAAAAAAAAATCTCCGCGAACACAGAAGCTGTAGAATTGTAAGTGAAAGCTATTAAACGCCTGAGCCTCTCGCTCTAACCAATCCAAGCTGGAACGCCGAGATCCCGCTATTACGAGCTCCCACAGCTTGCATGCCGAATCATCCCCTTCATCCTCACTTTCGAATTCATTGAATTGCACTCTCGGGCTCACTGGCTCAAATCCATTGCACTTTTTTTTCTCTTTCTCGTTTGCGTTTTATTTGTTTTTACTTCCGTTTCTCGGTATATATGACGACGATTTCAGAACGTTAAAAGCCTAATATAAAACCGATAGAAGGATGAAAAAAATTAATTAATACGAAAAAACGAAAACCATCTATTTTTCTCCCTAATTGCTATTACCGGATCACAGAAAGGAAAAAGCAATCGTAATCAATAAACGATATTATTTACCCCACGTATATAACGCGACAATACAATTATTATTTCAAATTTTCCACTCATATTCCAATCACCATATCTCTCTTGCATTTCTCTGCAAGCACTCGATTACATTTTTTTTATCGAGTCTGGCTCGTGGAAGTACTAAAAAAAGGAAAAAAATGAACTCTTCAATATTATTGGAGTCCTCATTTCTCCGTGGTGTCCTATGGGATCAATGTCGAGAAAAAGAAGTAGTACAGAGTCGTGGAGGATTGACTCGTAGTCGATGGCAACGCCGGAGGGGTTGGGAGAAGGAGAAAGAGAAGGTGTATGACTGGAGTGAACGAAGATCGTTGAAACGAGAGTCAGGGAGGCAACGTATAGCCGAGTGCGTTGAGACATCGTCGACGACGTGGATTCTCGTCGATTCACGAGGGTTACGCGGCATTTATGCATAATAAATGTCAGTCTGGTGGTCGTTGAATGCAGAGGCATTGAGAAATTAAATTATCGAGCGAGTCAAGACGCGCCCAAGGGTTGAAAAGGGACGGAGATGCCCCGAGTGAGTGGTGTACGTATAGCTCGGGGGACCTTTGGTCTACTCCGGGCTTTCCTTCAACCATGGCATAGGTATATATCATCCCTCTCCACTCGGTTACATCATATATATATATATATATATATATATATTCAACCCTCGACGATTTTCATCACACAAGAACACGTCGTTCGCGATTGTACGTGCAGTGTACTGCATAAACTAAGCGTGGCACCCACGTTGTATGGAATAACGCACGAATAATATATAACCCCCGTGAAACCCGGGACAGTGGATACAGCTCTACGGGGACTATGAAGCACGGCGAGTCCAATGTGGAAATGGTGTATAGAATGCACACAATGTAATGTGTGCGGCCAATATTGAGGTAAGTACAGAATGGCAACTGTGCACAGGGCGTAAGGTGAGGTAGACGGTGACGTATCTTGGTACACGCGTCTGCAGCCGCAAGACTTGAGTCGGGGAGCGGTACAATTTCAGGGTAAACAGACGACATTGAAGGAAGGTAAGGAAACATACCGAGACGGCCCAATGGCTGCTCCCGGACCAGTCGTCATGACGCGTACAAATTTATATACAACCAGGTATGTTTATTAGGGTGCTTCTATTAGCATTATTTTTTCATTTTGATTTTGCCGGGGTCGCAATCCAAAAAAAAAATAGATACATTTTTTTTTTGATACATGTAAACACAATTGATTTTCTTGATGTTTTTTTCGAAAACATTCGTTTTCTTCTTTTTATAAATAACAAGAATCGCTGAGGAATAGTTGAACGTTCTGCGACGACGTCGATGGAGCCATTAACATCTTCGCAGTTTTTCAGCCATTAAGCTTGAAGCTTGGTTTTCGCGTTTCCGCTGTTATCGCTTTTTCGTCTACCCTCGACTCCTCTTGACTTTCCATTTTTCGAGGACGACTTACTAACGGCCGGGTTTTCTCTACTCTTTGTTGTTCCTTACCCTCGCGCTTATGGCACTTTTACCGTTTTGAAAAGCACACATGATCCCTCTCCTTCTCCCAGTGCGGGTAACGATAATACTTGTAGTTTGGAAATGCGTTGCGCACGGCCGTCAACCATATACGCATTCAAAAACATCTACGCATTCCAAAAAGCTATCTGTAGTCAACAGCGGAACTAAAAAATTCTCGCCGTTTCCGATTTTAAAAGAGAACGTGAAGAGCTTCAATGGCTTACATCGTAACCTCGTTTTCCAGGATCCTCGAAAGTCAAGCACCGGTAATGGAAATCCTAAGATTCCCCCCACAATGTTTGAGATAAAGATAAAAACGAAAGACCAAACGAGGATTCGAAGTAGAATCTTTTCAACCCTCTCAACGTTCTATCAGCATCAAATTACAATGAAAAAAAAAGTTTTCAGTCGGTTTCTTCAGAAAATTTTATTCTTAAGTGAGAGAAATTTATTTCACGAAGAAAACTCAAACACTGTTGGTCTTGACTGAACCGTGAACTGGGATTTTTTATTCGTTCATTATTTGCGAAAATTTTACGAAAATAGACAGACAAAAAAGAAATCGAATTTATACGATCGTGCATTGAATGCAAACTCTTCAGACTCATGCTACAGGTAAATTTTTCTTCCAAATCGTTTCACCAATATTATTACCCTAATGATATAATAATAATAAAAATAACAATAGTAATAATACAACTATTCATGGCTGAAGCATCGGTAAGAAAAAATAATGAAAAGAAGGAAAAACCAAAGTTGAAACAAAATTTGATAACAGACCTTCACTCTTATTTCCGATCCTTATTTCAAACGTGAGAAAAGTTTTCCATGAATTTTTATAGATAGCGCGCGGAATAATTCACGAGCCACAAAACTTTTCCCGCTGTTTTCTCTTTTGACGTATCTTTTCTCGCGCACCTTTCCCAAGTCTCGCTCGCCGCCGCGTAGCTCGCTTCTGAACGAGAGACGTCGGTTGAGATGAGAGGCAAACGATTCCGTGAATTGCACCTAACTTATTATATTCTCCCGTGAAAATAAAGTGAAATTTCAGGAGAAAGCGATGGCAAGATGGAGGTCGAAATGTTTGATGATTTAGGATTTATCTAAATGTCCAAAATAGCTCCGAAAATTCTTCGGACATTATTGATAATTCGGGAATTTTTCACTGATATCCGAGGTTTGAGCATTTTTTTTAACCGTTTGGCAATGCCGATGAACCGCATAATGGACTGTTTTCCCGGGGATTATATTCGCATCAGGTATCGAACTCATATGTTGGAAAATGGGGAGTACCTATACATCTATACATATATGTGCGATATATTACCACCTGGAATCTCGTTTTGTTCGTCGATAGAACCTTGCAGCCCGCGTGAAAATTTTATCTTTTCACCGTGCAACACGTTTTCCAACCAACCGTGCGTTGTATTTGGATAGTCGTGGCGTGGTAAGAGAGGGACAAAGGGGGGAAGGGGGCGTATGGTTAGAGCAGCCAAAGCGAACGATAAGCCCCGGTTGATTTTCGTTTGGCTATTCGAAGCAACTACAACAAAAAAATAGAGAAATAAACGTAAATTGTTGAAGATAATAAGAGATTGTGAAATATACGGGAGCAGGATTTTCGAATTGTAGTAAGGTTGGAATAATAACCAAGAAAGGAGAAAATGGTGAACAGAGCGAAGGCTATTATAAAAAATAAATAAAAATGAAGAAAAAAATTAGATGGAATAACGCAAATAAAATGTGAAGACGATGTTTCCGTTAGCACGACGATGTTTTTTAATCTCGAAAAATCGTCGGGCTTTGTACAACGTTGTATAATGTCTCATTAAGCTGCGAGGGAGGCGGTATTAAAGCGCGGAGCGTAGCAACAACCTCGGGATATAATTACAACAATGGTCGACTCACAGTTTTTTCTTCGTATCGAAAACCCGGAGGTTCCTCGTTTTGCGAATGATTGTTTTTCGAGGAACAAAAGTAAAGGCTTTGTCGCAAAGATAGACAGAGATATCGCGCTTTAGAGAATGATTATGGAAATTCTTGTGGAGCCTCCGGCCCTTTTTCGGTAATAATTCACCCAAGAAAAGATTTTATAAAATTTACTAAACAATAAACAAGAACCGAAAACGCACTTAATTCTATAACTGTTTATAGAAAAAATCAATTTTATAAGCTTTGTCAATTTTCCATTCATTATCATCGATGAAATTTCTCTGAATCGTTATTTTTTGCTTCTCAATCAATGCAATTTAAACGAAATGGAATTTGGAAAGAAATTGAATTTTGGGGAAAAATAAGGATGACGAGATTCGACGAAATTGTTGTTTGCATGGTTTTATGAAAAAGTGAAAAGATTGTAATTCGCGGTAAAACCTGTCGTGGATGAACGTCAACCCATTGACCGCACCCGCCTAGCCCTGTACGTAGATCCATCGACATAATAGTAATACGTCAGCTACAAGGCAGCCGGGAAGCTCATTAAAAGCTCGTTAGAGGTTCCCCGCGAAATGCGGCTTCGACGATCGATGGCCTTAACCATCGGCATCTGCTCTTCGACTAATTTTTCCGTAAACCGCATTGAAGGCGATATTTTCATCGACGAGATTTATAAATTCTATTTTTAATCATGAAAAATTGATGAACGTTGTATTTTTTTTAACGATTATTCATTACTGACCTGAGTTCTGGTTTCACCCGAAGGGGTCTTGATAGTCGATTTGAAGTTGCTGCCGGGTAAGATCATTGCGTTGTTTATGTATATTTCGTCGTGAGGATGGGCGCGTTTCTTGGTCACCCAAAGCGGAGGATTTCCTTCGAGCTCCGATAGTATGACGTCACCGAGTTCGTCAGTGGTTTTGGGTAGATTCGCTGCAACGAAAAAATTATTCCGTCAATTAATTCAATTAAATTACAATGGATTTTATTCATTTTCACTGTAATAAAAACGATCCTTTGTTAACAAAATTGAATTCGGCTGTTATTTCAATTGAAAAAAATAAAAAAGTAGTCATTGAGAAATAAAAAAAAATTCCATTTCACCAACTCTCCCCTAAATCTATGGATATTCCAACGATGTCATAACTTGCAGACTCGGAATTCACATTTCTCGTTGCCGTACATTCGTGTACATTCCTATGATATAGGTCACGATGAACTATAAACGTCCGAGAAATATAGTGGGGATTTTAAAAAATTTCGTTTTCCATTTGGCGATGAGAGGCAAACGTGGCCGGGATAAACGAAAGAAAAGAACACGAAGAAAAAGAGAAGCAAATGGAATAAAACATTGGAGAAGGGGAAAGAGTCGTACACGCGGTAAGGTTGGAGTGGCTATACGAAGCCGTCACTTTATTTTCTTGTTACTTTTACTCCGTTAGTCTGACCGGCGGATGTGCACGATGGTGGTGGTAGTGGTGGTGGTAGTGGTTGTGGTAGTGGTTGTTCCGCTGCAGCTACGTTGGATATGGTACGTGCGCCCGGTCCCAGGTCTCTCGGGATGCTGGGCTCTCGTCGCGTAATCCCGGAGGGGTTTCTCTCGGCCCACCGGGGGCTACCTGAATAAAGAGTCTCGGTTGGTGCCCGAGAATTTCGCATTCTCCATGACTATGGTGTGCTCAGTGTGCTGCTGCTGCTTCTGGAGCTGGTGATGCTGGTGGTGCTAACGCTGCTGGTGGCGCAGGAGGTATGCAGTAGAGGGAGCTGCCGAGGCTCAGTGGCGGAAGGAAGTGCTTCACAATGGTACTCATTACAGGCTCGAAGAATCGCCTCTACTCTCTTTCCTGTGCTCTCTTCCTCACTCACTCACACACACACACAGAGAATAACACCCACAAGCACAATAGCTTTCTTCCGCGCTCATTCGTTTCTCTTCACGCTTCTCCATTTCTTTCCTAGTACGGGACTGTTTGACTTCACGTCGCTACTGGTACATTCTTGGGACGATTTTGTTCTTGTGTAACTAAGTTACATTAACTGGTAGCGAGACGGCGAGAGGGGCGGGGGAGCGAAAAAAATCTTTCGGAGGGTTCACCGAATTAAGTTGGCGAGGCACGGAAATAAATTCTATTTAGCGGAATGAATATAGTTGGCTCAACGTCACGTGAGTCTTTCATATTGAATTTAAACCAATTATCCAATACGCAGATCATCCATCCAACTATCATCAATTTTTCTAGAACGAAATTCGATTGAGCCAATCGAATTTGGTTAAATGATATTACGTTTTTTGTCTTCAAAAAATATTGGCGAAGAAAGGAATTATTATCTCGTTCATGAAGTGAGGCTGTAAAAAAACTTGCAACCGCTTTTCATTCTTCAATTTTTATTCTTTCACATTGCAAACCTAATATCGACCGTATGCCACGAAAAAAAATAGTCATCGCGCTAACACGGTGCATAATCATCCTCATAATTAAAAAACGCTCTATCTTTCAGATTCCGCCAACAAATATCACCTTCACATTGTGACATTTCGTTTTGTTATATATGATTATTTCGTTTCAAATGGCGATCCATACAATTTGTTGGGTCAACATCAGCGTCGAAAATGTAAAAACATTGTCGGAGCGATAAAAATTCTCGCCGCGTTTGCGGTGTTCACGAGTGCGTCAGGACCTTCGGGTCGGTGATACACATAAATGCAACGTCGAGAGGACGACGCAGGACGGCAATCGTCCTCTCCGTCGTCGCCCAGACGATTATCCACGGCAATAATACAAAGCCGCAACGACAACGTTACCATCCCGAGCGCAATCTCATCCGGGCGATCAACGTCCAGACTATTCTCGTAATCGAAGTTACTTTTACCCAAGCGGCAAACTTTTATTCCCACAAACGAGCATTTTCACGCTTCTTGGTTGTGAGAACGAGCTTTGTGTCCCATGGCGTCCGCGCAGCATACATACGTAGAGTGTGTGCCCCACTTGCGCCTTGCCTACCCGTCGAGCGACCGCGGAAAGCCACACGGCTGAAATTGCACTTCCGCTCGCGAGACGAGGAAAGCCTGTGGAGGTTCGGAATTTTGGAATTAAACTCAGTGAATGTTCAACGAGGTCGCGAGACGGTCGCATCGTGGAGAACGATTAACATAAATCGCGCAGAGAGCGGAAGAAAGAGAAGGAGAGAGAGAGAGAGAGAGAGAGCCGGTTAACAGGAGTCGAGATTGGTTCTTTCTTCTATTGTACGTACCATGCTATAAGGATTACGATGGTGTACCACGAGGACCACGAGTCGGGTCTTTGAGGAGTAAAGCTGTGATGTACCGTTCACCGCTCAGGCCCATTCATATACGTATCTATATTAAAGTGGTCCTTATTTGAGTTATTTCCAAATTTGTTTTGCGCCGGGATCTCAATCGATAAACAAAAAAATCAACAACAATTTTAAGCCTAATTTGATCTTTCAAGTCCAACTCTTACTATGCGCTAATACGAAGGTAAACTTCCCCGTTTGAAATAAGTGTAATTTATCTACCTTTCAGAAATTATATTGACGGGGCAACTAATTATTCTTGGAAAAATCCAATACCATCTGGAATTAACGGGTATGAACCCAACGTTCACCAAAAATACATGTGGGTCACCTCATTCCACGTTTACACCGTTTCTCTGACGAAAATCATGCAATTTATGAGGTGTGTTCGAAGTTGATTCGGTTCTGTGGTGTGCCGCCGACTTGCGTGACGTTATTCTATGAATGTATAGTACATTCCTAAATCATAAAATTATTTACGACATTGGTTAGCGCGAACGATTTATTATTTTCAAATCAACACACGCTGTTGTCGTTTTTGAATTTATCTATTGGACGTTTAATTCATTAACTCATTCTACGATCATAAAAACGGTTTACTGCAACGCGATAAGCCCTTGAGGTAATAAGTCGAACGAGTTAGATAGTCGGCTATGTCGATGTAATGCTGATGAAAATGCGAATAGCGGCGGTACACAAACGATATTTCAATATTTCAATAAAATCTAAACGGCGGCGAATTAATATTCTGCGAAAGTCGGTCGTAGACTGGAACCGATTATCGATACGGTTCTCATAAATAATTAATAAAATGTGCTTTTATTTTTTCCCTTCGTCGACCTTTGAATATTAATTTTTTCTCGATACCGCTCGAGCTTTTCCACAGTTTCATCGCGATTTCGAAATTTTCCGTATGAAGTCGGCGACGTGGCAAAATTATTGAACTTTTAGCGATCGATTCGTATGCGCGTCTCGACGGCGGAGGTTTCCGACGTTCCTCGTCGAATACACACACACACACACACAGTTTCCGATTTTTTGGGTGGCAGCCACGCTCATCGTCGTCGCAGGAAATGAGCAGGTGGTCCAATATGGAAATTAAACAAAACGAAAACGTGAGTTATACAAAGCCGTACTTTGCTTTTTTCTGCCAAAATTCGCAATTGCACTGTGCGCAGTGTCTGCGTACAACGCGTTGCAGATGCAGTGGAGGGGGCGTAGCCAGCACGAAGACAAACGGGGCCGCGCAAAGCTTCTGCCGCTTTTCCGTGGAACATAGAAAATTGAAATCGCGATACAACGAACGCGTTTTGTGAGCGACGAACGTGTCAAAGCGAAGCTTTGTCAGCGCGAGAAACGATGAGAAATTAATTTTCAAGCTCCGCTTCCGTGAGCTACCGTATAGCGCTGTATTCATTAACGGTACCAAGCGTTTGGACAACGAGCACGGTAATTACAGCGTGCGTATGTGTGTGTGTGTATATATATTCCGTGTGGTTAAAAGCCGTCTTGTCTAGTCACAAAGAAAAAAAACCGACGGATCTTGCATCACCTCGAGGCCAAAAAGATTTCTCGAAAGTTCGTATTTAATATAATAATAATTAATTGCACGAAAAATTCAAGTGAGAGATTGAAATCCAATAACATTGATAACAGTAATAATTATAGGTCTTATTCGAGAGCCGTAGATAATTGTTACAAACAGTGCAAATATATTTTTGTTTCCTTCATTCTTCATTGAATGGTTATATCAGTACGATCTTATAGACCTCTTAAGTCCAAATTAAGTTTTACTGTACTATCGTGTTGCTAGAGGAATTTTCTACCTACGTGACAAGTATCGAGTATCACAACTCTTTGAATATGCACAATTTTTATTTCAAACCTTATTATTATTATTATTACTATTTTTATTATTGTTGCCGTTGTCGTTGCTGCTGTGATAATGCATAACTTCATGCAGAAGACGATTAGAGAAGGATTCTCGGGTTTGAATGTCCAATTAAGCGCAATAATGTTGAAACCTCGCTTGATCGCACTGTCAAACATTTCGTAGTTTCGCAGAACGTGCAGCCCTCAGCCCTGACAGTGTGAACACGATGATACCAACAACGATAACGGTGATGAGATCAATACCTCGTTGCACTATGAATGTGTCACTTTGCAAACTCAAGTCTAAGTTGTTCCACCACTGAGCGTTTAGCAGTTTTGATTTGCTATGGTTGTGGTTGAATCGTATTCACGGTTGGTCCCGAAACGCAAAGTTAACAATGGATATACATATATACCTATACATATGTCGTTATCGTGTAACGGACAACTCCGTCGAGACATCTTCGAGAATCAATTACGGTTGTGAAGCGTTTGCCGTGATATCGATGGAAACTTTGTCGCAGACACAATCATCCCATGGAAGTTTTGATCCCGTCGTTCGGAAATACAACATCTGCTTGCACAGTCGGTTTCCCTCGTTCCCGCGATTCATCTCTATATGTATATATATTACGAGTGCTAGTTACGAAAGCTTCTCCTCTCCCTTCGGGCGCACGGCTGTTTGCTCGTTCATTCGTCGAATTTGCGATTCAAATTTCGAACGGCTATACATGTGCAATTGGTCACGAAAAGCCTTCGTATACGAAATTTTGAAAAAAAAAAAAAATGGTTTCGAGCATCGCCCAATGTCGACGCGCGAAGTTTCTATAGACAAAAATATATATGCTATGACTATCAGCGTTTGGCTATTTACCGAAGCGTGGATTTCGTTGCCACGTTGAATATAGAAAATTCTACGGAAAACATCCGCAGGCACGAAGTGGCAATGGTTCCATCGGAAATATTTGTTCTAATAATCCCGATAATCATCGGATCGTCGATGCAATGGAAGCTGCCATAGAAAGAGCGAAACCAAAAATGGCGGTGGAACGAGCGGTGTTAGCACAAATGGCGTTTGCTTCGATCCAACATTGGCTCGTGGTGTAATCTCGAAAAAAAAATACGGGTAAGTCCGAGTAGGACTCGCGTCCTGCGGGTTCCGTAACGTTCTATTATGGTAAACCTTAGAAAGTTAGTTACTTCATAGCCACGAAGAAACCTTCCGACATGTTCGATAAATCCGAAATTTCATTTTCGCAATACATCAAACTGTCCGACGCCGCGTCTGAAACTCCATCAACCCAGCTGTGTGTGCCATCCGCGTCTGTCAGTTTCAGGGTCATTGTTCTCCGTGCATCTCGTGTGCGCAAAATTTAATAAAGCGGGTGATGGGTGAACAACTACCGATGAATGAATAAAAATTGTAGTCGGTTATGTCACGATTCCAATTTACCCCGCGCCGCGGTACCAACGGCGCGCGGTTGCGGTGGTTGTGAAGATGGCGCTTTAAATTTATTTTCATTCTCATGTTGCCGCGTTGCCGATGCGAAATACGACGCACGGAGTGGAGGTAGATGGGGGTAATACGTCCTTCCCCCTCCGCCATCGTCGGACAAGAAGAAGGGGAACCATTGGCGATAGAGGAATACCGGCCGGTTTCAGCAGCTGCTCCCGACTTCCAGCCGCCACAACTCACACACGTTATAATATATCAATACATATGTAGAGAACTAAGGTTTGGATGCCGGCAGCTTCAACGATCTTCCGACCTACATATATAATTAGATACATATATATGTACGTGCGTAAGCTGTGTATGCGTGACACACAATACACAGAAATCATAAAAGTCCGTTGATGCTGCTGGTACACAAAACAAAGTTGCCGTCACGGAAACGACTTACGATGGGCAACGCTCCGTCAGCGCGCGAGAACCTTGCTCACTCGTCTGCGTTCCATAACTTTGTGTGCGAGCAGTTTGAGGCTCCGGAGCTCGACCGAAATCCGTTGGAACGTTGCTCGACATTCGCAAACAACCGTTCGTGCCGAGCCAAGTGGCATTGTCGCGCCGGGTTTTGGTGGAAAAAATTCCGATAAAATACTTTACGTTTCGACGTTTGTTTCAAAGGCGTTCTTCTTATTTTCGCATTGTTGAACGATCGCTTAGTAGCAGTTGACGGAACTCTGAGGATGGATAGCGTCTCCGTGTCGAAGGTAACGTATAAAAGGCGATGGCGCAACCTGTTGCTCATTTGCTCCGTTTCCGTCTCTGTCTCTTTCTCTCTTAACTTCTATCTCTCGGCCGGCGGATCTGTCGGACATAACCTTACTTTAGCGGTGGGACCCGCTAGCGCTGCGGATAAAGTTTGCCAAACGGCGATTCTTCGTACTTCACTCGGTACACAATCCTTGTAACTGTACTCTACACAACCGCGAAATGAAGTATTACGCGTTTTGTCGCTGTTTTAATTTATTTGAATTCTTTGCTTTCCTTTCTTTTTTTATTTATTTGTTCATTTTTTTTAATAAGAAATAATATATATATAATTATAATATAATAATAATAAAAAATATTATATAAAATACAGGATGTGTTTCTGATGGAATTTAATTGAACAAGCTGTTGATTTTATGAGTCCTTTTTTTTCAATTGGAGTTGTTGAAAAATTATCTAGCAAATTATAGCTGAACTTTTCAAATAGATAATAATATGGAGAAATTTGTATTTTTCAAATAAAATGAGGAATTAAAAAAATACAAATAGTAAATTAATGCTTAGTTACAGGGTTTTGATTGCTGAGACCAGTATTGACATTTTTTAAACTAAACTTTAATATAAACAAATTGCAAAATTGTCCAATATTGTCATAGCTTGCCTACTGCTTCATTGTTTGAACCTGGAATTTAATAATTCTCAATTTGATAAATATTTTGCAGGGAGTTTTTGCGCACAAGGGTAGCTACAAGCTTGGGACAAAAAGGAATAAAGCAAAGGGTCATTCATCAGCAGACGAGCCTTGGTATATTGCTTACAAGAATGCTTGGTCCACGATTAAAAATGCCGCTGAGGTAATTACTATATTTTCCTTGAAATTGAAAAAAAAGTTTTTGCGAAAGCAAAACATTGCTACAACTACAAAGATTCCATCGTTTGTTTAGGAAATCAACGCGAACATGTTCAAGCAAATATTGGTGGACCTGAAGGATTATGTATCGACTATAAAATCAAGCTCACTGGACAATTATTCCAATGAAATATCAACTGCAATTCTACTCACCGGTAACTTCTACAAAAAATAATAATAATGGAATAAAATGAAAAATTCTCGTTAATGGATGTTAATTTTATCTTTTTCACAATGTTTGATGTATTTTTTAGGTGTCAATCTTCCGGATCACGAAATTCTTTTTCAAAACTTGGCAGCAAAATTCGGAGAAGTCACCAATCACGTTGCCATTGTGCAATCCAGAGTGTCAGGAAATATGAAAAATCTCATAGAAGAAACGGTCTATCGGTTCATCAATAATCGGGAAGAGGTTAAATTCTCTGCCCTTATTTTGTCCTTTCGTATGATTCTCAAAAATAAATAATTAACAGCAGTTCGTAATTTTTGTTTTTCGTTTTTTTGTTCAAGGGTGAGAAACCGGAATTCCGGAAAACGCAATGTACTCTGCGGGTACTCGAATCCTGGTATCGAGAAAATTGCGCTGACGGCGATCCTCTCGTCATTATAATACCAGATTTCGAGGGTTTCACGCCAAGTGTTTTGCGAGATTTTATTTTGATTCTAAGGTAAGAACCACTACCGTGACAACGAATTATCACAACTCAATTTAATTTCTCTGAGAAAGAAAAACTCGACGGCGTGGACGTGCGGTCACTATTTCGATTATTAACCGTTCAAGCACATGTTATGATGGTTTTCGCAGCAAATGTTGAGGCGAAAGCAGTTTTCCCATTATTATGACGTATTTTCGTCAAACCGTTACCATAAGAGTTCTTAGCTGGCAATGAAAGCCTTATAATATTTTTTTTAAATCATGAATAAATATTATTTTCTCAGCGTATACACGGTGTCCATAAAATTCGTACTAGTATTTGGTGTAGCAACGACGCTCCATGCAGTTCACCGATGTCTCTCGTACGACGTAACGTCGAAGCTCCGAGTCCAGGCAAGTAAAATTGTTCCTCGCAAATTTTTCCTATCTCCGTACAACCGACTCGACCTCCTTGTCGATCCCGACCCCGTGTGTCCCTCCGTCTCTCAGTCTTTCCTACATCCTCGCACAGCCGAATTAGACTTGCTAATATACCGAGTAAAACCGGCGGCTCGCTGCGGCAGATTACCTTCTTAATTGGAATATTCAAATGAAAGAAAAACACGAAACTCGGCTCCGGGGGCTGTTCGCTATTCGAGTCCCTTTTCTCGTCCACTTTCAGGTATTCCACACCCAGACTCAAGTGAAAAGTTTGTCGGATGTCCTCGAGGGTACGGTGCTCTCTGGAAAAACTCCATTTAAGTTGACCGGAAGGGCGTTTCAACTGCTCACCGATATCTTTCTCTTCTGCGACTTTTCCGTTCACGGATTTCTTCAAGGATACAAGGTAGACCAGTGAGAAAATACGGAGAAAAAAAAAACAAACGCTCTGTGTTTCAACGAAAACTTAATTATAAACGGTTGAACGTTATTCTAACGATAGAGGAAAATAATTATTTTTATCTTTTTTTTTTTTTTTTTTTTTAGCTTTGCATGTTGCAACATTTTTATAACGACAATGTGACGGCTCTTTGTTGCGAGCGCAAAGATATAAAAGAGCGAATAACCGGATTGAGCGAGGACGATATGAAGGAAATAAGAAAACTGCCGTCCGTGGATAAGTACATAGAAAAAATTCATAAAGAGGACGATCGAGTTGAAGCGAAAAAAAATGATAAAGAGCTGAAGGATATTCTGTTGACGATTCTCGAACAATTTCACGATTCCATGAACGGATTTTTCGTGATATTAAAGTGCTTGCACTGTCTCACGGCTGACATGCCCGGTGCGCCATTGGGAAAGGAGGTATTTACGAGATGCGGCAATCACTGAAGGGACTATGCTAGAATAACGTCCCGGAAAATTCCTCATTTTCATACATTTTTTTGTCAACCAAATAGGATTAATAATCCGATCTGAATTTTTTTTTGCTTCCGGTCTCCACTAGGCCATTTTTCCATCTATAATTTTCATCAGAAATTTCATTTCCAATAATTTAACACTAAAATAGTCCCTCAACTACTTCGGAATCAATTAATTCGATTTGATCTCAAATTATTCGTTATATGATTTATATTTTTCTAAATGCATACTGTTTTTCCGTTGTTGAACAAAATGCATAGTTGCGCATGATGTACGCGACAGCCGTTACAACAGAGATCGTTGAGACACAAGAGTACAAAGAATCGTTGCAGCTGTTGGGATTTCTTTCAAAGGAAGAATTTGTCACAAAACTCGAAAAAGTAATCGAAATCGTGAAGGACGCCAAGTTCGATGGATTGAAAGACGTCGAAGTTAATCTGGAGAGGGATTTGATTATTTTGCGGAACGCGAGTCTCGAAATCGCGACCGCCTCCAAGGAAACCGTCAGCGTCGACGAAAAATTAAGTCGCGCTCAGCTCAAAGAAGTTCGTTCCTATTTGAAATTTCTTTGTACGAAACAGACGCGAAATTTACCACAGCTGTATCCCTCGTATTGATTTATTATTTATTTTTTAACAGAAATTATTCAAGATGTCGCAGAATCAATCGAGATCGCCGTACAAACAGGCTCAAATTGATTTTATACAGTATCTCGACCGCGACGTTTTCGCTGTACACCTGACAAACCCAAATAGCTTTCCGGCCAACGAGATATTCTGTTTCAGCGATGCCAATGCTGTGAGACGCGCGATAAGGGGCTCGCACAGAGCAGCTATCGACTGTGCTCTCACCAATCCACAGCTGTACCTTGAGGTGAGCAAAATGTTTCCTTCGAATGCGAAAATAAAAAAAAATTATCAAACGCGCGCGGATCGCGTACGCCTTTATAAATGTCTCTTATAAGAGTTCTTAGTTGGCTATGGAACCTTATAAATGAAAAAAATTTTAAAAAATTTTTAAGTAATGAAAACACAAAAATGATAAAGAATAAATTTTAAAAAAATCCTATAATCAGTTACATATAGACGTATAAATATTGATAAATCGTTGATATAATTTTTCTT
The DNA here is from genome assembly GCA_963971145.1 of Sussaba pulchella. NCBI lineage: Eukaryota > Metazoa > Arthropoda > Insecta > Hymenoptera > Ichneumonidae > Sussaba > Sussaba pulchella. The sequence goes on along the minus strand of OZ020174.1, from coordinate 12,795,348 downwards.
GTTCCAGTGCGACTGTTGCCACTTGGAAAATGAAAATTCGATACCATCAACGTTGCCCGATCTGAGTATTATTTATAAGCTGCACTTGGAATCGGGCAAACTGATCAATATGTACGACTGGCTTCAGGTAACAATGGCTCACAGGAGCGCTCACGATCCCGCGCTTACACGTTAATTCCCGAAGCGCTTATCGTCACGCACGTAGCTGTTGCACACGGTTTGAGCTCGCGAGACTCTCGCGCCGAAGCTTCGTGATTTTAATAGACGAACCGCGAGCATGATTCATAATTCATGCGAGGCTCAGCGTGCTCGCGTCGTTACAACGACCCGTGCCGAGGGTGCAAAATGTTTAATACGCCTCTATCTCCGTCCCTTTCTCTTTGACCCCGCGTGTGTCCGTGTGTGTGTGTGTGTGTGTGTATTTGTGTTTCGATAGCCAAGCGCAAACGAGCCCATGGAGATGGAGCTCGAGCTTATCCCGATGCGAATCGCTCCCTCGTTAGTCCTAAACGGATCTCTCCGTTTATCGATCTACTATTTTTCCTCTTTTTTTCAAACTTTATCTTCACTGGGTGTATGCGTTTTTTGTTGTTGTCGGAAAACAGGCTTTCGCGACGATCATTGACCCCAACCAGGAGGACGAAGAGGAAAAAGCTATCGATCCACAAGTACAGTATCCTTTTTTCCACTATTTCGTATACACTTCTGTACGTTCATTCGATGATCCATCATTTTTTTTTACAAATATTATTCTTAACGCAAACAAAATTAATCAAGATTACGGTTCACCCAAGCAGTGGCGGAATTGCAATTTTTGGGTTTCATCAAGACCTCGAGGAAGAAGACCGATCACGTGAAACGTCTTACGTGAAATGTCTCACCCTATCAGTATTTACAAAAATTTCGGATTCTTTTATTTTATCTGTAAGGTCATTTTTTAATTATTTTTATATTTTTTCTACCAACTTCTGAGCCATTAAAACCATGCTTATTTTCGTTAACGAGGCAAGTTGTTTCATTTGTCTTTAGTGCGTGGGTTGAATTATTTTGGCGGAGCTCGTTGAGATATTCTCAAAGTTTTGGCCCCGTGAGACGTGTAACGATGACAGAGATTATCTAATTAATGAACGTCCCGGAGCAACGTTACACTTGCATTGCTCTCCCGATGTGGCACTAACGGGTCTCTAATGAGCGATAAAGTGGGCATAAACTAAAATTAGAGTATCACGAGTTGAATTCGTAATGAGTAGTGAGCGCTCAGCGGGGGGGAGTTGAGGCGTGAATCACGTAACGTAGGCGAGAAGAAGGTGGCAATCGGGACAGGTTTCTATGACTCCGAAGGATTCCAGTTGATCGGATAAAAATATTCTTTAAGAATAATACAATATCTTGAGGGCCGATGTTGATACGGAAAGGAAGAAAAATCACTATTAATACTAATAGGGTATTTATTAAAATCAATAGATTGACATATTTGACATAAATATGTAAGTGCCCCTGAAGTATATCATCGGAAACGCCTCGGAGCGTATAAAATTGAAATTGAAAGAAAATACTTGATGTCGTTGAGAGCCTTGAAATAGTATTTTTTAATATTTCGTCAATCGATAAGCTTCGACGATAATGTTCATCGTCGAAATGCAAAAGCTTCGAGGCGCTCGGATGCCGTTCAATGGTGTAAAGATTGATCACGGGAATGGCATTCCCGAATACGCGGAATGGATTTATATGGATTCCCGGAGTTACCGAGAATATGCTCGTTCCGTTTGGCTGCTGCGAATCGAGCTGGGTTTGAAATTCCGAGTCGACGAATTCGCCCATCGGACTCGATCGCGAAATCAACGTGATGGTATTGCGTAAAAAAGAAGATGGTAAAAACCGGAATCGAAGGAACGGGTAGGGGCGTACCGGAAAGACGAGAAGACACGGGAGTCAGTGGCTCGAACGAAGACCGAAAATGAAAAAAAAAAAAGCAAGAAAAATACATTCGAAGGAAAAGGGATATGAAGAAGACACACGAGAGCCAGCCCGGGCCAGAGAATAATTTAGCACTGGTGGAGATGCATATTGATGACGCGTGACGAATATTTGCATAAGGTTCGCCTCGACAACGGAATACCAACTGGCCGTCCTTCCGGTGACGCATTCCCAGCGTCAACACATTTTTCTTATTTTTTTTTTTTTTTTTATTACCTTCATACTACCTTCCGTTCCACAATTCGTCTGACATTCCGTAATATAGCGCGGAGCTCCGCGGTCCCATACATTGCTGTCATTAATATTTCGGTATAGACAAAAATATCTTACACATGCACGATTTCATATTTGTTTTACGTTCAAAATAATATCGTTACTTCTATGATATTCGGAAAAAATTGTCTGCAGGGCTTTATAACATCGGCAACATGAATTCCGCCCGAAAAACGGGAAGTGAAATAGCGACCAATTGTGCGAGTGAGATGCAACTGAACGAGTCAATAGCGATAGATTCACATTATATCTGCGCTCATGACAAATTAGCTCGTTCCAATTGCAATTGGTAATTGATGCGTCAATGAGAATCGTTCATTTCATCGGCCCACCAACGTGGCACATGTAGTGGTCACACAGTCCGGACACAAGCAAATGAACGGTTCTATCGTAAAACCGCCCAAGGCGCAAGGTACTCTGGAACGGAAATTGTACGGGTGGATGCGCGTCACAATTGATTAATAATCATCTCCGGAGAAATGTCAGAAATCCGGAGGGCACTTGAAATATAATAACGCATGTGGGTTAATTATATGTTTCATTGATTTTCGTAATGACTGATACTCCGTTCGAACGTTGAGCATGACGTTTATTCGAGTATATTTAAAATTGTTTTAACGTCATGGACATGAAATTCAGATCGAACAGTACGGCAAATGGAATGATAAATTCGAAAGGTTCGAAATTCGTCAATCTCACCCTAATCGCAACTGCAATATTAATTTGAATAAAAATGTTAGCCTCTCAGGTATATTAAATCAATGAGTATAGATCTCGGCAATTACTCGCCCGTTGATTCCATTTATTTATTTATTTCTTCTAATAAAGACGAATAGCGATGTTCCTATCTCCCATTGGATTCTGACAGTACAATACATATTGCGATGGAGACACATGGACTCGTTTCTCGTGAGGTGGTTATTGCGGGTTGCGGCGAAACGATCATTCGGGAGGAGATAAACGATTCTCACTTTCCTGGTGGATATTACTTTCGGTTCATCGTCGAACGAACCGATTCGATAACGATAAACGAGGACGCTAAGGTCCAAAGTATTTCATTTCCCGACGCTTCACCCTCCCGCCCTCTTCGTCCCGCTTCGACCGCCGTACCACGGCTCCGGTCCCCAGGGACCGGGAAAACTGATTGCTACCGTTTTCCAACGTCTAGATTGGAGTGTAAGCGCGTTGAGGATATTCGCGTATGTGGGCGCCAGGCGATGGCTTTTCACGCCGGTTCTCCTCGTGGACGTTGATCGATGGAGCCTAGACAAGCTTCCATACCAGTTGACTGCATATATGTGTGTGTGTGTGTGTGTAGGTGTGTTAGGCAATGTAACTCTCGCTATAACAGAACCCGTGCTACACGAAAAACGGAAGGAAGCTGTTCGGCGAACCGGATGTAAAATCTATAACGTTCCACGGATCATCTTTCCACTCTGACGAATAACATGAGATAGAGTGGTCGAAGTTGGTAAGGTCTTCTACTCGAAATAACGATAACGTAATCGATACTTTCGGAACGTTGTCACGGTCGCAATATTTTTTCTCCTTCAATACCATCATCGAGAGCTTCATAACATAAAACTACGATATTTATTTTTTTATCGTTTTTGTATAGGAAAATTTATTCAGATAATCAGAAAAAAATGAATAATTTCGAGATTTTCAATAATGCTAATTAATTTGAAAAAAATCGTGTATTTTTTTTTGGATTTTGTGCTGTTCGAATTGTAACTGACGTTGGAGATGGAATTCCTTCTTTATTCGTTTTCTTATACATCGCGTTATTCCGGAAACAGCAAAAAATAAACTTTATCGTTGATCGTCCAGATTGAATGTTTTGCACGAAGAGGTTTCCGAGATTTTCTTGTGTGATCTTTATTTTGGTGTGGTTCGGGGGTCGAACGTGGTCAATCGAGGGTTCATCTCGGTTCAAAGAGAGCTTTTAAATCCTGCAAGGTCAACGTTTCCTCGACGATAGGGGCTTCGCGGTTAAGCCGGTGAGATTTCGGAGTCTGTTCGTCCACCGCGACACATTCTGCCAACGTTTTGTGCTCTTTCGGTCTGGCTTCCGGTTTCTCATGTGCTGGAAAAGTTCCCACGAACGGCCCCATCCGTCGCGGTGCTTTCTGGCGCTTCAACCGAACGACCGACATTTCTTCACGGACGCCGAGAGCCCATACACAGAGTGGCGTCGAAATCGAGTTTCGCGTCAATGTTCAACATCCGCACGTCTGGGGCACTCTTTAAGATGACATGACGGTGCTCGGTCAGTAACGAAAACTGTAAAGCGTCATTCTCGGCCACGATTGATCTCGTGGATGGAAGACGAGAACGATTGACTGCGTATCAGGTTTCTGCAGTCAACTGTTTTTGTTCCTTATACGAGAGATCAATTATTTGTTCCAATCAATTCTTGCAATTGAAAAATAATTAAGTCCAGAACTTCTTTGATCTTTAAAGATATTTCTCGTCTCGTTGTTCAACCAAAAATTTATTGGAATTCCATTAAAAATGTTCACATGAATTAAATGAGTTTCGAATAGTATGCAAGCGAAGAATTTTCTTTCGAAATGGCGAATCATCCGTGAATTTGAGATGTCGTGGCTTGTACTCGCGTCGCCAGATTGAAACCGCGCACCGGGGGACCCAACGGTGCCGAGGATTGATTTCCACGCCAGAGAAATCTTGGACGAGAGTAGCAAGAGCGAAGGAGTGACGCGCGAAAGCTCGGTGGTCTCGCGGCAGGTAAGGACTCCAGAAATTGAAACAAGGCAAAGGACGAGAGAACGGAGAACCGAGATCTCGACGACGGTTCTCCACGTCCCTCGGGAAATGTCCTTCGGTCCGTAGGACACGTGCCATTCGTCGAGAAATTCCGAGATGTCCTCGCAAGCTACGAGTTGCGACAGCTTCGGTCGTGGTTATATCTATCCACCGGAACAGCTCGAAGAACTATCCAGATGGACTCAAATTATTAAATGAACTTGGGAAAAGGTCCGACGAACTTGTGTCATTGAAAAAAAGATGTAAAAAATAAATTACGAAGAGAGGATAAAAGAAGAATCAGGAAAAAAAGTTCAAGCTGAATCGATGTTCGGATTTTTATTTCAAAATCCAAGTTTACGTAAAAAAAAATTCTTACATGTGACCATTGTTATAAAGTTTAGAAAAACTATCAATGTTTTCTCTTAAATTTTCGAAAAAACTCCATTCTTTTTTAATTCCAAAATGGTTTACCCGGACGGAAGATTCGTTGAAATCCGGTCGAACCAGAAATACGAGATTCTGGGACATGAACCGAGGTGAAATATGGATACCGGAAATAGGCTCTTATCCGAGAACGAGTAATGCCCCAAATGCACTGTGCCATATCCACGAACATCAATCTGGAACATGCGTCGCGATCTCCCATGTACCGAGGGTTGCGTACAGTGCTTATCCCCGAGTTGAATATCCTGGATGGAGTTGCATTGAACCAGGGTGAAAGTTATAATGGGTATATAACCGTGGATGCTGAGAGGTGTCAGAATATTGCGACGGGATTGGAGAAGGGGGGGAGGGCGGGGCTTTGGCGTTATGCGTTCTATCGGTTTGAAGTTCGTCCTTTTGTTGTCGTAAACTTCTCCATAGCACCAGCAAAATTCCTTGACACACACACACGCACACGCGCCTACACAAAGAGATACGTCCGCACAGGGAATATGACGAGATTATGTCGTGTGGAGGGACGCGGGGCCTCCGCTATCCCATTAATTTTGCTGACCCTTCCGAGATGAGTCTTTTCATCCTTTCCACAGTGACGGCAACATCGGTTGAGGCACAAAACAGCCTCACAGAAAAGAAAGAAAAATAGAAGAATAAAAAAGTAGTTTTTTATACGAAAGGATCGATCGTAAGGTCAGTCGAGCGAGTAGAAAAGAATAAAATGAAATTTTATTCTCGGTGTACGAGGTCAAACGAAATTGGTTGCAACGGTTCAAAACGCATCGTGCCGGATTACATTCGGATATTGAAAAAGCTGCGAAAACGAGTTAACCTGGGATGAACATATACACGACTGTACGGTCAGTGTGAACGTTAGAGGAATCTGAAAATCGCTCTGGAAGGAAGCTCGTAGGGTCCTTCGAAATCGGAGGACTCGCCGGTTGGGTGACTTCTGATAAATCGAACTTTCAATTGAGCTGGAGTTGAAGGGAGAATAGACGACGGGTATGTCGGGGTCGAGTGTTCTCGGGACTCTCGTCCGTGACTCTCGTTCGAAGCTACTTCTCTTGTTCGAAAGTTCCAATATTCTCCACATCGTCTTTTAATTTCGTCGTATTACAGCAAACAATCATGATGTATTGAAAAAAAAAATGATTAAGAATCATATATTATGAGTTATAAAGTTTATGAGTATTCCGAAGCCGTAATTTGAGCAAGTTCGTGTTTATTTAAAATTATTAACCCACTCTCCTTCGAAAGTTCTATACGATTATTATTGATCATATTAGTTTGATTAATTGATGACTTATCATATTTTTGAGTTATCGCCTGTTTAATTAGAAAATTAAGTTAAATATTGTATGTGATAAACAAAATTGAGGGACTTGATAGTTTTTATTCTTAGCACCTTGGATTGGAGTCATTTTGAAATTCTCGCGAGGACCGTTGATTTGAAATCTGGTAGATGCTCCTTCGCCATCGTCAGAAGCGAAGGCATAAACCGGGCAGAGACGAAATCATAAATTAAAGCCCGAAGCTCGGCCGCAAAACAGGACAGATTAAGCCGCGAAATTATGAAAGTTTCCAGACTAATTGTGAAAGTTTTGGGGATATACAAAATTGCGTAGAGAGGGAAGAGAGAAAGAGAAAGAGAGGATCCTGGCTGCGGTGTGAGACGTTGGAGCATCCGAGAAAGTGGAATCTCTTGACGAGAGAGCATTGCTTCCTGTCATAGTTTTTGACGAGAAAAAAAGCCGTTCGAAATAGAAAGATGAACAATAAATATTCACCGGATAAAAAACTAGAACAGAAAAAACATTTCCCACAAATTGACATTTAACTGTTGTTATGAATGATTAATTGGATTGCAGATACCGTTTGCTCTTGAACGACTGACATTGGCGGGTCCGGTTGGACTTTAAAATGGTAAATTATCATTAGATAAAGTGAAACATATTGCGTACAATATTTTTTTGATGATCAACTTTGCTTTGATGAACTCTCTCCAGGACACTAATGAGATATTGCGATGTTCTCCCGATACTTTCGAAGTAAACTACGTAGAAATAATAACAATGATAATAAATGAATAAATGAATAAATAAATAAGTAAATAAATAATGATAATGAATAACGTCTCGAATTTTTCCTCCACCGACGAGTAAAACAGCGACTCGCACCCAAAACTTGTTTGCTCGCGCAAGCTTCAAGTATCGTCTAAGTGCATTCTCGCACTGTGCAAAAACTATAGCTGCAACGCCGAATTACCATCGTCGTTTCAGACCTTCGTTCTCATCAAGAGCACCGCGATCGTTCGCTTTCCTTCGCCCCGGCGTTATTTTTCTTTCCGCGTTACTTTACGTCCGCAAATGGAGCCGTCAACAAAGTTCCTCGCCTTCCACGGCGGTGGCTGAAACGACGAAACCAGAGACAAAGACTCGACAAACACTAACGAATGTGACTTGCGCATGATGCATGGAGTTCGTTCCTCGAGTTCGGGAGGGGGTTCATATTGCTTTGTCACTTTATGACGGAACTTCAACTACATGCTTCCTACAAGGCAACCTCAAACTTGCCATTTGTTAGCATGGAAAGCTCTTCTTCGACGCTGACTAACTCACATAAACATACTTGACAGCGCATAAATCAATAATTGTTGAAATAACCAACGACTAAGTTTTTTCTTACAAAAACTGGCGTGGCCGGGGCCAGCTGTAACATTTTTTGTGAAAAACTGAATCACGCCGCTACGGGGTGAAAAGTAGCGGTGCTGGGAGTTGTAACACTTTAGTATAAACGGATTTTAATAGCGAGAATAATATTATTATTTATTTTCCAGTCGAGGACATGTTCCTGTTCGGAAAGATAGAATTATTTGATAAACCACTCGTACTTGTCCACAAAGATAGAGGAAATCGAAAATTAGTAAAAAAAAATTAAATCTGTCATATACCAAGAACACAAACACTTTTATATGCTACAATACATCTGTTCAACGATAGAAAGCTTTATTATCGTATTAACATACAACAACAATAATTAAAAACAAAATTTTTTTTAGATATGAAAAAAATACGTATACCCGTAATATCAATATGATAATGTTCAATTATTAAGTTATTCTCGAGGAACGACTGTGTCATAGATCTAAAGCAATGCCGATAGTTTAAAATTATCCAAGTCTGTGATTTGCACGGGAAACACTTTGAAGCTTTCGCCGACCGAAATTTCACGGTAAACTCGCGACGCAAGTTTAAAGCTCGCTGAGTCGTGACGGTGTACTTGTGGTCACGTGTGAAACCGAGTTACGAGGCGAGCCAGCCGGTAAAGCCTCGAGGTTTGTCTTCGAAGCTCGTACAGACGAAAATCTGTGTTTGGCAGCTTCATATCGCGTCCACGGACTATCGGAGGAAGCTCCTGAAGTCGAGCCGTGGGTCGATTGCGGTCGCGTTTGCCAACATTTCACGAAACTGTAACAAACCTAACGGGGCTTGCACGAAATTCGGCCAACCTTCAACCTTCTACCCTCCCCATGCCAACTCGTATGGGCGAGGACACATTTGGCTTTTGCATGAACGAAGTTATATGAGAATTTTGCGGGAGGCCGGACAGGGATTTGATGTCTATTTTCAAACAGACATAGCGGACCCACTGTCTCTGTCTCGAGTTGGGTATTATTTTATTTTATTTTATGTTTTTTCAATTAATATTCATGTTATTCATATTTTGTTGCATTTCCAAAATTGAAGTTTTAAAAAAATGAATTAATAAATTGATAAAAAGAAACAGTTGAACATTTTTTTTTTCTACGTCAATTTAGGATTGCAGAATTATGACTACGAATAAACTTTTCTTAAAATGCCGAACGTCGTTGCTCCTCTCCAGTTTCAATGTTTTTTAAACGGTTGAGCTGACAATCACTCGATCATAATGACCCAGAGTCGATTTAAGCACACGGAGGTGTCGTGCCCGCGCCACTCTTGGACAAACCGAGGTCGGGTTACTTTTCTTCGGTAGGATTTATTCGACTTTTCACATAACATTCGAAGCTTGCATTTGGTTGCGCAACAGTCGCGGTGAGTGCTTGAAACCAGAGTTTTAACGACTGCGCCGGCAGGGCCACCACGTAATTAGTCACCCCCAAAGGGCTTTAAAATTTTTATTCCTTTTTTCTTTTACTGTCCGTTCCAACCCCGGCTACAAAGCTCAGCGATGGACGGAATAAGAAAGAGTTACGAGCGAGATTACATCAAGTGCTTTGAATTTTGTTTTTTTTCGTGACCTTTTTTTTCAATTATTTTTCGCCGTTGTTCCGAAGCTGTGGAACGTGCATTTCAGTCGCGGTTTAGCTATGCAAAATAATCTCAAATCTGGAAGCGAATGTCGTTTTCCATGGGTTTTTCAAATTGTTAATTATTCTATTTTTATTTGGTCTCATTTAAAAAAATAAAAATTAACTATTTTATTTTCTTTCAATTTATTTTATTTATTATTTCTTTTACGCAGCGTGTCAATAGTTCATAGGGTAAGCTGGAGATTTTCGGCAATTGGTTCGTAGTACATTCGACACCCTACGTATTTGCCACGCGAGGGGGTTGAAGTACATTATTCGAGCAGGGATCAAATATGAAGAAGGTTCTAATGAACGTCGGCGTTGGCTCTATCCTTTCTCGGCCCCTTGAGGATCTGACAAATGCGGCGATATAAAATCCAAATCGCCTTGGGCGATGGAAAAATGACGGATTGGTATTCGCGCTACTGTACCCACGGCGTGTGGATATCGCGTTACACACACAGCAAGGCCTTTGTCGGATGAAGAGACGATTGGGGTACAACGGCGTCGAGGAAGCGGATGAGCTTTTTCAACTACGCCCCGACAATCATCGGGTCTAATGACTCGTAACGAGATGCCGAAAGTTCGAAATCAACCCGTACGAAAATTCGGACCTCGGCCCCGGACCGACGATTTCTACAGCGTTAGAGTGAAATTGCAGTAAGACGAATCGAAAATATAAATTTATGGATTGTGGCAATAATTTTTGTCGGAGGTCATCAACCTTCGAGATAATTTTCCAAGCGAAATAACGATTACATTTTATTTTGTTTAATAACGAATGAATAACAGTAATTCACTCGCAATCGTAAAAAAAGTAATTTTTTTTTCGATTTGTTTGATAATAACTTCAGGCAAAAAAGAGAGACTTGCTGATTTCATACGACGTCACTGAATAAACTTCGTAATTTTATTGTACACTCATTTTATGAAATAAGATATTTATCTACAATTAAAAACGTTGTCAGTACTCATAGCTGTTATGGTTTTACTGCATATTGATCATCGAAAAAGTGTCCAAGAAGTTGAGGAAAATGATTTCTTATCCAACGACGAAACAATTTGGTCGTCAGAGTGTTGAATTAAATATTACGATTCTGTTAACTTATTCCATTTTATTTGGGTTTCATATTAAAAACGAATGATCTTGACGATAATTGAATGAATACATATTTCCAACAACTGATCATCCCAATGCGAGTTATTTAATCGTCTTTGAAATTTGAACAATTTTACGGACGGAAAAAGTACGAAAAGCGACGAATTGAAGGAAAAGATGTTTTCGCACGTCAATCGGTTGCAGGCGATGCACAAGTGACAGCCGCGAGTGTTCTCGATCAGGGGAGACTGATCGATCGCGGGGACAATTAGACGATCCTTGAACGGTGGTTCACCGAGTAAGCTGGCGCTCGAGCCTCGGCAAGGGCGTGGGTGATCAGTGGGAGGACGATTACCGCAGGACGATTAAATTCCCGTCGACCCCACGACCCGGATTGCGGCCGCTGCCCTCGAGCCCGGTTTCTATACCCGCACGATCCTCAAACCTACGGTCGATCGCCTCCAACGACAATGTCCATCTCCGATACATACACAATTACCGATTCGCCCTCTCGCTCGACCGGCCACGGATTTACCTTCTACCGGGTGATGATAAAATATTTATGTCCGCGGTACGTGCTTCGCCGCAGGCCCGCCAATTCCTACGACGCAACAACAAAACACATACGAAGGGTCTAAAAAAAAGATAAAAATATGGCCAAACCAACCCACAACGATGAAAATATTTCTTAAATATTTTCCATCCTCACAGAGGGATCTGAATAGAAGCTGAAAGGTCATACAAGTAACAAAATTATACTTCAAAAGGTATCGTATGATTAAAAATTATGTCCGTTTATAAAGCATTTCTATTTAAAATTAATGTTGTTCGTTAACCCGATAACGTTACCGAAATTGCTGTGAGAGTTAGAAACCGACGGATGCTATACAGAAAAGTACGTTTTTTCTTTTTCACCTAGTATTATCGAGCTATCGAATGGATCCGCTTCGCAGTGTGCGTATTGCAAGAAACGGTCATGTCGCTCGAACGTGTCGCGTAAATCGACCCATCAGGGCAAGCCACCCTCCGTAATCGATTCCGTAATCGAAATTAGCCCCCTAAGCCTCGTCGAAGCTTTCCACTAAGCTTTGCACGCAACGTTGGACCTGTACGGAGTGACGCTTCATCGAAATTTGTTGCATTCATGTGCAGATCGTACATCAAAATATGAATCCACCGACGCGCCCTCAATATTTTTATATGGATGATAAAATGTCAGTATCCACAAGTTCGTGCATTCAATAAAGTTTTTTTTTACTGGCTTAGAAAATGTTCATCAATCCATTATAATCGAATGAAAATTTATTTCAAAAACTTGTCACAAAAAAACCAAATCAGAGCCCAATCAGACTATTTTAAAAGGTTCCGCAGTCTTTATATAGATTTCGCATTTGATTATCATACGAAAAAAATTGCTTGACAAGTTTCAATCGATTTTTTCGAAAAAATATTCTGTAATCGAAACTGATCCATTTAACAAGGTGATTAATAAGAAACTTTCGAGTTTGTAACATACTTGTATTTTCAGAAAAATTATCGTGATTCGAGGGTGTAACGTGATTGCAGTTCGATTGAATATTCCCTAGGGTTCTGGCTCATCTGGTTTATCGGTTGGTCGCAATAATGGACAGACCAGCGGAACGGATGAAGGTATATATTCAGTGGACCGAGCTACGACACCGTCGAGTATCGGTGTGGACGTCAATTAATATGGACCGACGTTGACGCGTGTAATGGAGTCGCCAGGGCCGATCAAACTCTCTCGGCTTGTGGCTAAACGCAGTGCGAATGCGGCCAACGGATAGTGCGAAATCGGTTAGCAGAACGGAAGTCACACATCCGATGCGCTCTATACTCGTATTTTACTACGATCTACATTCTACACTCCTTCGTTTCACTGCCAGTCTTCGCCATTATTGTCCAATTTTGTGATTATTGAATAAAAAAAATGCCGTTCATATTCAATTGCGGAACAATTACCGCAAAAATGAGTGCAATGATTTCTTCATTATTCCACAAACAGAATATTTTTCTACATTTTTTAATTATGAAACTGAAGTTCAATTTTTACGGTTTAAAAAAATTCTTTTAGTAAATGAATTTGTAAATTAATAAAAAAATTATAATGAAATATAAATATAAATGAAATGAAATAAATGTGAAATTGTATGGAATCGTTGATTCTGTTTCATGGCACGTGTATTAGCGGTGAATGTTGCGTTGTACTTACACATATGGTAAAGAACCAAATCCCCTCCGTCCTCGACGGTTTTATAGGATTGAAAGGCTTTGTTGGTCGGTGCGAATACGGTCACGTATCGGTACATCAACGTGCTGTTTGCCACTGGATTCGACTCGAGCAGTTGATAAAACTGTAACATGGAAAAATCCATTTAACTTTTGATCATACGATTAATAATTGAGATATGTAAAACACATTGAAAAACAATCAAGGATTTAACCGCAAAAATTCCAGAATAAAATCGAAGAAGAAGAAAATACACGGTAGATACCATTTGTTGTTACACGGGGTAAGAATAATCATCACCTCTTGATCATCTTTCGAAAATGCATCATAGATTTTTATGAATATTAATAACAACGATATGATTATTGATTATTTCAGAAAAGAATAAAACGTGAGAGAACCGCAGATCGAAAAATCGCGAAACCTTTAATTCAAAAGAATTCCGAAATATTAAAACAAAACATCTGACAAAATTTGAGAACGACGAAGCAACGAGGGATGCTTCGACATTTTAACTGAAATAATTGCGTGTTTTTCGTGACGATATTTATTTATTTATGTACAACAACGTAGTTGCTATTTGAAAAGGTCACAGGGCTGAGTAGGACGTTGGCCAATCTGGTGTGGATGTGCTATATGTATATGCAAGTCCTTCACATTGAAAGAAAAGTCTCTTCACCACCGAGGAAGACAGATCACGAAAGACGAGCAATAAATTACTCCGAGCTCTGGCAAAGTTTCATTCAAACTTTTGCTCCTATTTCTTCCTCCAACCGTAATACCGTCCGTTCTTCCGCTCATCTTCCTCGGCTCGCGATAATATAACTCCAACGTTGGAATCCGAGGAGAAATTAATCAATCGGGCCAGAAAGAGTTCGTTAAGTTTCGCATCCGGGTGTTTCTATCGGGTTTCGGTTACGCGATTGCCCGGCACAAACTTTATTGCCAGGATCGCCGTTGAACGGTTCAAGGCTTCGGCCGAGGGGCACCAAAAGAGTTCCTTCCACGCTTCGGAGACTCGAATTTTCATCCTGTTCCAAAAATCCGCGTCATTAAATCCTCCCGAAAAGGAAAAAAATATCGTAAGATTGCAACTTTTAAATAATATTGAAAAGTTTGCTCGGGAGAAATAACTGGAAACCAGTTAGTGCGTCGATGCAGTCAATATTGCAAACAAAAATATTTTCCTTGTTCCTCTTCGAGAAGTTATCGAAACGACGGAAAAATTGGGTAAATTGTGCATAAAATTTTTTTCCTAGAAAAAATATATACGCATAATTTCAAATTATTGAAACAAAAATTAAATTTGGTAACAAAAATTGTTCTTAAATTTTGTTTCGAAAAATGATTTAATGGAAATTTGAAATATTGTCGAATTTCTCTTGTCTCATCCCTCAATTGCCCCCTGCGTTCAGTGTCCCACCCCGGCTGTTCGTCGACTAATCCGCGAAAATAATAAACGAGCACCGAGCGCGTCATTTGCCGCGAAGCTCTTTCTTCGCCGTACATTAATGCTTTGCCGCTGTAACCCACTAATGGCTCACAAAGCGGTTTGAGTAATGGAGACATGTCGTGAGCGTTGGCAATTAATGCGAGTTCGTCGGCTTACACGAGACGCCAAGATTCGCGAGATCGTTGTTGTTAACGGTGAGAGATAACGCGCAACTTTAACCGAGAAATGAAGTAAAAAGTGCGAGAGCGACCGAAGTATAAAGCAGCGGGTATTATAAAAAAAAATTTTTTTATAACAAAGCAAGAAAAAATGTCTTTCGTTAAGATTGGAAATGTCGATCGTCTGTCAGATTGTGACCCAAACGTTTCCTCATTTACTAAAATTGATATCGCAATCTACTGACCGATTCGTTCGATAATTGTTCGTACAATCTGTTTGCATTATTCGTTATATTTGTTTCAACATCTTTTGTTGTATTTGTACGAACGTTCAGCTGGACGTCATTTATTTATCAATTTGATCGAACAACCGAGAAAAATACATCAAACAATAGTAATGAAGCTTCTTGCTTGCAAAAGAAAGTTCTTCTTTCACTGACAGGGATTTATATAAATATATGCCGGTATTTATATGTATAGATCTATATATGTAAAAATAAAATCGATGTCAACGATGCGTTCCTCAATCGCCAATGGGCGAAGCACTCGATTATTCAATGACATGTGTGTGTGTGTGCTTGAATCGTAAATAATTTGTGCTCGGTTGAATTTCCCGGGAGCCATTTCCGTCGTGATTTTCGATGCAAGCCACAGGGCAACGTCACGTAATTCCCGAAGCGGTAAGCGTGCATTGAAATGTACACAATGCGATGTATGCCGTGGTTCTGGAAATCTATATTTATTCAAAGATAAATACTCAATATAGATACACGTTTGTCTACACTAAAATAAAAAATACAAATAGATCAATTGTGTCATTAAAATTCATATGAAGGGTCTGGTCAAACCATTCGTTGTGACTTCATCCTAACTATTATTTTCTTATAATTCTCCATGTAATTGTAAAAAAAACATACTTCATTCATAATTTTCTCCGTGATTATTAAGATTCCATATACAATAGCGAAAAATGACGAATCAAGTTACTCAGTCCTTGATTTTGAAATTTCGCCCATAATGGCCACTGGGGATGGTCATTACTTCGACCCGAATACGTCTGCGACACACATTTCCCTTCTGCGGATAGAATTCGCGTTGACACAATATTCCGGATATGCTGCCCCCTGCCTCAACATTTTGCCGCTACATCTTTATTTTCCGGCGACCGCACAATGCAGCATGAAGATAGGAGGATGCAGCGTCTGTTGGGATGAACGTCTCTACGGTGCAACTCGCAAGTGCATTTGCACTTCAAAAGCTTCGGGGGATCTTCGACGGTGGTGCACAATAATGCGCCGTACGATAGTCGTGCACGATGCAATATAGACCGAAGTATATCGAAAGGTGAACCACGTATTCAATATCCAGACGATTGCCATCGAAGGAAGTGTCTTTTTCCCCGGAAGGCGTCTGGACAAATATTGCAAACAGTCAACGACGTCGAGGTATCGTATAAGGACACTAAGACGCTAAGAGTCATACTCGAACCTCATGGAGCGATCATGAAAGCTTTCTCCGCCGTCTCCTAGTCGTTATTTTAAAACAATAAAACTCTCACGAGCATTTCGACTCACTTGCTCGAAGGCAATGACCAGTTGTCCATATTTTATTCCTCATACAATATGTTATGTATTGTATTATTTTCATTTATGAAATGAACATTTCAAATCACAATCAGAAAATTTGTAATAGATCCTGGTATCAACTAATATATCTGAAATAAATTGATAAACCGAATGAAATGAAAAAAAAAAAAAATTATTCAGTACAAATGAATACTTGAGAATATAGTTTGAATTTCCTCGAAAATGTTTAATAAATTTTTTTCGAAAAATTCAATTGCAGAAGATTGTTTGGTAAAATTGATTCGATTAAAGTTTCCGAGTACAGAGACAAGACAAATTGTTGAAGCTCTTGCTGTAAGACGTGCGACCGTAGCGCACATTGCACGGTTTCGCAGATATGAAAGTCACACATATTCGGCGTCGTCCCTACGCTGAGTTCGCCCTTTTCACATGTAATCATATTTCCGTCTGGCTTTTCCTCGCTCGCCCACGGCTCTCGCTCCATTTCCGTCTTTCACGATCGCACGCCGTGGCCTCGATGTACACACTATCAATTTACAATAGAGTGCTTCGCGGATGGATTCGATATATGACTCGGGATGCAATAATGTTGCACGCTCCCAAGAAAGGGAAAAGCACATACAGGATCAGCGTTGACAACACAACGTTGCAAAAATGTTCACTCGGCAAAAAATTTTATGAGTATGAAATTTACTTGCAGGTGTGTCGAGCTCTTTCACAATCGGTTCATTATTATTATTATTATTGTTACTTGGATTTACATCCAAAAATTATTATCATCATTATTATTTTTATTTGAGAATCTGTAAAAGATATTCCTTAACAAGTAGTAAAGTCATGTATGCACTTGATTAAACAAAAGTATTATTATGACGATATAATTGTGCAATTAAGATAATAGCGCTCGAAATACGCGAGGCACGACTTTTCAACACAAGCGTTAACATTTTTATGGTCGCATCTGCCCCTATTTCGGCACCACGTGCCAAGGCCAAAAATTATGATGTCACTGCGAATTTATTATTGGAACGTCGACTACTATCATACTAATTCAAGCCATAACGGGTCTGAAGCTTCGAGGAAAATTCGACATCGATTTAATAACTAACGCTTGATTGAATTTTATTCCGCAATAAAAATTTATTCAGATCCACATGCTAAAGTCTTTGACCTAGCAGGAATAGCTTTGGCGCGACCGTTTACCAAGTCGTCCACAGAAAATATGTTAAGATATTCCGACGTTAACCCACGTTCTCGGCACGTGTTTTTTTCCGTCTCGTTCTCAGACGAATATTCAGGAATGAATAATCATCCAATTAAAAAAATTCAATAGATAACATATTAAAGTCTTTATTGACATACGCTGATAATATATTCATCGAAATGATAAAGTTAACGGGTCTCTTATTACCGCTCTATCATTCTCGCCTAGCATATTTGATCAGCTTAGACCATCACTGCTTTTAACGTAACACATTCCCTATATCAACTGTTGTTTAAAACGATTTGCGACAGTTTCTCCAGTGTGTCGCATTACTAGAGTTGTCTGTGAAGAGATCAACCAACCGTCACCATGAAGTTTATTCTAATCGTGTTCTTAGCGCTTTTTGTTCTGACCAGCTGCCACCCAAGGGTAAGTCGATCAAAGTCGATGCAACACAAAAAACATTCCCCTGTCAAACCAATCTCACTTTGTAAGCAAGAAAAAATAGTCATTTTCCCGATTGTTAACATTTTTTCTAGCTTCTCGATAATTTGTGCGGTGATGAATTTTCCGAAATATGCGAATTTGAAAGGCTTGACCGAAAATGTGTAAGTTTCTTTACCTCATAGAAAAAAAAATCCGTGAATCGACTATGCTGTTGACTAATTTCGTCGTTGTTCTCTTTTATTTCTGTTCTTCGTCTCGTATAGGGATTCAAAGGATGCTTCCCGTCCGAAATACCAGATAATGTGGAAACCAAGCCATCATATCCCGACGGCAATGTAAAAAAAGTTGATTATACGCCGTTAACAGATCTGCTGAAGAAAATAGGTGAATGGTTTCTACAACCCCAAATGGATTACACCCTAGGCAATTAATGCATTGAAGATTATTCCACAAATGGATAAAAATTTCATTGCCAAGTCGAAAAATAAATGTAAGGTTAATAAACGTATCGAAGGCTACTATAAAAAAATTGAAACATCCTCGCAGAGTATTCCATTTTATTATTCGAAAAAAATATCCAAATGCTTTTTTTTCGCCATTTTTTTATTTTTATCCCTAACAGCTCCGAGCAGCTTACTTTAAGGATCAACAGTGAACCTCTATGCACTCACTAGATGCATAACATATTCACTTTGCGTACAGAATTTTACTACTTGATTGCACGCAGGCCAGAGTTTCAGCATCCATCTGCAACTAGGCATCTCGCTTTTTTTTAACAACCATCTCCAATGCACTTTATATATTTACCGTGACGTAAATTTGCCGGTGGATTACGTCCTTTGCGACGTGGTATAATAATAAAGTAGCACTATAAGCCGAGTTGTGTTCCCCGGTATTTTCTCAGTTCACATTTTCATTCTGCTTTCGTGACTGGTGGAGACAAAGAGAGAGATAAAGACGGAGAAACAGACATCTATGTTCCTCGAGAGCCTTCGTCTTCGTGCCAGGACGTGATAAAGGATAAAAGGCTTCGGGCGCCACGATCGTTCTCGTTTCTCGTTCGCTTCCGTCGATTTGCCCATCGACTCCTGTCTTTCTTTTCTCTTTATCCCCTTATTTTTCCATACCCAGTCGTCGAACCTCCTCCTGCTCTATAGGTCCAGAAGCATTTCCTTCGAGTTTTTCCGGGTTTACGATCTACATGAAACGCTCAATGAAATCCGCGGAGGATTGATTTACGAGCTCGAGGATTCAACGGCTCACCAACACTTGGTGTACCAAAGTACTCGGTCGCATATATATATGCTTACAGTGTATAAACGATATGTACACGCGGCTGCTGGGACGCCTAGTGAGATCGAGTGAGAATCGAAAGGACCCACCGAATGGCTTCGACGTACCGCGATTTATGATCCGGTACGAAGTCGCTGGGTTTTTCAAAAAGCGAAGTCGGAAAAATCCGATCGAGAAAAAGGAACGAATGGCGCGGTAACCATCCGACCAACAGTGACTCGAGAACGAGGACAATAAAAAACCAATGTGTGATGTCTTTGTCGGACTCGCTTGGAGGTGTAGAATATAACTCGTTGTTTGTTTTTTTTTATAGATGATAAAAATTGCTGATCAGACGGGAAGTGATCGAGCTTGAGACCGTTGTATGAATATCCGAGTGCTAAATTTTGAGGGAGATATAAGAGCAGATTAGATTTTTCATTACTACTCATTCATCATTCATTTGATTATTATTACATTTCCTTCCATTGCGATTCTAAAACGGATGATATTGGTATTTCATTCGACAATTCAATTATTTCAATTTTTATATCTATCACATTTTATTTACCTATATGTGTTTCCGTGGAAAATAAATAATTTTCGATTGCGCGGTGACTTCGATTGATTTATTTCCGTGAAATCGAATGGGTTCTCTTTTTTCCGACGATGCAGATGACGACCGAATGAAATGCGGAAGTTGAACGATTTGGGGTAGACGAGGGGTAGCGAGCATTAGGCCTCGAGGCTATCCGCACTGTGGCGCGCGACCCTCTGGTGAACCCCACGAATGAGGGTGAAAATTCGTCGCAAATCATTGTCTCACTCGTTCACTCAGCCACGATGGAGGGAATGTCACGCTTGCGATTTTGTTTGTCTCAGAGAGCCGGAAACGAATGCGATTTCCAATAGAGTTATGGAGAAATACACAACGAATATTCGCGAGAGGAATCAAGCAAATTTCAAAAGAAAAAAAAGCTAAAACCGCGGGGCTTTCCGTAATAATCGATTCCTCGGTTGCCGACATTTCCGATCATCGTTCAGTCGAAAAATCGAGTATTTTTGCGAATCCAATCAGCGCCGTGAAAGAAATATGATGTCCCAATCTTTTTCCGCGAATTGATTTCCTAATTCGTGTCAGAAATTGACATTCGAACATTCGGTGGACAAAAAAAAAACTTTTCTCCGAGCTTTTGCCACCAACGACAACATTAGTTCTCTTATGTTCTGTGCATACGAGGATCTTGTATTATGACGGTCTTCGGAATTCCTCTCGCTCGCACAAAGACTCCGAGGACGAGACGCAAAAGCTTTTCGAAAGCTTCTTGCGCCGTCGTTTGAACTCTCGCCATCGGAAAACAAAATTTCATCGTACAGCGCATGCATCCTGTACTTCTTTGATTGCACATGCGTGTTTACGCACAATTTTCGTCTGCACAGTGTATCGCGCCTTCGATGGAACGTCATGTGTTTGCCATTGTTGTACTTTCGCAGAAAGGACAACCAGCTAATTTGCAACTCAAACGACGTTATGCCTAGATGCAAAATGAGAAAAATGTTGCTTTAGGAAGCACCGAATAAATTGCTTATCGAGAATGCTTGGTGTTGATCTTTTGGAATCGATGTATTTCCAATATATTTTTATTTTCGAATTGAATTGCTTTATGGATTAATAGTCGCAAGAAGTTTGGCAACGAAGTATTTTTTGGTTGAAAATAATTAAGAATCGAATGTTCTAGTCTCGAGCGGTTTTTTCTATTCCATTCCACGAAATAAAATAATTTCTTTCGCCAATAATTTGTCAAATTCGAATTTTTATTCGCTTTTATTTGAAATAAATGCATTATTAATTCATTCCTCTATTAATCATTAATATTATTCTTATTGTTAGTATTTATTATCATCATTGATTTCGTTTCAAAAGTCATTTTACTCCAAATCAATTCAGCACCCTGAGTCATGACAATCAATCATTTCATTATCCCGATCAGATAAAAAGGATTGGAACGATATGACTAAAGTAGTTTTTCTTATCCAGACTCTAATCCACTCGAGACGCCTGATTCTCAAAATACACCCGAAACATTGAATTAAAGTAATCTCACCAATCTTCTCACGAAAACTTTCGGGAACGATATGTAAAAAAATAATACAATGGCCAGCCATATCAGCGCCGTCATATCTGTCGACCAAACGATGAGTATCAATTTTAACCTCTCCTTTCCTCTCCAATTCGCTTCTCAGTACAACATCGATTGTCTGTGTAAACCTCGCTATGCGGCGCACGTTGATTCAAGTAGACCAGGGTGGGGGAAGCCTCGGACCAATCAGCACTGGCGTCAGCTGCGCGTAGTTCTCTTAAGCTTCACCGCGCAGCTTCAGTTTTTGCAACAGCGATGCGAAACCCGTGTCGCGATATTTTTATAAAAATCGAAGTGTATCTCCAACCAAGCCATTTTCGTGAAAGTTTCGAGACGTGTTTGAATATTTGCAATTCTTAAGCATTCCAAACGTTTCCAAATAGCTCGGGCTACAGAGTTAGGCTTCCGTAGAATCGAAAACTGGGCGAATTTTTTCGACAACCTTTACCCTCGTAAGACAAATACCTCTCCCACAACTTCCCCCCTTCGAACCCTTGAAATCGTGCACCATACTGACATAATAATGGAACGAGCGCGGTGGACCATTGGCGCTGTCTCGGTGCGGACCCTTTTTCCGCAATATCCTCGAAATCGTAATTTCGCTGGTGATTCAACCCCGTGCAACCCCTGCGGGCCAGTGTCAGATTCAACGAATCTCCCTCGAGGTTTTTCAAGATGAGCAACGTTGCTCGGTCTCCCACGACCGGAGCTGCAATGAAATCCACGCATAAGTGACGAAAGATTGATGATTCATTCGCCATGAGTAGTTTCTTGATCCATCAGGCGAGCGATCCCTCTTCGCCCTCGAACCAAGAATAACAACGACGAACGTAGAATATGGAAATCCGAGCTTTTGCGAAAATCGAATTCTTCTCCGATTTACGACGTTTACTCTGGACAACCATCGATCACAGTTTCAGTTCATTTTTCACTTCTATTTGTCTGACTTGAACAATTTTCACCAAGACAATATTTTTTTTCTGTTTTTCCATCGTCATTGTGGAAATTTGGTTCGAATTTGTACACCGTAATCATAATTTGGAGGAAAAGAAGAACAACACTAATGGCTTCGCCTTGGAACCTTGATCCTTGAGTTTTGTTTACATTAATGTTCTGATAAAGTTTGCTGGCGACGAAAGTATTAGGGAAAATAAAATTATTATCGTTTTTCACGAAGGTCGCTATTAGGGTACCAGAGAAAATATTTGTGGTCGGAAAAGCCCTTCAAACGTGCGAACCCAAGCAACCGGTCTCTTCCTCCCTCCCTCATTCGCTCTTTCTGCTCTTTAATTCGTTGCTAACAAACCCAGTGAGGGAACGTTAAATATTGGTCGAGTATCTTCACCGAAGAAAAACGTTGTCGCAAGCTCGAATATTCGGTTTGCGCGATATGCTCTGCTGCTAGAATTTACTTTGAGTGTCGACGTGTCGAGTGTTTTCAGAGAAAAAAAAAACAAAAAAAATGGCAACTCGTTGCTCTATCGGTGACTCTGCCGATTTTATAATGCAGTAATAACACCGTTGGTTATGTGTGCTGAGAGGTTCAAGAACGGAGGCTACAGATTAACGATAACGACACAATTGCTTATCATCACCGGTCAAGCTCGACGAGTTATACGACTGGAACGAGTCAAAAACAATCATCGAACAAGAGCGATAGGAAACTTCTCATAAATATTCAGATATAATTTAACCACGGTATGTCGGCTTTGCGAAGACTCGGCGAGACTTGAACCCGATGGCAAGTCTTGTATAACATGCGGAAAAGACCCCTGGACGACCCTCTTCCACGCGATATCAAACGTACAACGTTGAGACCCAACCCTTTTCTGTCAACCTTTTCATGCAAATTTCAGGCAATTGATGAAACCCTAGTTAACGTTGTTAGATTACGTTGAGAACTTTTAACATTCTTTTAGAAAACTTACGTCAACAACAATCCGGGATAGAACAAGGTTGTACGAAAATGTTGATCACTTATTTGTGAGAATGCCAGACGAGTAGATAATCCAAGTCTTTTTCGACTATTTCACGACTAGCCGATTCAGGCAATAACATTTTTCAGTCATTCCCCGTGAATCTAGGGCAGTCACATTAAGGAATAAAAAGTTGTGATAATTTTTTTTCTCATTGAAACTGCTTTAACGAAGCATCGATCAATTATGCATTCACGTCTAAAGGATAACCAAGAGACGTCGGATGCATTAATTTAAACCATAGCTTTTGATTGGTCGATAACCGGATATACATATATATATATACCTAGATAAAGGTAACAAAACCCTTCGCCTTCCCTCTCTTTTTCGTACGATCCTCAGTGGCTACCCTTTCGTTCTCCGTCAAGTCCTCCCATCACGTCTCACGCCCCCTCCCACCCTCCTCATTGTTAGTACTAGACGGACGAGTCTCGTTCTTCGGCAACGGGCAAAGTAGTTATTCCCTCGTTGCGAGGCTGTTTGCCCGCGTTTTGCCTCAGCTCGGACGCTTATTGCTAGCGCGCTGGCCCGGCAACTCTCTCAATCAAAGTTGCAGCAACGACGTCGGTGAAAATATAGAACGAGAGCGGAATAGTGTGCGTGAAAGCGAGAGAGAAAGGGGTTGGAAAGAACGAAGCCCGGAAGCCACACAACGAACGAGGCAAAACTTGGAAAAGATATATCTCGAAGAGCAAGGACGAAGGAGGAAGAAGAAGAAACGCGAAGAGCGAGACAGGGGAAGGCGCAAGCTCGGCCTAGCTCGAAGTAAAAGTGGCAGACCGGGGCGGCAAGTGGAGAAGGAAAGCGTGAGGGATGGTCCCGGGGGCGAGACAAGCCACGTTCGTTCGACTGCGAAATCGAGGAAGTGACTAATAGGCACAGCCTCGAGCCCCGAGTCGTTTCCCCTACCCCTCTGCCGCGCGCAAACTCGCTTCTGTAGGTAATACCCACCACCCTTTGTAATATCGCCGAGGCCGCCCTTCACTTCTGGCTATCGAGCTGTAGATATGGTTCGCCACTTCTATTATTCTCAAACTACGGTAGTTAAAGTTCGAGGGAAAAAAAATTATGCATCGATATGATTGAAACGTCAACATTTATTGGATGACGAATAATAGTCGAAAACTTTTTTTTCTTCTTCTTTATTAGATGAGGGATATTGTGATTATTATGGAAATATGAATATCCGGGTTTCGGATACTGCACGAACATGAGTAAATATTAGTGACAATTCTCTTTATTTATCACGAAATTTATGTTTTTCGCGTTGATCAGACAAGAAAAAAAATTACTTTAAGTAATGAATTTATGAATATTTTATTTTTCATTCTTCATTCATGAATTGTTTTCGGAACTTTGTCTTCAATTATGATCAAACATTTTCGTCGGAAGGCAGTGCGGGGGAAAACATAGCTCGGAAATGAGGGGAGCGACGTTGGAGATCTATAGCCGCGGGGCGGGAGGGGGGCTGGTCACCGAGTTCGAAGGGATCGTTGGTCCGAGGTCACTGATGCTGAGCGAGGTACGTGGAGTGTTAAAAAGGGGCAAACGCAACCTTCAAACAATGCGTTCTCTTTCCACGTATGATCCTCGGTCCACCCTGTACTGTGTTGTGCTTGCCTCGACCGAGGGTGCAACTCAAGCCGTTATTCATCGTAGCGTTACGTAGTTAGAAAGTTCTTGCTGTTAAATACTTGTTTTATTGAATTGGAATTTTATTCAATGAAATGTTTGAAAATAATTGACCTTAATTTTGGTTTCGATTAATGAAGGATCAACTAAAATCATCATTCAATCTGAATCATTGCTGCTTCAAGGAATAAAACGATCGGAGAAAAGGTATGACGAAGAAAAAAAGCACTAACTGTGATTCAGGGTATACGAACTGAGCCAAAAGAGTTAACCGCTAGATTAGGGTCGGAAAATGCGTAAATTGAAAGAGAAGTAACCGATAAACACTGCCGGGAAGGCGGGGGGTACAGTGGGGCGGGTAGCGAGAGGTAGCGAAGGGTAGTATGAGGAACGGAGGAACGAGAAAGAAAGCCAAGCGGAAATTAGTGAGAAAGCAGATGCGTCGACGGAGTTGTATCCCCGACAGTTGTCGTTTAATCCCACAAATGCCCGAGGCCATGAGCGTTGACACAGCACCATCAACAGCGCAACTCTTTCTTCACATAATTCTTCATACCCTCACGTTCCATTTTACAACTGTGCGGAGGCGTCCTGCTGTCTCTACGTAATTTTACAACGTGTAACTATTGCTATCTTTGTATATATGCTCGTTTTCTACCTCTTTCTTTTTTGACTTCACTCTCTCTCACCCGTTCCTTTATGTTCCTCTTTTTCTCTCTCTCTGATCCTCCTTAGCCTGCGACGCCCTCGTACCATATCTGCCATGCCCTCTGGGCATGCACCCCGTTAATACCCATCCACCAGTCATCCGGCGTATTAGTTGAATTTCATTTTGCACATGCATGTTTCCTTCCCCTTCTCCTCTTATCATCGATTTTCGACGAGTTTCAGGCCCTTAAATTAACCAACGATGCCGACGGGAATAGTACAACAGACGCAGGACTGTTCCGTAAACAAAGCACGGAGGTGTTATTTGATTGGTTTTTTTTTTCTTGGCGACAGTCACAATTTAGTTGATAAACAGATAAGGTGCGACAGAGAAAGCTTCGAAATTAGGTGAATAGTACGACGAAACTGTGATTTGAAACGAATGCACCCCCTCCAATGAATCATCCATAAACACTTATATCCATTCTATAGAAAATACAGAAACCCTATAGAACTAAATGAAAATGAACCATTCCTATCCCATAAATGTACAAATACTCTAGCGGCAAAGTTCTCAAAATATATAAATATATGGAACTCAATTAAAACAATAGAAAACAAATAATAATAATAAAAACAATTACACGAGGTGCTTACGAAAATCGAAACTGAAAGATTATGCGCTAGACGATGAATGAATGAATGATAGTTGCGAAATGGAATTTTTTTGTCCGAGTAGTTGCAGTCGGTGTGAGAAAATAGAAAACGAATAATACTCGACGTTCGTCGGTTTCAACGACGCGAAATCGAGTGCAAACGAATAGAAAACAAACGCAAACGATAAAACGCCCAGCGAGCCTGCTGATGTTTTTTTGTTCACGCTTCGTCTCGCTTTGGCCGGCGCGAAAGGAACTTTCGATGTCTCTCTCGCCCGTAGCCAGCATGACGAGCGCGGTATGAAGAGCTGTGAATCGTCGAGTGGTCGTATCGAGGCCCCGAGCAGCTACGACGTTAGATTCACTTTGCATCTCTTATAGCCGGCGCTCAACGAGCCGAGCGAATAAATTTTCCCGGCGGATCTCAACGCGCGGCACAATCCGGCAATGGAAAGCGCGTGATGGAAACTGAGAATGAAATTAGAGGCGCCGGGACAGATGGGGCTAAAAAACGCAAGTAAGAGGAAGACATAATAGTCGGGCGACGGAGCGGGCTTTGAGTGAAGCGAAAATGAGACAAATTGAGTACGAGAGTTGCTGTTGCAAAGAGATATGAATAAAATATCGATAAAGATTTAATATAAGGATACAAAAGTATAACGAAATATATAAGATAATATTCTGTGCAAGAATTCGTAGGATTGTCTGAAGATAGAATTAAATGAAACAACTCAAAATAAAGAAAATAAAATGATAATATAATCGATAAAAAAAATGTCGCCCCGGTGAAGTAAAAAAACGCATTGGCGTAGCTTTCAACTAGTCAACATTTTGATTCGACGTTGCTACTCGCTTGTTTGAAGCAATTCGCAAAAAAAAGAAAATCAAAGAAAATGTATCGTCGTGTGTTTCAGCATTTTGATCGACTTCTTTGTTCGAATCAATTGTTCCCGCGAGAGTGTCCGCTCTTGCTTTCATTATTCGCACATTCTCTTTTTTTCACCCCTCGTTGTTGAAACGAAGGAAACAGAAATGGCCCAAATGACTGCCTTATTCTCTGAACGTGAGATCAACCCTCGCGCAGGAAAACCGAATCGAATCAAGGTTTATATGGGTGACGAGTAAAAAGCTTCAGCCATGGAATTCGACGCACGAACGGAATTCATGAACTGTCGATCTACCTTCTCAACCCCTCGTCGTCGTCCATGCAGCACGGTCGTTACTACTCACCCTCCGATGCTTTTTTTTTATTTTTAGGGAAAATCACTCGGAAAACTTGTATGGCCTCCCCCGGATATACTCTCCACTGGGAATATCTATGTATATATATTCATTTCGCGATTCCGTCATTTCGACAATTGAGTATTGGAACGAATTTTAACTGGGAATGGAACAGCAGTGAACAAGACTTTTCAATTTGTCGAAAAAATTGTCATTGTAACGAGCTAATAAAAATAAAATTCATTCCGATAATCCCGCCGGGAGAAAAAAAAATACATTTGCGTAAAAACGCAAGCGAACGACAATGATCGATTAAAGCCCGCATCACACAGACATAAAGGATCACAAATATTCTTATTCTTATTCTTTGCAATTTCGTTTTTTAATTAATCAATTTATTTAAATAATTCGAAAATAACTAGAATATATTAAGGTCCGGGACTCCTGCCCCCAAAAGTAGAGGTCATACGCGTTAATTCCATATGGTGTTGAGTTTTCCTAGTCATTCCACCAATGTAATTACGCAAAAATAGAAAAATTGCATGTATTTTAAAAAGGAAACTTCACCTCGAATCAGCGCGTAGTAAGCATTGGACTAAAAAAGACATATAAGGCTTAAAATTTTTGTTATTTAAAAAAAAATTGATTGAGACCTAGGCGCAATCAGTATTGAAAAATGAGTACCAAACGCTCTAATATGGATAGGTAGCATACGTGACTAGTATGTGTGCTTGAGAGCTTCCGCAGTGCTCTGACCGCGTTTATTGAATTAGAACCTGCCCTCCACACCGCGTACCTCCACCTAAAACCGTTATGTCTGTACTATATTACACTGGTATAACTGTATCATACGTACTACACCCGCGTGCACTCGGGAGCTTCTCGTTTGCGGAGCCGCAGTTCCCGAGGAGACCGGTCTGCCGATGTAATTACCGTGTTAGCGCGTTAACCGTGAGGAAATTAGACGCTCCAACGAAATGTTTAATCGTTCGAGTCGATCGGTCGAAGAACAAATTTGCATGAGGCATGGAAATTATGTAATACGCATGACTGGCCATTGCCATCGTTCCATTGATCGTGGCGACGGAACAATTTTTTTGACAAATAAATTAAAGAACGAAATGTAAAATGACAAAATGACATTCGACTAATTTTCATGCAAATTGACGAATTTTCGGGAGAATAATAGAAGGGATGAAGAAGTTTCTTTTTGGAATCGAATGTGACACGGTGATGTGATGTGATAGTCAAAATTGTGAAAATGTAAATTTTCCATCGTTGAAACACGTGAGTGCGATTTTTAGGATTGTGTCGGGTCGATATTATTGTAACAGTCGTAATTGTGGCTAAGTGCTTCGATAAATTCATCTGTCGTCACGAGTGTGCTTCGGTAGGTAAAATAAATATACACACTATTTATAAAGCGAGCTCCGACCGTCATATTGTGATGGTAGGTTCAGGAACGTCGAATGTGTTTCACGGGCCGGACGTGAGAACTTGCAATAATATTTTGGTCTCTATTATTATAATTATTATTATTATTTACTAGTTCTACGTTAGGCGTAGAATCTGGACTTGCGAAACTTCCGCACGTAGCGTACTGGTTTTGCGTTGGAGGTGCGCGTATGCACCGCAGGTGAAACACACATGCTTTGCTCTGGGTTCACAACATCCGATGAGAAATTTCAATTCGAAACTTGTCGAACTCGCGACACTCGTTTTGCAAGCACTTGATCGAATTTTGGTGACAAAGAGCTTGTCGCGCATGCGTCACCGCGGTTTTGAAATGGCAAATGTCGTATAATATTGGTAGAGAGGTACTTGGTCAGGCGACCGAAAAGTTTATTGATTTATTTCACTCGCACCCGATCGTCGGCAGGACGGCAAGAAAAATCGTAATAACTGAGTAACAGAAAAGAGTTGACATTTTTTTCGTTTAATAAAATTTGAATAAATGAATTGAAAACGAAACTTTCGCAGTTTTCGTAGCAGTGACAAGTTATTCGCGTCGCCCACGATTTTCCATCATATCGCGCGTATTCGACATAATTTTCTTTACGAGCCCGGTTTTACGACGCTAACCGCGTAAAATCTGGCACAATCTTTCATTCCCCGCTTTATTTTCCTCCACGAGGTGGACGGTCGTGGATACATCCAAAATATATGTTTGGGTCAAATAATACGGTATTTGAGGGTGCGCACGTGTGCTTGGCAACGAATATTTTTTTATCGATGCTGATGATAGCTAAAATGTCGGAAAACGTCCGAGCGTGAAAAAGGGCCGAGGCACGAAAATAAAGAAAAAAATATATATGAAGGAACGTTGGTGTACGTTATGTGGGGTAGTTCGCTTGACGCGGAGATGACACAGGCACTTTTGGATGGTAACGACTGGACGGCCTCAGTTGACCCAAGCAATTATGCGATGTTGGCAAACTCGTCAGAGTCGGAGGCCATTTTGCCCGAGAACGTGGTCCTGATATTATACGTACAATATATATATTTCCGAGGAATTCTCTTGGGACACGTAACGATAAGTATTAAATTATTCATTATGAGTGTAGAGGACGTCGATGTTGGTCAGAAAGGAGGGTGTCTAAAGCTATTCGGTGAAGTGGTACAGTTTCCCGAGGATTCACGAACGTCCTAAGCACATATTGAAATATTTATCTTCCATCTTAGTCGACAGGAACGGAAATAGCTCCCTCCAAGTACCTACCTCTTCACTTCTAAACGCAACCCTCCCGACTCCATGATTTCGTGAAATGTGCTGATAAAATAAAGGTACGTTGAAGTTGACAGTTTTAATAAAATCAGTTTTCCTTCTCCTTGGAATAATTTTACTTTGATAATTATCGGCAGAAATTTTGAACGACGTACAACGTTTAGCCTGCGACACTCGCGGATTGTACTATAGAGAAATAATCCATTGGTCGATAATTATCATGAAAATGTGGCAACGCGTTTGATTCAATTAACGTTCGAAAGTTTGAGTTTGTCCGCAAATAGGCTTGTGCATATTTCATTTCCGTAATTTTACAGTTCGGTGACGGAAACATCGGGTAAGCTGTATGGGCTAGTATACATGACTTTTTTTCCAATTCAATGTAACATATAAATATATTGATGACATCGACACCACGGAAGATCTGTGGAAAAAGTAATTCAATCAGGTAATGCGGTCGACGTCAATGGCCGAATCGAATGTATAATTTATTGTACGGCTTCGAATGAATTTATTTCGATCGAATTCTACGCCCGAACGCATAACGTTATCATTCGAGAAACCCGACTGCACCTTTCGTTTCGAATATTGAATTAGGTGAAAACGTGGCTAAGGGACGTAATGACGCAAGAGCGGTGTGGTTGAAAAGACACAGACACAGGTCATACCGGGATGGAAAAATGGAAAGCCCAGTAAATGAGTGGATGAGGCGCCAGAAAAAAAAGAACAAAACTGAGTAAAAGATATTCGTGATATTTTATTCGGCCTTTCTCCTTTAGCTTTGTCGTCTTGAGCTAAACCATTGTGAGCTTTTTCGTGCCAAAAAGCTTTCTCGTTTCATATCCTCTCAACTACACCGAACGACGACCTTCGCGGTACAGGCCAACCGGGGCAAAACAGCGCGTCGGGGTAAAATGGGACATTGCAGATTTTTTTTTTTTATCAATGTCATTTTTGTTTTTCACACGGTTAGGTATAATCTTTAAAAAAAATATTTTTGGGTAATGCGCAGTGTATTTACGCATTTGTTTATCAATGTAGAGCCACTTTTTTACTTAGGCATGCCATTTTACCCCGAGCTTCGGCTCTGTAGTTATACGTATGTATGAACCGAAGCGTCTCGAGGGTGCAAAATGCACTACGATGCATACCACGCCTAACTACGGATATACACGAACCACATCGACAACGAGCCACCAGGTGTCGGTACGAAAGATACCCCTCACACATATTTAGAGATATGTATATTTATACATGGAGAACGGGTAAATATATATTCGTTCTTGTGTCATAAAAAAGTCGAGCTGCAAGTGAGGCTGAGGCCGGTATAACGGAAATAATAATAATGATAATAAATAAATAAAAATTCGACAAGCATAAGGCGTCGAGAGAAGATTTTACGCAACTAACTAGTGACTATACTTCGTAGTCGGCGCAATATAAATGATGTGACATAAAAATGTTTTTGAGGTGTACAGGAAAGAACGAAAATCTTTTGTTCGGTATCCTTTCAGCATACGCCTTCGATCTTCCGAATAACTTCCTGAATCCAGCATATCCTCTATCTAACTTGATTAATTTTACAAGGATTATACGTTTTCATACCATCGCCACAATTATTTATGAAGGGAGTTAATTAAAACCATTAATTATTCACGAATCTCAATTCACACCGGAAAATGGATATCCGGCGATCGAAGATCCGGCCGACTAGCCAATAATTTTACAGAATTATACACCAATTAAGGGCAACAGAAATGCTGAATGGAGAAGACGGATCCAGAATAATCTGAGAAAAAAACGCACGAAAGAATAATCACATAAGCAATGACTTCAAACTACCCTAAAATATCTCATAATTGACAATCGAAAAAACGCGATAAGGGGGAGCGATAAGCGAGAACGGTCGTTCGTCTTTCGATCACGCATTGTTACTTTTGTGTTTCACGCCGTGTGTCATTGCTGCTTTAATTTCGTTGGTTGAGCGGACGTTAGCGGTCCGTGTGTTGCGGCAAACAACACGACAAATAATAAAGGGCCATGAATGCGACCAGTGGTGCAACCTCCTCCATGCAGTGCTTGAACAACCCGAGCCTCACGAGCCACGCGTCGCATTTCCGACTGCCGATGCATTGTAATACAACGGCTCTTGCAGCCGTATTACACGGGTGAAACCGTAAACGGGCCCGGGAAACCGTTCCCGGTTAATTCACGAGTACCATTCCGAGCACTCCCAAATGATTCCTTAATTGGTTTAATTGTTAATTTTACAACGCACCTACTCGTGGAACATCATTGCCAAGCTACAATAAATTCGGTGGATCTGCCAATGGATCTGCTATTACCGGTATATATAATCTGCACAGGGCTATAGGGGAGGCCGGGGCTAGTTGTAATATTTTTCGTGAAAAATCAAATGTCCAACAATCTCCCTACACCATCTTGTTTATTAGGTATTCCGCTACTTTCAGAAAATTTTGGTGATCGGCAATGACTAAAGAATAAAAAGTTATCGGACTTTACCTTGTCTCCGATGGGTTGATACTTTTTATTCTGCTTCGGTGTCAAAAGTAACAGTGCTGAGACAAGTTATGACACTCTATTATAACGGAATCCTATTTTATAATGATACTGCTACTTAGGATCATCGCTTGAAGCAAGTTTCAGTAGTGTTGCAACTCACCCCAAACGAGTGTTGGTTTCAACCTCAACAATTTTTTTGCTTTTATAAAAATATATTTAAACAAATATATGAATACTTTACGGACTTTACGTGTAAATAATCTGTAGATGGCAATTAAAAATAAGTTATAAAAGTCATTGTCAAAAAAGTCCAACGTAGTAAATCTACATTCACCAGCCTTTTCAACGCGATGTAAGAAAAATCGCACACGGTGCTTTAATGGCCACGACTCGCATAGAAACGAGGTGCGTCAAGATCTAAATTTTAGTATCACGTTGGACTATTTATTTTTCTTCCTTCGCTTAGGAGGTATACGCACTGTTACAACCTACCCGTGTTACTTCTGACCCCGGTCTTCTCTATATTTGTCTTTTCCACTTCATGATCAGCCGTTGCGCTGTTATACCCGGATCGAGGGTCGGGTTTGGAGGAGAGCAGCTCGTATGTGTCATGACGTAAACGTTGCACCCGTTACCACTGGATATGCCACGTTTCTATTGGTTGTAGCTTACGCATTTTTGGATTTCACGGATGGAGGTGTGGATGTGTGTATGTGGCAATACCGGCACCTGCCAAATTCAATTATTCCTGTGACGAGGCAGAGTAGAGGGCTCGCTCGTACAAATAAACCCCAGGCACTGTTTGATATTCAAACTGTTGGACCGTTACCTCGTATCAGCGTGCAATATGTATCAGTTATAATTGTCGTAACTCGAGGCTTATGCTTTACGTTAAATGGTCTATTCGTACTGTCGATCGAATCCACGAATATTGAATAGACGAATTGAGCCTAAACTCGATTAATACACATGTAGGTATTTAAATACATATGTTAGTTCCACTTGAATTGATGAATTAGGTATGCGTTGGAGGATTATTTGTTATTAGGTTGGCACGATTATTCAATTGTGCGACTCGAATTGTTCATCGACTTGATTTATCACCATCGATAATTGATCGTTACGACGAGTAAATGTAATTTTACGTAATTCCAAAATTTGTGGTTGTGGTTGAGGGATGGTTAGCATCTGTTGGCATTCATCAAAAAAACCAATGTCGATTGAAAAAAAATTGAAAAATAGAAAAGAAGCTCTCGACGATGGGTTGAAACTTTGGAACGAATTAATTTTATGAGTTGTAGTTTTGGATAAAATAAATATTGTTGGGATGGTGGTCTCAGTGTGTCGCATATTTCGGCGCACATGGAGGAGCGGTCGTGTCTACAACCAAGTACAGTCATTACATGTTATCCTTGCAGAAGAAAAGCGGAAAAGCTCAATGGACATCGGTTCTGGCTGAGCTTTAGCTACAGGGATGAGTTTCTTCGGAAACTTTGCTCGCCACAACGTGCAGGCTCGTGCTGCTCTATATTTATTTCCTAACGAGATCGAGAGGGGTCGATGCCGGCCCCTCCCCTCCGTCATCCCTGTCCACCAATGCTACCAGCGGCATCCGGGTACGAGGGTCGTTGAATTGTACTGTTCCAATGAATATTTAACGGTTTCCACGATAACGGGGTTGTGGGTTACGATTGATCGTACCGCTCGGCTACACACCACCCACGTACGTACACAAACACCCGACTGAATGTGTTCTTTCCCACGTTGATATTACGTTATTTTCGTTACGCGCCCGACGTCACGTATATACACGAGTTTCGCGCTGTTGTCAAAAAATGTCAAGCCGTCGAATGAATGTCGAAAAATAATTAGTAGTAGTATCTACTAAAAGACCTTAATTGACAACATGTTTTTCCTCTGTCCTGGTATTGCCATTGAATTTCTTATTTTTATATCGCCAAAGGGCCATCGACCAGAGTCTTTTATCCTCGGCTTTGTGGTGTTAGCCGATTTTTTTTCAATTTCATGGGGTTTGTTGGGTTACGTGTTTAGAGCGTTTTCTCTACAGTTGAGAAAGACTCGGTGCCCATGTTCATTTCTCAGACGGCACATACTTTTGTCGATCTTAGTCGATTGTTTAATATGGATTCAAATGTGCTCCTTTGGTAGTAAGCGCGTATTTCCGCGATTTTTGATTTACATTGCCGAAGGTGGAGGTTAAAATTGAGCTTTCGGTATACAAACATTCTCAAGTATTTCGGTTTTTTCGGGCAGCGATTTCAATGTCCAGTATTCGAAAAATAATTTTCTAATTTCGATCCATCTCAATGGTGAGAGCAGAAAAAAATTAATCGAATTACCGGGAACTTTTTTTGTTTTGCATCCTTGAGAAGCTTAAACCGACGTTTAGTTGAGGTAAAATTTTCAATGAACATGTAATATGATACGAAATATATTCATCAGAGAGAATGTTTTTTTATTCGAACCAATTTTAATCTATGACTGAACAAATTTATAAAATTAGATAAACTTTTCTATTGCATCCTGGACGAGCGAGCCTCGCCAATGTAATTTACGTAAGATCTGGAATGAATATATAACGTGATATGAAATATATTCATTGGAGATGGAAGCCAAAGAAACTGTACTATCGTTTGGGAAGATATTCATCGGTGGTCCAATGAGGCATCGTCGTGGACCTACTTGAGCGCCATTGGCGCTCCACGTATGGAGCAGGAGCTCCTCAAACATC
This sequence comes from Sussaba pulchella, assembly GCA_963971145.1. NCBI lineage: Eukaryota > Metazoa > Arthropoda > Insecta > Hymenoptera > Ichneumonidae > Sussaba > Sussaba pulchella. The sequence goes on along the minus strand of OZ020174.1, from coordinate 12,759,817 downwards.
ACCGATAATTGAAGCTAGCCACCTGTGGAGCTCCACCCTTCGGCAAAAAAGAACTATTTTTTTTTTTTTTTTTAATTTCATTGGCGAATAAAACGCTTGGACCTACGTCACCCCTTTTACTTTCTTTCCCCTCGTCGTTCCGGCTAACTCGTTATTTACTAGTGAAGACCTAGCACCGCGCCTAACTTGAGGTGATTCTTAAACGAAAGTAAAACACGGAATTCCACCCATCCGATCTCTATTCGAATGCTAATGCTGAATTCGTGTTGCCGCTCAAAATAAAAAATTATTATTGAAAAAAATAATAATTCATGTATTTTGATGGACACATAAATGCATGACGATAAATTAGAGAGAAGGAATCTCGTGGCGTGCATTTTGAACTAGCGACAGAAGTTACACAAAATCGTTTACTTAATCGATCCTGTCCAGGCGATCCACATGTTTTCCAACTGCTAGAAAAGTTACCAATTGTCGGGAGACTCTTGGAGTTGCATTTCTGGGAAACAAAAGTCCGAAGAATCCTTATCAAGAAGTCTCGATCTTACCTGCAACAAAAAAGAAAGCAGACGTTAAATTATGCATCATCTTTCACGGTAATTAGTGATCGTTGATAGAATCAAAGAGGAATAAAAGACCGAATTATTTATTACAAGAAGTATTATGATGCCCTGTGAGATTGAGAGCATGCTTTATGTAGCGAAAGTACACCGTAAGACTGAACGGCGAGTATCGTCGTCGCAAGAAGGAAGGGGGCGGTCGCAGGGAAAAGCGGAATTAATATTGGTTGGCGGTCGAGACTTCGAGACGTGAGTAACTTTTCACCCTCGTAGTCTGCTCTTCAACTTCAACATTAGGGATTCAACAGAAACCCCAACTGTTACTATCTCGGGTATTAACTCAGTAACCCTAAAAGCCTCCCGAGGAGTTTTGGCTCAGACTCCTCATCGCCCGGCAGCTTTTGCACAACAAACGCTCAAATTGTTACTTTTTTTACACATGATTACCGATATTCTTTTGGGAATCGCGCGAGATGCTGATTGTCGTAAATTCTGCTTCCACCGTTTTCCACGCTCTTTCCTGTCGCAATCCACGACGTTTTTTCTCCCGACGTTACTAACGTACTCGATAGTACTAGGTGATGATATTTATATCCGCTTCATTATCTTACCGCTAACACACACCGTAACACGTTTACATTTATAGTTGAAAATAGTTCGGGTACGTAATAAAGTGGGACGTTCGTACTGGGTGCTATTAAAAGTTTGCTGCAAGAGCCGATGGCTTCGTGCTGCAGAACTATACAGCCCGTTCCCTTCGATATATACGTATATTGTATATCATTCTTGTATCATCTCCCAGGTGGCACTAGCAGCGACAAGAGCACAGTGCAAAAGTCGGATACCCTCCTGGCTCTATTTTCCAGGGCTTCACTTCCACGATTCTCGTCTCAGCTCCCTCTTTCCCTTCCCTTCTCACCTTAACCCCCAGCATTCTATATTCCTTTGCTATCGTTCTTTGTCTACCGAAACTCTGTAATTCCTAAAGCGAGATAAAGCACGAAATCTGCAAACAACGAACGGAATCCATTGTCGTATTCGTAACTTTCGTGTTTCCAAAGATTTCGAAATTGCAATGGAAATTGTTATACAAGGTTTGAAGCAGAAGAGAATATCTATATTTTTGACGACCAGGTTCCGAACGGATTTTTCCGGCTATTGTAATATTTTTGTAATTTATATGTGTATTATTACATATAATATCTAATGATTTTGTAATGCATCAATTGGTAATTGAAAGCGAAAATAAAAATGATTGCAGCACTTCAACCACGACATGGTGGAAAACGTTTAGGTGAGGTTCAGCTTATATCGTAGTTAAATGTAAATTTCTCTTGAGCCTCGCCATATTTTGAACCATGTGTTTATCTTTAACATAATGAGAATATAATCAATACTTGGATAACGAGTATGAATATTCATCATATTGCCTGACAACGTTTTGATAACGAAACATCAGTCCGGACGTCGAGATAATTATGACAGTGAATTTAACACCTTCTTTATTATCATCTGTGAGTGTCGTAGATATTCACGGACCAATCACCAAAAAAATATGTCATCGTCGGCAAGCTTGATGTAGAAGACGGCACGTTTTCGTTAGCGTAAGGAAGGTAGTTTTTGCCATGGGTCACCATTTTTTTCGTCTCACTTCTTATTCTCGACAGAGACGGTCGAAGAAAGCGAAATCATGAGTCGATTGGCTGACACAAGAGGGTGGCCTCGCGTCAACGAGGGGTTACTGGGAGGCGTTTTTAACGTTTCTATTTCGTGCATTCGGTGAATTGTGCGTCGATGTGGTCTCAATACACAGTGTGTTATAACGAGCCTGCGGCGCGGATATCAACTCCCCCAGCGAGTGACTGGCCGTGTATGGGTGGATTCACCCTCGGAATTGGAGACGAGCCGGGAATTGTGACGACGCAGACGGATTGAGCCAGGAGGGTTTGTCAAGGATTCTTCAACAGGGCACGATTCGCCCATTGGGAGAATCCGGAATGGGTGCGCGGTCCACGGGGGGTTGAAGACACCCCGTGGATGCTCTCGGTAAAGCGTCGCCGAGCGGGCTTCCTGCTCCTGCATAAATCAGCCAGCCTCGCCCCCCCCCTTCCATACTTTCTCGTTCGCCGAGGAGAACGGCGAAAACAGGGAAGAGCGAGAGGTGAATGAAGGTGGACAAAGGGTGGAAAAGAGGCGACATATTCCGTGGTGCGCGTCACTTCGCCACATTGAATCCACGCGAAAAGTAATTCATGCTCGTGCTCGGGCGAGCGACAAACGTTTTGTCGCTCGCCCGAGCACGGATTTATGTACAGCGTGAAAATTTTCAGAAGGGCGACGGACGAAAGGGATTGGGGGAGGGGGGAGAAGCGAAGAATTCTCGATAACCCGTGAATGGACGTAAATTTTGCAGAAGTAAGAGCACACAAAAGATACTCAAACATATATATATATATATATATATATATATATTGAATAAGTTGTGAAAAGGCGTGCCGCAGGGTAAAACGAAAGGGAAACGGGAAAGCAGGGCGAAAGGGAGAAATCCGAGAAAGCAAAATAATTTAATCGACTACTGAAGTTTCAGAGATTTATTTGTATCGCGAAGGAGTTTACTGAGTCGTGACAATGAAATAACTGTGGAGAATCGTAATGTAATACGTTGTAGCGATTAGATTGATTAAATGAATGATTGATTCAATGCGTTAACAAATTTCGTAACAATTCATTCATGTTCTCGGTGTACACGTGACGATAAGTTAACAGAATCTAAAATGTGATTTAATACATAGAAACACTAATTTCTTTTAATCATCCCGCCCAGATTCCGGAAGAAGCTCCCTTCGTCTGTTTTCTTGGTGATATCAATGCTTGAATTTAATTTTCTAATTATCACATCATCGAGGCCTGCGGAAGGAAAGCAGATATCCAACTTCTGTAAAATAGAATACAAAATAGAAACGTTAAAAATCGAAGAATTTCAATCGAAGCCAAATTTTCATCATAGAACGATTCATTTTTTTAAATTTACGCGCTAAGTAAACTTACTCCGCAAGATTTGGCCGTATCTTCAGTCGCGCAATATACCTCACGCCCTTGCCTGCACGGGTTGTCAACCGGCTGGAGAAAAATCAAACGTTCACGGTATGGTTAGATAAAAATAAAAAATACAAAATAAAAAAGAGAATCCATATTTGATGTGATCAATTTTTCATGTATGTATGATATATATGATGGAGTAATTACGGTACTTTTAAGTCAATTAATACAGTTACCCTGGCGGAGCAGATTGTCGTTGCGACAATCACGAGGACCACGATAGGAGCAATCTTCATTGTGGCGGCCGATCAACCTTCTCGGACTGTCGGTTTGAGTGTGGCCAGACTTCTACCCGTTGATTCAGCTATCCGATACTATATATACCAAAATCTGGAAAGCTGTACAAACACCGCATTGGCGTCAACCACAAGTTTTATTGCAGTACACCAATATTAGCGCTTCGTGACAATCTTTCAAAGTAAATATATTTCGGCGGCAGGTGTGGCGAAGATTTATTTGTTCGATAATATCCTCTGCTCATTATTTCTCGTTTCATTAGCTTTACATTTCTTAGGATTTCGAACATATACTTAGGATTTCGAAGCCCATTCTGAGACATAAAATTGGTTTAATTAAATAACGTAATATTTCATTTAATATGGAATTCATTGCACTTCCGTAATCAAACCTATGCATCCAATTTTATTATTCAATTTATATGTATGTCATTTTATCATTTGATTCGATTAAACGAGGAAGCACTTGCCATTAACATCCACGACTTCCGGTTCAGTCAGGCGCTTCTCCACGGAATCGGGTTATCTTAGAAAATACAGTAATGATTTATGTTCGTGATATGATAAATTTACGATCTGTTGGGAAAGCAAAGAAAAATTAATCCGAACACTCGGTCTCTGGTAAAATTAATCAGTGTCCATTTATGGATTGCTTAAGAATAATCACCCTCAGCGTGTGATACAATTTAGGTACGTGGTGCTTCATCGCCGGGAAGAATCTCATAAATCAATCCATCGGTGATACATTTGCAGATAAATGCTGCACTATGTACAATTGATAAAAATTCGTTCGACGTTCTAATGTCGTGTCACGGTTCTGCCATGGCATTGTTAGAAGGTCGCACTCTCAGGTATTGATATCATTTTGGGCAGCTTTTAAACGTATCTAATGCTACGTACGCGAAGATTCAGATTACCACCATCTCACCCACAATATTTTAATATTTAAAAAAATTCAATGAATTTGTATTTATTTACATATCTGTTATGGTACCATCTATAAAATATTTTCTCGATCCATAATAACGATTCCAACCGAATCATACACGAATAATAATAATAACGATAATACATACCTTTTAGCAAAAAATATTGAATAATTTATATCACGTATAGATAAATTCAGATAAGAGGAATCCGGCAGCAATTGAAACGATTGTTGCAAGTGTCGGAGAGATCCTCGATGTTGCCCTTAGTGGTGGATGGAGAGGTGGACAGTGGCAGCGGAAACGTATTAGTTCGAGGGGTGAACGATTGCGTTTTTCCAATTTGGTAAAGGCTCCATAAATAACAAAAACGAATGTGAATTGATCGCAGAATTGCGGCAAATGTTGGTTTCGGTATAAGCGTTTGCTGTGAATAAAATCGTCTTGGGTGATGCGATCGCGGGATCGACCCTCGTATCAATAACGAGATGGAGCTTTTGCCGGTAATCTGATCTGCGGAACAGTGCGAGCTCTCCTCTCCCTCTCTTTCCTTCTCTCTCTTACACACACACACACACACTTCCTCGCTTTCCCCATCTCTCCCTGTTTTCCCGTGACCCTCGTTTCATTTTTCGCTCTCGTCGAAACCGAAACACTCTACGAATTTATCTCATTCGTTCCAGAACGGCAGGATTTGGTCCGGCGGTTGTTGCGTAAACTCCGAAAGAATTGGGAAGTTCGAAGGGATGGAAGGGTCAAGTGTTACGGATCAAGGCTCACAAGCTCTCCTCCCCTCCCCGCCGCTACACCGAAAGCCGGCATTGAAACGAGGGCCATCGCTGATACCGACAGAATCAGTGGTAGGGCCTGGTATTTTATTATTTATTTTAGTTGTAAGCTGCTCTATATCCACTCTGCTTTTTCACCGCGTCCTGCACATTTTTCTTCGAGTGCAGGTCTCGAGCTCATGCAAACAACGGATTACTCGAAAGATTTTTAATTCTTTTAAGTAGCAGTAAATAATCGTCTCTCGTTTATCCACGAAATTCTTTTTTCGGGTCAGAAAAATCATTGCAAGTCTTTCCACTAGCTGGATAATGGCATTGGGAGAAAAATTTAGGTTAAAAAAAATCTTTCCACCGGAAATTAAATGCAGCTTTGTATATAACTATATAAAAATAGTTCAGGTTATTAATTCAATTCGAATATGGTTGAACAAAAACTTTTTTCAAATCTATAATTAATTGGAGTTTGTTGTAGTAAGCTTAACGCCCATCGACTCAAATAACCTCAGTTCGATGATTCCGTCTACCGACGCTAGCCGAGGAAAATGTCAAACGTCAATATCGTACCCGTCGACAGATATTTTCGGATAAGTTCGTGGTTTTGCGAGACGTCACCGTCGTCGTCAACTCTTTTTCAGAAGGGATTATCTCGATGAACTTTGAGAAAGATTTAACTCTGAGTAGCGCTAGAGTCCGTAGCTTTTTCTTCCATTTCTATTCACAGACATTTTTTTTTCGAGACTTTTCCTGCCTCAGCACTCGGAGTATTCTCGGATATGAGATTAGCAAGTCTCTCCTCTGATTCCCTGACTGCCTGGCTCTCTGGATTCGTCCTCTCAATCCAGTCGCTCTTTCTCTCTCTGATCCTCTTCCTCTTCCTCTCTCTCTCTCTCTCTCTCTCTCTCTCTCTCTCTCTCTCTCTCTCTCACCTACACACACACACACACATGCACAAACTCTTTGGTCCGATGGTACACATTTCACGTATATCTAGCAGTTGTTTCGCGAGAGTTCGTGGTATCCGCAAAAGCAGCGGAGTCACCCTCGGGAAATTACGAGTATGCCCTCTCGTTCCCCGTCCTTTTGAGCCGTTATTGTCGCGGACAAGAGGCTCCGGCAACGATTCGACTTGTGGTCGTGGTTGTACACCGCACCGTCAGCCAGTCGCCTCTTGCCAGGCTCCGAACAATCGTCGGAGGAATTCCAACGGGCAAAGTATCAGTATAGTGACGGTCCGGAATGGTGACTATATTAGAAATTGAACCCGAGTGCGTCGAGGGTATAGCTGAAAGAAGGATGTCGAGAGAGACGAAAATATCTTTTGAATTTAGAAAAAATATGTTATTTTTCGTATTTCTCTACACTTCTATTACTTGCAAGTGATACAAATATCGTCAGGTCAGCCAGCCGTCACATACTCAACACTTGTATTGTTGTTTACTATGTTATAGTGTCATAATAATTTTACTTGTGTTAAATAGCCGTTCATTTTTTGATATTGGAAATCGTTAACTTGGGGGGAAAAAAATGATGGATTTGTTATCTCTGAATGACCAACTGTATCACAGTCAATTATTTTTAACGAAACCGAAAAATACCGAGAGCGGCAAAGTCATAACAAATTTATAACTTTATTTTTATTTCGTTAATTAATACTGACATAAACGCTATGAGATTGAAATGTTACGAATAAATAAAGATATATATACATAGTGTGTTCATATCGACAATGAGTTTGAAAAGTTAATAAAATAAATTATTTCCATATACAATGAATGATTTTGTAAATTAAAGAAATGTTGAGGAACTAACCTCGAGCGTATACATTCTTTAAACAGCAATGCACCGTAGAGACTTGACACCGTTTTCTCATTATTGTGTTCCAGCATCTGCAAAACTCAAAACCTTCCTCTATGAGATAGTCAAAGTATATTAACCGACTTCCTTAATAGGACCTTCGTAGAAGGTGAAAAATAATATTAAAAAATTATTTACCCGTTTTTAAATTGCAGTAATTTTCATACTCATTTCCGACTTTTTACCTTTCATTCGTTCATTTATTTCTGGAAAATATATTTTTCGTTGCCCGATAAAATCTTTAATTCTCCATGTCTGCAGGTTGCTCAACAACGAGAATAAAACAAACAAACAAATAACAACAAGAAGTAAGAACTGCCTGGAGTTATTCGCGAAACAGGAAGTAATCTCGGTTGGCTTAGTCGTGCTCGACCGATATCTACTTTCTTCGTTACAAGTCCGAAAAACGTGGAACGCCGGAACACAGAGAAGAAGGTTTCCCTTCATTTTCCCATTTTCCGTTTTTTTCGCTCACGCTCGTCTTTGTTCTCTCAACTACCGAGCGGCAACCCACTGTAAATACATGGCCGACGACAGAGCCGAGAGTAAAATTCCATCCGCTAAGCCGCGAATCGTTTTTTTTTTTTAATCTGTCCGCGATTATCTACGTTGGTGGGCACAATTTATCAGGGGAGATGGAAAATACATACGCGCAGTCTAGACCGCCAAGCCAAGTACCGGGCAGTTTACTTTCATGGCGGATAAAGTTTAATATCCTTAGCCGTTATTATTAACAAAATCAGGATCAACAGTCGATTGATCCTGTTTACTACAAAATTCTTTTCATTTTTGCACCTCAAAACGATCAAGGATGTAAAGGTTAGAAGAATTCCAAAATACGCTAGTTGAGCATCGACCTGAGTCTCAAAAATAAGAACACAAAAAAATTACGATTAGAATAATGGAAACATTTTTGAGGAGCTGCATCCAATGTTTATAAAAATCAATGAAAAAAAAATAGAAACGCAACTTTCAAGTATCTTTAAAATGAATCTACGTGGAAAGATAGCTTTTTGCACACTTAATGGATGAATATAAATCCAACCGAAAGTTAGCAGTCAACGGAATAATAAATTTTTATAATAAAGCGAAGCGGGAATCCTTTTGTTTTTTCAACTTTGCGAACGTCGATGGTCAACTTCCTGGCTTCATTTTTCGCAGAGTAGGTCGGTCGATGTAGTCTTCCACTGTTTGCCCTAGATTTCTGTCTGGGGAAACGGTATACCGTGGAATAAAATAGAGACCATTATGAAACAATATATTGCCTACCCAAGAGAGCTTATCGGTTGTGCCGTAAACTCGGAAAACACAATTGTCGAGACATTATCGCGTAGAACTTTATTCCATGGATGTGTACATAGAAATTTATGGAGGTAAAATACATGCAAAAATGCATTTAAAGTGTCAACGATTTTTCGCCGTAAAATATGTTACATATCTTTCTGACGTATTATTATAATAATTATTATTATTATTGAAGCCGCTTCACGAAAGAACGAAAAATGTCTGGTATGCTGAATCGTTTCCGTAGTAATTCAGCCACGTCGACGATTAACCGAAAATAAATTAATTATGAGAGCAAAATTGAATCCCACATTCGTATTCAAACATCGCAGGTAATCAAATGATAAAATCACGCGATTCCAAAATGCAACACCACGAAATAAAATTCGAAATGTAATGAGTAAAATAATCGAATTTCCATATTGAATAACTCATACACGATCGACAAATAGTAATATGATTTAACGTTAATGACAATCGTAATTTCGATTTGTCGCTTGAACATCCGAAAATAATAATTTCGTAGGTTATGAATTTTAATTGTGCATTAACGTACGTGAGTTAAGTGGTGTTTGAGACGACGCGGGCGGAATCGTGCAAGAAGTTTGTTGCGAGGGTCGGCCCCGGGTGGCCCCCGAGAAAGGGACGAGACACACACGCGGCGACGTTAACCGCGCGCCATGCCGTGCGGCCCACAAGCCTCTTCGTGAACCGCGATTTTACACGCGATATATATATATTCGCGTGGAAAATCGAGCTCCGAATATGTGTGTGCATATATGTTTACATATATGTATGTATATATGCTATGTGCGTATAAATACATATATAAAACGCGAACAAGAACGTTTCGCGCTGGAAGAGGGCCAAATACCGTTGCCATTGTTCGTCGACGGGGGTTTTCGGAAAACGCTAGAAACCGAGGAGTAGTCGCCCGACGACGGGCGAAAACGTCGCGAAAGCGACGCAGAGCAAGCCCAACGAAACTCGCCTCGTTCCAAACCCTTCTTACGCTCATTGTCACCAGGCGACCGGCACTTACACCTAAATTATTCGTACTTATACAATAAGCTTGCGCATAAAGCTGCGATGCTTTCGCCTGAACAATACCGCTGGAATACAACCCATATTATTATTACACGCACCCTAATCGTGCCGCAATTGATCGACGTATCATTTTCTATCAAAGTGCATCGCTCGACGACCGACTTGCAACGTTTTTTTGCAACTTAATCGTTCTCTAATAAAAATTCTTTGGATCTAAATCCGCACTGGACGTTTCTAAAAAGGCTCGTAATGACGTAATTTCAACGATTCGTTTATTCCTCCTTAACCATTAACATTATTTATTATTATTAGTATTATCATAATTTATTTATTATGGAAATGAAAAAAACATATTGTTGAGAAAAGTACACGCTACCGGGTTTTTCTGATGAGAAGCCTATGAGCAAAAACCCGGATCGCAAAACTGATGAAATTGACGAGACAGAAAAAGAAGAAAGGAGAGGAAGAATTTTTGCGAAGTGTTGGTAACGGCACGTGGACAAAACGAGGCCGAGGGGGCCGGGCAGTCGCCAGTGTATTTTACCGCAGTGCCGAATATAGGCGCACGGGGCTGAGGTCTGGCCGCGGGATAACTGGGTTGCCGCATAGTGACGTCACAATCACAGTAACCTACTTCACGTTGTCTGGTGGGTGGGGCGAAGGGGTGTTGGCCAGGGTGGCGCGAAGGGGAACTCGACGAAGGATGAGGAAAACGAAGTGGAGCAGGAGGCGGAAAGAGGAGTAGTAGTAGGACGATAGATACCCCCGACAGAGCGCGAGGTAACCAACCAGCCCAGCTAAGAGCTAGCAACCAGACAACGACAACCTTGTCTTTCTCGTCTGGTATTCCACGAGTATCGTCAGGAAATTACGTAACCCCTCCGACTCCGTCGTGCCGTTCCTTCTGATGACTGCAACCCCCCAGAACCTCACGTTCTTCACGTTCGTGCCATTCCTAGAGGCAACGGTTTCCACGCTCCGGCTCACCTCGACCTTACAAATCCTGGCCAAGAAATTCCATTTCAAAGGAAAATATCTTCGATGCTCAACCGGTTTCTCGTGACTGAACCGAGATTTCGAAGCGCCGCGCGACCTTAACACCGTTTGATCAACCATGAATCGATTTTTGTCGAATGAAAAACGACAGGAAAAACAAGGCATCGTTGACAGAAAATATAAAATATATTTTTTAAGGTGAAGTATCATAAAAATAGCTGACAGAACTCTATCATGTGCGTACCTGAAACGTTCTTGGACGAATTTTCTTCACTTTTTGTAACCCGTGAATTTTGTTTCAGAAGTTCGACGAATAAAAATTTGAATCCATGAATTCCATCGTCTCCGTTGACCGGAAACATTATATACTTATATGCATCGGGATATCGAGAGACCGACCTAAATTGTATCGAGCGGTGAAAACCCGCAACGGTACGACCTTTCTAACGTCATAAACCACTCGAGGATTGCGACTTAGGAAGCCTAGTGGCTACACCTGTACCGACGAGCGACACTCGCTATTCTATTATAAAACTTATATATACCATGTATGTACACTAACATAGTGCATACACGTTCATGCAACTCACGTGTAAACAGTGTAAGTTTGTCCACGAGACTTTGCGGATAATGCCGAGTGCAAAGTACACAAGCCACACATTTACAGTCGCGTGTGCTTAGACGATAATTAAGCTCAAACAGGCGGAAGCTATAAGGCGACGTCGTTATTACGAAGTACACAAAGATGTGGTAACGCTGAAAAAAAATAACTCTCACCTCTGTCCGCGAAATAAAAGTGAAATTTTTTGCACAAAGATTAAAGAAAAATGATAATAATTTATAGTAAAAGAGCTTGAATGATTAATCAAACAATACGAACATTTATTTCTCGTTACAGTGAAAATAAATAATAATAATGCGTAATCGTTGGGTGGTCGTTGAAATGTAACATCAGCACGTGTCAGCATCGAGCGTTGAATAATAAAACCGCAAAACGTACGAGGAATAAATCCCCCGTATATTCCGGTGAATGAAATACTACTCGAGTCGAGTTGTTTTAAAAATAAAAATAGCTGTTTCGCCTCCGGTTGGAGTTACGGCAGCGAGTATCATTGTGTTATCTCGATGTGGAATATCGCGTTGCTACCTCGTTCAGTAAAACCATGAATAAATCAATGATGATTAAAAAATAAATAAATAAAGAAACTTTGATAGAATTGCTGGAATATGAATTGAAGATTGATTTACATTTAACATTTTTTCGTTTGTTGCACAAAACATTTACCGACTGATGGTCGATATGAATTTACAGCTAATACGGTCAAATGTTATTCGGTAAAATTTCAACGTAAGATAAAGATACGAGAGTTAAATTTTGCCACAGGTGTACTTTCGAGGCTTTGGGGTACGTGAAACGGCTTTCAAAGATGCCCGGGACGACGTATAATCTTCCGACGTCTCTCTCGCTTCTGGAAACCTCAATAACGTGGACTAGGATGCGGAACTGCTAAAGTTTTCATCGTGCTGACGAGGTTATCTTGGGTTTCACCTTTGCACGTCTAAGTTGCTCTTAGTCGCACTGTTCCGGAGTTTTCGCGGATCAGCGCGAGAGTATCGGGCAAGGAATGAGAAATCGCAAGATAAGTCGAACCGCAGATGGGTAGACACGATATACAAATTATAGTTCCATTGTTTCACAATAATTTGAATAATATTGGTCTCACATAATGTACTCACAATTCTCGCGAATATAAATAAATTGTTTTAACAGTACAAGAAAAATCGAAAAAAAATTCACGGTGACAGCAATGGCAGAGAAAACCCGATAACACAAAAACGATATATGACGTGTCTGTGTAAATGGTTGTGGTTATTTAGATGTTAAGATTTTCGTTTAACGATGGGTTTGTAATATCAACGACGATTTACGTAACATTATAATCGGAATTCGATTGGAATTGCAGTGCAGCGAAGCTCACGATTGCACTATTGCCGAAATGCCCGGAGCGATGGCGATCCGTTTCAATCTTGAAATTGGCCATCCGAGCTTTATGCCAGTTGTTACGTGATCGCCTCAAGCTCCGCCGTTAGAATCCACGTTTCTCGATTATCGTGTTTGTCCTGTATGTAACGAAGCAGCAACGTTATTACGAAAAGTTACTGTTCTACTTGCGATCTTCGTTACCCAGCATTGATAGACCCACACAAACCGCCCCGACGTATCGATTGTTACACGACGTTGATGCAAATGCTCATCAGACTGACGATGTTGGATACGTTGTTCCGCGCACGCACCATATTATGCCATAATTGTGTCAACAGAGTGTGATCGATGTCGACACAGCGAGGTAGATGACTCTGTGGGCAAATGGAACTGACCTACAGTGGACGTTTCGTGTGTTTGTTGTGAGCGTACGCGTACGCAAGCTGCATCAACATGAATATTGATACGCAATAACAATGGATTAATATACAGTCCATTGTTGCTACAACTACAGAGAAAAAATAATACTTCAGTGCTGACAACATTCCTTCGGAATTGTCTTCATAGATGCGGCAGCGAATTATTTGACAGAGCTGTCAACATTTCTGTGGAATTTGGTTAATAAGTTTAACAATCATTACGTTTATATCAAACATTTATTTATACCAGTTGTTTTGATATGTATTTACATAATGAAGCCCTTATTGAGAAATATAGTAGAAATCTCATAATAATTATTATATTTCATATTAAATTGTCGATATGAATCTTTAACCCTGTTACCATTGATAACCGAATTTTTCTCCTCGGCGACCAATTTCGCAGCTCCTCTATGAAAGTTTAGACGCTTCTCTATCACGTTGAAATAATTTATTCCTAAAAAACTATTTTATGTACAATTTTTTTCGAAGCAAAACCGTAGAATTTACGTTTCTCATTTACAGGTTCCACCAACATCCCTATTCGTGGAAAAGTTGATAGAGCTTTTGACGCATACAATAAAGCTCGAGGAATTAAATTTACCGTGGAAAACAAGGCGCCTGGTTGGCGATAAAACGACGAGGGACGATGAGGCAACTCTTTTTTGATGGAAAAAGTTGTAACTAGTTGAGCGGACAATGTTGTGCACCAGATTGTACCGTACGTTATGCGAGTATTGACAACTCGTGCGACAAACAAGAATCTTCACACTGATGAAAGATGCGACCGCGATTTTCTAAAATAAGGCGGGATGGTGGCGACGCATTGCCTAAAATCGAGTTTACGCATGAGGTTGCCAATAGAAACAGTCTGTAGCCGCGAGGTCTGATTCGTTCGAGATTCCCCTCACCGTGCGCTGCGTCGATCCATGTGCGCTGCAGAGTGGGAGGGGGCTACGTTGAAAAAACCACGTCGGGGTGTAATTATAAAATCCGAAGTAAGGAAATTATAGTTATTACCGTTGAATCTTCGATTCCGTCAGAAATAAATTGAGTGCTCGGAATAAATGTTAGATCGGAGGATTACCCGACTGTTTGATCAGCGAACGAAGAGGAAAATCCGCTGAGGTACGTCGAATCGGATAATACGAGCGGACGAAGCGTGATATCCCTCGTGACAGACGAACCGTGACTCATTCGCTCGTTCGCAAGATGAGACAATCAACTCGAGTGAATGGCACAATGTGCACCAAGAGGTCTTGACGCGAACGATTTCAAAGCTCAAAATCGCTTTCACCCGTGACTATCAAGCCTGGATTCGAGATCCTTTGGAAAAAGTTGCTTCTTTTCAGATGTAAATTACAAAAACTCAATCGAGAAAATGTGCTGATGATAAACCTGGCTATGAATTCAAAGAAAGAAAAACAAAAGATTTATAACTTGAAATTTATTTTTCGACTGTACAATCAAATTTTTTTTCTGTTTTTGCAATAATCTCGAACGAAATAAAAAATTCAACGAGCTATCATATCGCGACGGTGGGGACCCATATGACGTTCAAGAAGCCATTCGGCTACAATTGCCATCAGTCCTTTTTCTGTCGTGTGAATAACTCCTTCCACATCCTCGTCGGGATTTATTCGCTCTATTTTCACGTCATCCGGTGCTTCGGTCGGAAAGCACTCGTCGAATTTCTATACGAGAATATAAAGACAAGAAAAACAACGACGAATTAAGTTTACATCAAAGTCGATTCGGAGCAAGTGTTTTTTTCGTTTGCCATGAGGTAAAGAAACTTACTCCACATCTTCGGGCAATCTTTTCAGATTCGCAATATTCGGCGGTTTCGCTAGTGCACGAATTATCGGAAAGCTGTAAGAAATGTTGATATCGTATGAAAACTGCTAGTTCTTTGTTGCTTCAACCCTAAGGTTGATTCTCCAGAACAGTATTTTGTACGTAACGTCGACTTTAATAAACTTACCCGTGGGTGGCACCCGATCGCAACGAAAAACGCAAAGAGCACGATTAGATGAAACTTCATGGTGGCGGTTGGTTTATCTTCACGGACGACTGCGGTAACGCAAGACACTGGAAGAACTGTCGTCGATCGGGCTTCACAAAGGATTATATAGGCAACGCGTTATTCAAAGAGCAGTGATAATTTTAACTGATAAAAGATGTTATTCACAGGATTTCGGAGTTATACAGTAGTTAGACGCGGATTAACTTTCACAGACTCGATTAGAATAATTCAACCATAACGAGAGCCCCTTTGACTCTATTATCTTGATGAATACATCATCAGCATAAGTCAATACAGGTTCTAATATGGTGTTTATTTAGTTTTTTGATCGATTAATTATTGATCGTAAAATCTTCGTGTGGTAACGAGGTCGGAAAAACATGCCCCGAAAACGTAAGTTAATGTAGGATTATTTTAATACATTTTCACAGACGACTCGGCAAGTAGTTGCGTGAAATTCGTTCTTGCGGTGTCAAAGATTTACATATATGGATCTGAATAAATTTTGATTACCGAATCGAGAGCAAACAAATTCAATCGATGTTGAATTTAGTCTGAAGCTCAAAACTCGTTATGTCTTGAATTTTTTGATAATAAATTATCACATCAGCGACATTATCGCAAGTAGCTTTGGCACGTAGTGCCGGAATAAGCGCAGATCTTGGGCGAAATTTTTTTTTTCTGCGCATTTTTTTATCATAATATAAGTCATAATGTTGATCACCGAATCTTATCAGGAGCTTACCGATGTTTGTTTTGCATTTAACAATGTACGTATAGACAATAATAGAAGCGGAACGAAAGACAACGATAAAATGAAAAGAATACAAAATCGTTCGTGCCCGTAGGTTCACGTTTACCATATTTGGGCGTATTTCTCGTAATAGATTTTTGCACCTCAAAATCTTTCATTGAGGGTCAAAACGTGCGATGTTCACAAAATGCTATTTTTCATTCAATTACAATGAAGTTTTAATACCTTTTCCTGCAGGGAATTACTTAAGTATTTTTTTCCTTCGTGACAATGAACGGCTGATATAATCGAACCGATAATATTTGAAATGCGACGCCTCAAAACAATAATTTAATACTTTACGACGAGATTATCAATCGAAGATATCTCAAATATTACACATATCAAAATCAACGAGTTATTTTGTTTGTTTCAAATTGTTTCAGGTCGACCGTTATTAGACCGTGGCCTAAGTCACATTTTAATACCAGCGTTGTGGTAAGCGTCTAGTACGAAACTTTGCGGTAGAAATTGTAACCAGAGGCTGAATGGGAGAACGAAAAGACTGAGGACGGATAAAAAGAACAAAAAAAACGGAAAGTACTGAGTGAGAGGACAAAGCGACCGATGTTATGTTTGAAGCACACCGCAGGGCTCTGACAAACAAGAAAATAGCGCCGAGCTGGAGATGAGAAAAAAAAACACGTGCACAGAAGAAAGCCTAAGCAGCAAGAATTAAAAAAGCATGGAAACAAATGAGCATCGCTCGCAGCGGCTGCAAGCACGTAGCTAATGATGAGAGCCGCAGCTACTCACTCGTTAATCCTCGCAGGCCGAAGTCACGCGTGCGACTATAAGTATATCGCGGCTTTTTCATAGAAAACGACGAACCAAAGTAACGCATCAAAATTACATAGACGATCCTAAGATAAATTATCAGCTACTATACCTGAACCAAAAAATCGGTTACAATCCGCTTACAATCGAGGAATTATTCTGAGTTATTTTGATGGTTCGACTAGTTGCTAGTCCGCTGCCACCTCCTGTACGCTAATCACTGAATACTATATGATACTAAGAATCAATAAATTCTAACGCATGAGCAGCCTTCATTTGGAGATTATTGAATATTCCTGAATTTACAAAAAATAATTCCATCACTCACAACGATTAAACATTAAACATATTTAGTCCGATGATAACTTGCCGATATGCAGGTTGTGACGTTTCAGCAGTGCGCGCAAGTAGGCTCATTGAATCGGCAACGTGCCCTGATTATTACACCGCCTTTAACAATAAATATCTCAATAACTAGACAGCGAAGTGCTTTTTTTCTACCAAAAGATGCAGAAAGCCCCTAATTTAACGTTGTAAAAAAACATGGGTTCATACGGTTTTGTGGTCACTGGTATACTATTTCAATAAAAGCTCTCTTCCAGGGCTTATGCCACCTTTGATTGTCTGTTTTATCGTCACAACTCAAGAAAGTCGCAAGACCATTTTATTATATACACTTATACGTCTTCCGTTATCCGGTTATTTCCTGCAATTTTTGCCGTTGATGAAAATCAAGAACGTCAATTCAGCGACTTCATTATACTATCCTGCCCGAGTACTTGATACCGGACACTCGAGGTTTGAACCGATGGGCCGCGTCACGAGGTCCAATTCGTCGAGTCAAAAGGACATTCGGGTTTGAATACAAATTTCCTCGTGGCAATTAGCTATTCGGAGACGCGAGTGCGGGCGAAGCGCCGAAGCACCGGTTTGCTACTGCGTTTGCTGGTGTTCCTGCTGCTGCGTCCGACTGTCGGGTCACAGTAATCCGAGTGAAACGAACCGGTGTGGGTTAACTAGATAGCAGCAACGTAAAGCTCGTTTCTGTCCTGGGTTTGAAATAGTGCACCAAAACGTGGGCCGAGCCGGAGAGTCCATAACGCAGCGAGGAACAGTACACGCGGCGAAGGGGACTCCGCGTCGGACCATCACGTTTCGACGATCCTCCACCAGGTTCCACCGAAGAGAGAATTCATAATTACCCGACGGTTTGTTCGCCGCGTAATCCCTCGCTCCGCGTTGCGATCCGATACGATTCTGCGTTACACGTGACTGTGTTATTGCAGCACCGGCGGGGCCCGAGATTCGTGTGACACCTTATGGCAACCGTACATCACCGCTCTCACTTTCACAGATAATTCCTGGAAAATGCTTCTGGCCTTATGACACCCCGCGGACCTAAATCCACGCATTTATCTGATAACTGATTCACATTTTGATTTATTTTTTTTCATAACTGAATATGTTTACGTTGGACTAGTGGAATATTCGTGTTAACATGAATTAAAAGGAACTTCATGGTGGCGGTCGGTTGATCTCCACGGACGACTGCGGTAATGCGGAACACTGGACGAATTGATGCAGGTCGAGCGTGTTTCACGGGCAATAGGGTCGACCTGCATGGAATAGGCCTTCATGGATGCTCCCCATAAAGAAATCAGCTATTGCCATGGACGTAATTTCGACGAATGTATCAGTACCATACGTCAATCGTAAATTTTACAATATGGTGGTTATTGAATTCTCTGGGTCGTTTCATTACTTATCCCTAAATATATCCGGAAGGAAAAATAAAATAAGACGTGCCGGCGACGAAGGTCAAACGTTTACGTAACACTATAACGTCATCGATATTTTACGAAAGCATCGCGCTTCGATATTAGATTCCCAGAAGTTGAATTTTTCGGTAGATGGTGCTTTAAAGCGTTTTTATAAAAATATCAGCATTTTTCAACATCTTCCATAATTTATTTCCCCATCGTACACAACTAAACGGTCTTTTTTATTTGATTTGATTTTATTTTTTGTAAAACCCGCAGCCGTAACGGCAACCCTTTACCGGCTTGATATTGGATGCGAGCAAACGACGTGGATCGTTAAAGGTGACACGCGATAGACGAGACGGGAAACCGGGCCATATGCCGGTTGAGCAGACGGAGAGGCCGATGGTGCACGAAAGGGGTTGGCCGATCCGACGTTGGCGCATTAAGGGTGCCAAGAGGGGCGGAAGAGATCGAACAGACAGGAGCGGTGTCGTCTCGCTTTCCCTCAAGTATAAATGTACATATATGTGTACATACACTTCGACGCTGTCTAATCAGACGCCTTCAAAGCTCACGATTCTACGCTGCTCGCGCTCATATGTATATATAAAAATATATCCACATATATAATATACATATGGACGCTTATAGGCGCGACATAGGTACCGGAGTTTCGAATAGCTGTATGGCTTTGCAATTCTATGGGAGCTAACGCTCCGGTCTGATCCGCTCGGAGCGCACGTCCCTGCGGTTGCGGTTTGGCCGCAACAATCCCTCGTATTCAACTCAGCATACGTTTGAAAAGCGTCACAGCTTGTGGCATCGTGCCATCGGAATTAAACGAAGGAAATATGTGTACGTACGACAACACGAACCCGGAAAGGTATATGTGCCATAGAAGTGCGTGTGTGGCGCGCGGTTGAGGTTGCGACAAGACGTGTCAGAGACGCGATCATTGTTCGGCGGGGCAGATGATGCTTCGCGTGACCGGATGCAGCGAAGAACTGCGAACGCACTGCGGACGCTTACGGTTGAATCGGGTATTTTCCATAATTGCAGAATTTATCTCAGCCGAAATTTTTCATTTTTCACTGTCTGATTTTATTATTTTTTTTTTTTTTTTAATGTCCTCAACGTTTGAATTCTGTTTATATTGATTTATTGATTTTCGAAGTGTTTATTGCCGTGATTAGTTCTAAGGTGATTAAAATATGCAAGGGTTGTTTATTCAAGTGAGGGTTGATTTTTGTTTTATCAGTTACGGAATTAAATCGGTGAGAGTGAAATTAATGATGTTTATTAAGGATTCGTTCGGTAAGGCTCGTTCTTTGTCACTCCAAAGGAATGGTCGAGACAGCGGAATCCCCATTCGCACTCGTGGCAGTTCAACCGCTGTACCTTAAAAAAGAAAGGTTGGGAAAAGGGAATACCCGCCGGTGCGTAAAACAGCAGGAATGGCGTCTGTTGTACCTCGTGTAATGTTAGATGGATTACTCATACGGCTCGCACGCAAAGAAGTATTCTCCAGTCATGCAACGACGGTAGACACACACAGCACGCACTTGCGTGCGAAATGCGCGACGAGGACCAAGTGCAAAGTGAGCAATAATGCAAGCGTAAATACGACTTCGTGCGAAGTATACGGGGTTATACCGGGCGAGATGGCTCTCGTATACTTAGTCAACGGAATGACAAAAAAATTAATCAATCAATAAATTGATTATCGAGCTTTCAGCCAGTATTTTGATAAAAAATCGATTCCAAATGATTTCGCGTTCAATGTATAATTATTAAAAGCGATGACCTTTTTTCTTTAACGAGAAAAAAAAATGTACCAACATTTAAATCATAGTTGATTTTTCGCAAGTTTTCCATTTGATTATTGTTTATCTGAGTTGCGAAAAAAATATATTTATAAAAGATATTAAAAACAACCATACGAGTACAAAAATATTTATCGAGTTGGTAGGAATTTTAATGTTAAAAAGCCATCTCACTCGGAATTGCTTGAATAGTTGGAGTCTGCTCGAATTGACAATGACACTTTCCTTTCCGAACGACCCTTATCTTTTGTCACTGGCTAGATCATTGCCTGCAAACTGTATGCGTATGGTACATAATACATTTTTACGCGGAGAACGAGTGAAGGCGTCGACGCCGCGCGAGGGTGAGACGAGACGGCGGCGGGCGTCGCGACGTTCGTCTACCTCACTGAATTCACATCCCCTCTGTTTCTCTACCCACTCCACAACAACCCTTTTAACGCTCACGTCACGTGCGAGAGAATTTTTTTTAGACGAGGAATAAACTGTCTCGTCTACATTTTCATGACAACGCTATAGTTGGATATATATTCGATGCGTTTTTTCATTAAAAAGATTTTTTTACTCAACTTGACTTTACAATACATTTTTCCATTTTTTTACATTCAATGGTTAGATAAGGCTTCAAATCAATCGATTTTATCGCTAAGTTGCCGTCGGCGTTCATTATTCCTATATCATGATACGTCGATCGGGCTCGTCGGATTTTAGAAAATATTTTCCCAAAGACAAGCGTCGTTGAATGGATTAAATCGTCTCGGCCGTTTAATTTATGTTCTCCACAAGGGTCCTACCGAGTTGAATCCCGACAACCTCAGGCAATTTGAGACGATGTTTCCAGTTCTCCATCGCCCGACTATAACGATAGCACACGACGTCATCTCGCTCGCCCGCCTACAGCAATTCCAATCCATGTGCCAAGTCGTCTCGGAAACCTCCCGCTCGGATTAATCAACCTCCATGAACTTATCCACCCTCTCCAACAGGAGCAAATAATTTTTTCTAAACTATTTCCATTATTCATACGACCAAAAAATTAGCCACAAAAAAATTCAATTAATAACTAATTGACTGAAAAAATTTACGATAGAGTCCACTGGAACTGAAAACGTGATTGCATCGTGACGTGGTTGATGATTTTTTTTCTTTTGTGCTACAATCACAAATAAGACGATTCATTTCGTTTCGAATAAAAATTTGCATCTTTCTCCTTACGTCGTTAAACGTCATCCGCACGGGGAATTTATTTTTCCATTGGCTCTTCATTCCTTTCACTCCGCACAATTAATTCTGGCCGAGGTTTTCATTTCGCGCCACGCGATCGAGCAAACGTTCGGGAAACGTCGTTCTCGACGGTAGCGGCATCTCTCTTATCATCCGCGATATCCGAGACCGGAAGCTCGTAAGCGAACCCACCCGAGGACCCTTCCTCTACCACGAGACCCCACACGTGTACTTCCTTGGCGCTGTCTTCCAGCCGCCCAGCTCCGCCGTCGCCGCGCGCCTCCCCCCCCCCCCCCTACCATCGTTCTCGTGTCGGCATCGCTGTGAGAAATGAGACACACTCGATTAATATTTCATGAGAAACTATTACGTGTTTTTCGGGTTCACTCCATTCTGCCGACTGCCGGTTCGGTTATTCACTGCGTACTTTCACCAACGGAGAATATGTTCTCAATTTCCTATCCATCGTTCGTTCTGAAAGCTTCCATAATCAGCCCAAAAATTGCGACAAATCGGACCAAACGGATGCCAGAATTTTTTTTCCAATTCTCCGTTCATCCAAGCTTGTAAGAACAACGCCATATTAATAAAATTTCAGAAATCGCAATGTTGTTGCAGACGAATAAAATGTTGGCATAGAATAATCGACCCCACGTGATGTTGAATATTATAGTAAATAAATGAATGGATGAATAAATTGATATAATGCGGAAAAAATAAAATCAACCGTGTGTAGGGTACGCAAAGTTTGGTATATTTAGTAGTTTGGTGCATAAGCGAGTAACGCGTAGCCGCTGCGGCTGGATGCACACTTCGTTGATAACGTGACGTGATAGAGGCGAAAGGAAGGAAGTAAATAATAACGAGAGGGATTTGAGGACGTGAGCCGGATAAGCATCGACGTGTGATCGAAATAGATAATGAACGACGACGACGATAATGATAGCCGTGTACGACGACGCGAATGCAGTGGAAGCAATAAATGTCAGACTCTTCCTGATCCGATTCTGGCAAAAAGGGGTGAGTCTGACCCCCGCTAAGCAGGCCAGTTAAGGGAGCAAGCTTCTGTAAAAAAATGAAAAATAAAGGTAGGTTTGCCAATTTTTCAAAAAGAAAGTTATTATTGGATTTTTCTAAAATTTTAGAGTGACTTGCACGCTTAAAGGGCTGTAAGAAAAAAAGGCGTTTCAGTGATAGGGTTAATATTGATAAAAAAGAAATGTAACTTTTCCCCAGTGTTTACTTTTCAAATCCAATATCGAATGACCGAACAAGGAAGGATTTTTTCGTACAAATAATATTCAAAAGCTTCGCTAGGAGCCAGAAAAAAGCGGCCTTTCGGCGCGTAGGTCGGATGTGTGTCTGTGGGTGTCGCAAGTCAGTGAGAAATCGAGAGATCGCTTTTGCAACGTCGGACCGAGCTGTTGCCCACCCGGCGATGTTTAACAAAACGTTTCGCGGTAGGTGACATTGCACGGGGGAGTATGAGGCGGGTGACCGACCAGGTCGAGAGAGAAAATGCAAATTTATCGAGATACCCGGAGAATACAAAAAAAGAAGATCAAAAAGGTTTTAAAAAAAGTTCTTCATCGTCCTCGCTTTCGTCGTTTCACAGGCGCGAAGTACTGGCGCCTGGTTGAAACCGCCGCCTCGTCCAGGGCTCGAAAACTGTCGAGAGCTACCAGCACGCCGCGGCGGCGACGGAATTTAATGACTGAATATTAATTATAGCGTCCAGTGTCCCATGCTGTGTTTTCCATTTCTTGAGGACATTTTTTTTTAATCTTTCCCCTTTTATTTTCTTCCTGTCGTTGACGGTCGTTTTCTCTTTCTTTTTTTTACTTTTTTATTTTTTTGGTTTATTGTTTTTGCTATCTCACTGAGCCGAAGGCTCCGACATTCCTTGCGCACCATTTTGCTACCTCTTTTCGCTAGACTGTCCGACACCGTCCGCAGCGGCTGCTGCTCTTGCTGCTGCTACCGCTGCGGGACACACGAGTGCCAGTGGCAAACTCTTCGCTTGCTGAGAACAAAACTATCCCTGTGTATTTAGCTGCATCGTCGTAGGTCGGAAACTTCAGGAAACTACATTGTTGCTGAATCAACGAGCAAACGTGTACCGGGAGTTTGCTCGGGTCGAAAGCTTTTGTCATCCGTTCCCGGATGGTACACGTTACACGTTGTCGTGTCATCGTTCAGTCGGCGACGGGGGGGGGAGGGGAAGGAGGGGGTTCTGTATCTTGCTTGGAAATACTTTTCCGATATTCCCACGATAGACATTTTCACGGTTAAATTGCACAAGTCGGGGACATGTCGAAATCGATTCGAGACAATAAGGGCGGCTCTAATATAGTCAGACGTCTGGTGTTCTCATAAAAAAACGAATGATGGAGAAGGCAATTATTCGATGCATTCAATATGGATTTTATGATTCAATTTCACAGTTTCGCTAAGATGATCGTATTTTTTTGGAATTCTCTAGTAACTACAACTAATCCTAGACTAGGAGACATAGACTAGGACTGGGTTGTTTAGTAGAGACTATACAACTAATCGATCCGAGATTCGTCATGTAGATTTATTGTGATCTCGCAACTACATAACGAACAATTCATAAAGGAAAAAAAACAAAAAGAGTTTAATGAGTTTAAAGATTAGTAAAAAATAGAAAAATTCAAGCAAAACAATCGTTTTATGTTTAATCACCGTGAGTCGTACGTCCGATGCGTTTATTCCGGACAAACGTTCTTCCATATTTTTTTTTTTTAGTCAAATATGATTATAATATGTTTTCAAACTTTTCTTGTTGCAGATTAAAACAAACGAGAGAAACGACATAATCAAAATTCCATTGGTTTTTTTCTTTCCGTCTCGCGCGACGATTGATTGATCGAGGCAATCCTAACGAGGAGCAATCATCTAAATTGACTGCAACGAAGGTCACCGGCCGTCATCTTCGTCTTTTTGTAGTTTTTTTCTTTTCTCATTCGACGTTTATGCACGTACGCTAATATACATATATACGTGATACGTGCGACAGTGTCAGCCGGGCTTGAGACGCTGTCGCTGCTCGTTTCAATTACAGACATCCTACGGCGCATTGTCGAGGTAGGGGACGTCCGGAGTGAGCATCTGCCAACATCCGTCTCATCTCCATCTAGATTTAGCCAACTGCCATCGACGTCGCACGCAAATGGGTTTCATCGTACGATGATACTGTGCGTTGACATTATTTCCATCGGATTTTATCAAATATTCAAATTATTCGACCGGTTTATTTTTGTTTTGGAATAATTATTTATGTTAAAAAATGTTACGACCTTGATGGCAAAAAAAATATTAATTTACTTATCGTAGTTGAAAAGTAGACTATAGGCTTCGCATTTGTTGGCAACATTTTCTTTGCGTTCATTCAACATTGTCAAAAGGTTCAAGAATTCACGAACAATTGACCAATTTTGTCATCTCATGCTGAGCATTCGTACCAGCAACAAACAACAATATTTTTGACTGTTAATCGCGTGGGAAAATGATAAATCATTAAGTAAACAGTTGAGTGACCACAGCTTAGATTAATTCAGTAATAATCAATCTTGAAACTCAAAAATCAATCCTTTTATTGATTAGATATTTTTATAGTTGGAACAATTTTTTTACTCATTTTTATGCGAAGAAAACGGCAGACATCATATTCATAAACCGACATAGAAACGCGTATGTCTAGTAAAAAAATTGGACTAAGGTGACTGTGATTTGATACTTCTGTGCAGCCCATTTTAGATGCTCTGGGGATAGAGACGAAGGCTTTAGAGTGCAAAGCGCAAACTTAGGAACAATAGGAGAGGAGAATGCGTGTACGGGATTCCATTTTCACTGTTTTCTATACAGGGTGGCCAAGTCAAGTTAACACAACAGAATATTTTGAGAACAACGTATTTTAGAAAAAGATTTAGAGAAACTTTATTTACAGATTTGCATTCTACAAAGAAAAATAAAGAACTTTTATCACAAAAGGTTTTTTCTACGACCTTAATTTTCAAAGATGATATGTTGTAGGAAAAGTTAAAATTATGGTGTAGGAAGAAAGAGTCGCAACAAAAGTTTTTAATTTTTTTTTGTATAGAATATGAAGGTGTAAAAGGAGTACACGTTCGTATTGAGAAAAAAAAACCATGTTGACGCCTCAATGACTCCGTGAACCTCCACCGAATGAAAAGTACAATAGCATAATGTTTTGCTCCTTCCGAGCCATGAAACTTTTATTGTAAACATCTTTCTTTGAAACACGTTGTTCTAAAGATATTCTGCTCTGCCAACTTAAATAGACCACCCTGTATATCCATGTAGATATATACGTAGAAACAAGGCGGTAACCGAGTGAACGTGGTAACTCGATCTACCGCAGTTGAGGAATCCTCAACTAGAACGGAACATCGTTTCCGCGAGGCCGCATTAAACACCCGCACGTTCGAATAATCAATGGCATTCGTACAACGCGCCCCTTTTGGGTTGCATATTCGAGTGCAGCTACGGCCATTTCTCGCGATAAAAAATAAACTAACCTACGCAATAAAAAACGTTCTTTTCTAAATTTAAGGATAGGAAAAAAAAGATTGCTACTATCAACACTATTATCCGATTCAATAAAAATTATATTCAATCAGAAAAAAAAATCAAAAATTGCTGTTTCATTGCTTTCCATTTGAACTTCCCAGGCTAAACGCAACTTTTACAACAAACAAATATTACTATCTGCTATCATAGAAATATTCGAAAAAAAAAACTTTTTTTCTTAAAAATGTTCTTTCGCAGCTTTCCTCGCTGAACGTGCAATGCGCATTGCAGTATTTCTCACGAGCTTGTGCTGAAATATAATACGGGAAAATACGAGACGCGCCATTTCCGGATTCCGAGGATTCGTGAAGGGGCGTCACGATAAAAAATAAAAATAAAAACGCCGAGTAGGGAGAGCGAGGGGGGTTGCACACCGCATAACGGTGGTTTTATAGCCGAATGATTATTGCTTTCGCAAGCTCTTCGGCTTATCTGGTTTCGTCAGGGGGAAATGTTTAGAGCGGTGAACCGAGCATTCAACGAAGCTCAAACAAATACCGGAAATTACCCGACTCGGGCGTAGCTTTCTCTCTATCGAGTCTTAACCGAAGCTTTCAACGATCTTTGATGCAATTGAACATAGAATTTTCCTCCCAGAATTCATTCATCTCGAATTAATATAATCAAGATGATCAATTATGATGATAATGATTATGTAATATGTGTGAACTAAAGTTACGTAAAAACATTTTTCAACCATTCCAATATCAACCAATTTATCCGAATATTTTCCATCTTAATTCGATCTTCATAAATTGAAATGAAAGAAATTGTTGGGTTCCTCGAAATGTTGATCACCTAATTAGCCAAATTAACAAATAATTTCGGTCGATTGGTTGTTAAGTTAGTCCAACAAAATTATGATTCATCTCAATTTAATCTACATGAATTGACATACAATAAATGAAATATAACAAAGATTCTATTTACATTGAGTGGACGGAATATACTCGATGAATCCCCGGACAGTTGTCACTTCGCGTATTAGCGGATCAAACATTGAATAAAACAAACACATTGTGTACATGAAATAGCGATGTCTGATGTATATTCAGGAGTCCACAATCACCATGCCCATCAGACCGCGTAATCTTTCATCTCTCTTCCTCCTATTAATGATGTCCCCGCCGCAAGGGTGAATTTATCCAACGCGTACCCCGGGGAAAAGTTCCATGTGGCGATATTTAGATTCTCCATTATTGTTATACGGCTCACCGCGCATTCGGTACGTCCGGATGCTGCATCAATGATGGTGAGTAAACTGCGCGACAAAGCTTGAGCCACCCTTCGTTTGTAAATACCACGATGTAAATACCGATCCCGGATTATAATACGCATAATCTTGACACCCCTTGAGCTCTCGTGTAAACGCGAGTCCAGGATATTTTTAATCTTTCCACGTCTCCGGCAAGGGAGACAAAATGGCACCAGCAGGAACAGTCGATGGTCAACAGTTTAAACACCGGAAAGGTCGAAATTTGAGCGGAGGGATAGTTGAAGACTTGAAATGAAAAAAATAAAAAAGATAAAAAAATAAATGGTAATAATAGCAGCACACAGAAATGAAAATAGAGCAAGAGTGAGCGTTGGACTGGTAACTCCCCAGACGTATTAGTGACATGTTTGGGCTCCAACCCCAGGACCAAACCTTTCTGCCACACTCTCCTTCTTCACCCTCTGGTTTCGCTTTACCCCCGTGCAGGATTTAACCATTTCTCTCTCGCTCGGTGGATCTCCGGACCCTTCGTGAAATCTCGTTACCCCTGTTTGCTCCTCTGTCATGTAAATGAGGCTTTCAACAATCGGGTCGCTTTTTAAAGTGCGGTTCACCGGCGTTGCGACACGAGCAACTTGCGGTAAGATTTTGACGAGATATGTGTAACTATACATACACATGCTATACGTTCTATGCGAGTAGAATAAACCACGGGGCGTCTCGGCGACGATGACGCTCAAGAGTCGGCACAAGCGGTTCCCCCATTACCGACCTTTGTGTGTACCATGTTTTTTCGTTCTGTTTTTTGTGTACACTCGTAATTCAAGCTCTAGCGACTCCCCCCGCTGTAACCTATATAGGTGTCTACAATAGCGTTACACAAAGTATTAGTATCGGGTGAGTATTCCTAAGGTTCTTTTACCCGTGCGGGTCTTGAGTCGTCGAGATCGCAGCAAAGAGGCAATAAAACCGTCGACGTTGAGAACGCCGAGAGGCAAAAAAAAAAAAAAACTACCGAGTAACCCAGTGACCGAAACACAAAATTTCAACCCAAGATAATGTTCGTAATAATCGAAGTTATCGGCAAGATTTACACTTAACACGCTAAACGCTACGTCACCCAGATCTGGGTAACTGCTGTGTCTTGTTCGCTCAGTTGAATAGGATATAACAATTACCTACCGATTCTCGCTAGCCATTGAAACGTGTAAACAAAGTTAACAAGGTGTCCCACATATTGAAAACTTACAGTCCGGCCATGGTTTCATTGATATTTACTTATTGCACAAGCCTGTATGAATCCCCCCGTCGGCAGACTGAATTATAAGCGAGCACTTACGAACACATCTCTTATAGATGGTGACCTCTTGTATTACGGATGAGAAAAGATTCGAAAATCCCGTAGCGTTCGAACGACGAAAGAAGCGAACTCGCAGTGAATCGTAACGATACATTTTTTGCGGCCAACTTTGCACTCGACCAAAACAATTTTCCACGTGGCAACGGTTAGCGGCCATCACCGAAGGCACTTCCTCCAGGTACTTTTCCGTCAAACTTCCGTTTTTCCGAATCTTTCTTCAGGGATCATAACCCCGGAGTGATCCCCGGTCTCTGCACTCGAGTCTCTATTTTCCGCGACAGCCACGTGAAGCTGTTTCTCAGTAGACCACATCGAGGGTTCTTCGAGGAATAAAGCGATTGGCCGGGGAAGAAAGCGTTGACGTCGAAGTTACAGCGGTGGTAAACAGAAAATTCGCAGAAGGAAGGGAAGAACAGGAAGGAGTCGCTCCATCTTCGTTCATCTGAAAACCCGTCAACGACATCGGTGCAAGAAAGCTTCGAAAGCTCTTGACCGTTCCGCTGCTCGATCCCCACAAGTCCTCCTCTGAGTCGCTGTCCTAATACAGTTTTTTTTTTATACCTCGACTTTACCGCACGAGCCCTCACCACTCACCGCCATATCGCGTTCACTCTCTCGCCCGCAAAACCCTCCATCTTCCTCAGCTTTTACTGCGTCCGACCCTCGAAAGCGCTGCCACACGAACGGACGTTGCCGCTTTGTCGCTGCGATTTCATCACCAGACTCCTTTCCTCTTTTCTAGATATTCTTACATTTTTTTAATATTTTTTTTTTTTTCGTCACTTTTTTGTCTTTTTCCATGCCTTCGTTCGCTATTCTTGAACGGCTCGAGCCTGTCGCCGGACGTTCCAATGATTTCCGGGAGCAGAGCGCCGTGTGCTCAGCGGAAGTGGATGGCAACGAGAAATGGGGGTAGACCAGGGTGTGGAGGAGCCCTGAGAAAGAAAAGCGCGACTGAAGCGAAGGACGAAGTTCGAGTGAGGAAGAAGGATTCCGGACACGCCGGAAACCAGAAGTTTTTCCCCATTGTCCGGCGGAGCGAAAGGGACGCGAAGGTGCGCCGAACGGAGTGACTGCTTCTTCTCGCGTCTCCCGACGGATCGGTGAAATGCTTGGTGCACACTTCCGCTCGCTTGCACTTTTATTTCTCGGCTTCGTGATACTTGTTTCATCGTCTTCTCCCGAGATTTTTCCACTCTTCGCGGGCGACCACTTTGGCCGATTCGGCTCCTCGAACTGGTTGAAAAATAATGGTCATACGGGAGCCAGAAAGATCAAAGATATCGGACACGTCAACGAGTTGAGCGATAGCTATAAAAACATACCATAAGTTGCTTCAAGGTTCTATCTTGTGTCGTCCAGCGTACTCGATGCCAATTCACTGATCTTTAAATGCAAGAATGTCATTCTAGTAACCATTAACCTAATATATTTAATTTGTTCCGATGAAGTAACAACTGTTTCTTTCATCAAATGCTGTTTGCATCCATAACAGAACAAACGTAATAAATATTGTTTCTACCCCTCAATCGAAACGTTTTTTTACAGGATGTTGTCACGGTATTGACATACAAAGTTTGCTGTAGTGCAATTCGGTGTGAGTCGTCGTGCGGTAGAATTTTAACTTCGTGTACTCGGGGGAATTCCCGCAACGAAATTCCACGCCGCTTCTAGATCTGACATTACAATCAGTTAACATTTCACGGTCGTTGATTCCGCCACGCGGGAGCTTCAATAATTCTCCGATATTGATCGTCGCCGAGAAATAAAATATCTCGTACAATTCATGCCAAACGCGACGCGGGTCTTATAGGTATGGAAAAGTAGCTGGAAAATTCCATAATGTATTGTAGCTTTGGGAGGGGGGGGGGGGCGAAGGGGGGAGTTGGAACTCCGAAAGTCTCGGCATTGCCGGAATACGAATGATCCTCAGGGACGATTCGTGCTCTCGCAACCTCTCCGCGTTATCCTCTTTAAAGGTACGAGCTACGCGGTGGCGTGTGCCAGGTCGTCGAGCTCCAGTCTCCGTGCGTCTGCGATCTGCGGTGACGCGACGTTACGTCCCGCACAGCCCTCTCCAGCCCCCCGTGTGTGCTCTCTTCACCCTCGCTGGCTTTGCCAAGACCGTCGAGCATGTCGAGGTGGAAGGCCTAATGCGCCTTTTATGGTGGAGATTCCGTGCGTTACGAAACGCTGCGAGAGCGGAAGAAAGATAGAGCGAGAAAAAGACACGCGAGACGTTGAAATCGCTCCGGGAAGCGGCACACGACGCCTTTGCCGTGCTATCGTTCTCGCACTTGCTTCGGAGAAGACGTTGGGGTGGTACGAACGAGGGTGAAACCCCTTCTCACGCTCTCTCGCTCGACAGAACCCTCTTGCACATCTGGGAACACGCTATTCCACGTCTACTTTCCTCATACGCTTATCTTACTCGGGCGTGTATGTGTACGGGTTCTCCCTTATCCCGACGATTTGCTCGAAACCTCGTGGGTGCCACGAACTGAACTCTGATCCGAAGGATGAGACGAGGACGAGAGTGAACCGAGGGTTAGTCTCAAGTGTGGCTATGAGGCCTGCCTCAAACATCTGGGTTACGAGTTTTGTAACAATTCGGAACGAATAATTCTTCAGCGAATGATTGATAATTCCCTCGTAATTTATGTGAAGGATCAACTTCTTCGGCTAATTTCATCGTATACTACGAAATATAATTCAGTTCTCGTAAAGATAAATAAAAAATAAGAATGAATAATAGACTAGAATAAATATAAAGTGACAATAAATAATGAAGTGGAATGAATGCAGGCATCTCTTGGAAACTCCCCTTGGCAATGCGATTGTTTCAATCCTCAAGTGTGCGAGCCTTCGATGACTCAAACTCAATTGCCGTATCCGATTAATCCGATTACCCGCACGTATGAAATATTCAACGGGGTCGTTGAGTGCAACTTTGGGGGATGAATCTGACGAATCAAGAGGGTTGTACTTCGTGTCACACCAGCGATTTTTATTGCATGAGTTTGGTGCGAAAGTGCGTGTATTGTACTTGCACCCACCGCGCGTATACGCGCAGCCGGCATGTTGACTACGTGACCGCATCTTTCATCTCGTACCAGCTTCGCTCGTCGCCCGTCACACGGCAACGGGCACGTACGTTGGAAACGGTTACGATTGCCGGTAATACGACCGGTAACCGAGATGGCGCACCGGGAAACAGCGAGAGAGAAGCACTCCGCATATTCTCCACTGAGACGGCGAAGACTAAAGCTTTCCCCACAAATTACGCGAGAGAGCAAACTTTGCGGTCGCGGAGTTGCAACAGCAGGAGCAACAACTGCAACGTCAACGGTGGTGGAAGAGGCCTTAAGTGGCTCGTTAGCGTTAGCGTGTGAGCTTACGAGTCGAGTATTTCGTAGGCGAGCGTAAAATATGACCGGGTCATCGCACATTCTCCGTTATATTCTTTTGTTTAATTTGGTGGTGAATTTTCGTTTCGAGGAGATGTAGCTAATCATTTATGGTTATAGATGGAGCTCGTTGGGTATTATGACCAGAACATTTTTTTTTACTAATTTTATTATTGGATAAAGTCTTCGTTATTATTTTTGTAATTATTATCATTATATTTTTTAGAAACAAACTCGAAAAATGTTCAACAAAAATTTGGCAGACAATTGAAGTTTTTTTAGAGTGTACTGTGAATTTTAATTTCACGGAAGAAACATCTATTCACTGGTAAAAAGATATAGGAAATAAATTTTCAGGCATTTTCATGCGCTTAAAGTGTAACATTTGTCAAAGACAAACGATTATTCGATGTCCGAAACAAAATTGAATTTTGAATAAAAATCCGTAATTCTTTCAGTATCCAGAACGAAACTATTGTATCATAACCATTTCGACGCGGTAAAACTGCGCTCGAGAAATAATAAATGACAAACGATATTTCTTTCGTCGCAGCACGACTGTTATTTCGCGTCAACGGCGGCGCTAGATCATATTTCAGTGGTTACGGTGCACAGACAAAGGTTGGTTGTGAATATAAATAATGATACCTCGAAAAATAGGGTTTCGCGAAGCCGGGTTAGGATCGAGGGTTGCTTCGCTTCCGTCACAGTCCGAACGTCGATGTGACGACCGAAGAAGATTTTGTAGCTCGGTTGTTTTCCACGTGGCAGACCGGGTGTCGAGCGTGATCGCGTCGGAGGATATGGCGCAGTTGGAGAACCAACGTGGGCCCATCGTTTGTCTGGATCTCGGTACATCGGATAGACGTGAAAGACAATTTATTAGCCATTACGAATAGATGGTGCGAGGGAGTGAGAATGATAAACGTGAGAGGAAGAGGAACGGAGAAGAATGCAGAACGAGGGGAATCGTAAGTGAGCCAACGGTTCCACGTGCTCGAGCCGGATCAGCCGAGGGAAACAACGGAAGAGGGTGCGGAGGGGGTCGGGTGATCGATTGTCGAAAGACTTACGAGCCTGTATACCTCGATCTCGTCAGGATCTTCGTGCTGCTACAACGATACATTCGACGCTTGAGTACGACGCGACGGTGTCCGAGAACCTCGAGAGCGACGTCGTTGTAGGCTTCTACATATTTTACGTCCTAAACTCCCGTGTGTGTCTCGGAATAGCGACATAAGCGTGAGAACACCGGCAGCCTGCGATTTAACGTTCGTTTCTGTACTTCTGATCGAAACAAACGAAAAAGGAAAAAGGAAAACGAATTTTATTGATCGAACGCTTGAGATAAAACTTTTGAAAATGGGATTATATAAAAAATGTATGTATCCTCAATAGCTATCTCTCACGTTTTTTTTTCGACCGCGAAATCACAGTCGAACGAATTCTGTATTTTATTTCGAAAAAAGCACTGGCATTTCGAAAAATTCATTCGAATTAATGGCATGAATTTTTTATGTGTTTGATACACGTACGTTGATGTGATTTGGTTTCACTTTGTTATTTCTATCAAATCCACATTACAACGATTTTTTGGATTATATGGAATTTCCCTCTCCATTCTTTAAAAAAATAAAAATAAAAAATATTTGTTTATCGAATATTATATTTTATGATTCGAAAAGTCGGGTTCGAAAGAGGAACAAAAGTGAGTGCTTGATGCAGGTACATGGATGACAATATTGCCGCGCTACGGCACCGCGACATGTGCCTCGACGTATATGAGACATATACGTCACGCGTGTATATACCGGTTGACGTTATCAGTGTGGCCTAATTAATGTTCCAGCATGTCAGTGGCTAATAGCGTTTGACGCTGTAGGCTCGGAACAGCCGTATCTCACAGTATCGATAAACGCGAAAGCTTGTGCGGCGGATCCTTGATCGCACGATCGATAGGATACGTGGGTACAGGGTACATATATGGTCCAGCTGGCTCGGGGCTGGGCGATTGGGAGGGGGGAGGGGCGTTTGCCAGATCCTGCAGTACAGGGCGTCTAGTGCCTGTAATGAGTTAGAAGGAGAAACCGACTCTCGAGGCTTTGCCTCGCTCTCCCAATCGATACTCTTGCCTTTTGCTCAAGTATGCACGTATCCCCGCCGAAATAGCTGGTACCCCACCCCCTATACTCTTCCCCCAACAATGATGACGATGGAACATCGATTGCTGGATTAGTCCCAACAAGAGCCGAAGTGTATATATCGCTCCCATGAAGTATATATAGATATATATTATCGCGAGGTGGTTAGCAATTATTAGTAATTGCAATTACCCGTCGTGCAATTTCAACCCTCGCGTTTGTCACGATACGATCTACATACACGATTTATTTACCGTCGTTAAAACGTATGATTGCAAAATTCTTCTAATTTCCGTTTATTTTGACATTATGGGATAATAAATGTGAATACCTGCGATTTTCCATGTTTTGATATGCATCATGACGTTATTGACGATACCGAGCATCGTATACCGTTTTGTTGGCTGGGTATCAGTAGGATATTATGTTGAAAAATTTACAGTGCCTTTGACCGAAGCAGCGATAAATTGCTTGAACTGCGGCTTTTGCATAATGCCGAATTTAATCGAATGTATAATTGGAAATATCATCCACAATTCGTTCCGGCCAGATCGGAATTTCACGGATTTTCCAGCGCAAAAGAACGTAGAGCGCGAAGGGAGGATGAAGAGGGGCTACTGATTTGCATTATACAATATCAATAACGAATCATGATTTTCATAAATTCAATTTTTTTCAATTTCACGCGATGGATTTAAGCTTCCGGATATTCGAATAGCTTTAACAAGAAAAGTTTTTTGCGATAAATTCATCACTAATTTAATGACCACAAGTCCCAATATTGTGACATCACAATATTCTCGATTTGAACGACGCGTCGCGACGTCGTAAATGCTATCTCGTAATCAATTAATGAGCATTTCAAAAAGAAGAAAAAGTTGCCAGCTCCCTGGTGTCAATAGTGAAATAAATGAATCGCAGATCTCTATGTCCTACACGTGTTATACGTTTTTTCCATTTTTCGTCAACTTGAGTGTAATGTACGTACGGCTGTACTATGGTTTAGAAAGAGCCTCGTACACGTTGATAAGCTCCGGATGAAAGTCGATGGCCCCTTCGTACCACATGGCGGTTCCCTCGAGTCGCTCTCATATGTGCTAAGCGACGTTCCTAATGAAGCTGGCGACGTTGAGCCAAAGCATTGCGGGTGTGTGCCATATGAAGACACGTGAATAAGCACAGCAATGAAGGATATAGAGCACTTGTGTTTGCTCATGGATAACAGGCATTTATACTTCGCACACACAGGCGCCCGTGCGGTCCCGATCGTAACGACGGACAGCAACGAGAATGAGCCTGACGTGTCGTGATGGTCTTTAACACATTATTGATAGTATTCAGCATCAACAGTGTGTTCACAGAATGTCAAATAATCATTGAGGGTACGTGAAAAAAATTATAATAACTCGTTGAATCGATACAAATCAATTGCAGACAAAAAACGAAAATAAATGGAATCTCAATACTTCATAAAGTTGATTCAGTGATGTAGAAAGTAATAAAGTGAAGAGAAATAATTGCTATTTAAATTAACTCGTAGATTGGATTGAAAAGTCTAATGAAGTAGAATTAAAATTTCAATCGTTGTTCGAAAAATTTTAATTGGTATGTAAGTAGTAAGTATCTGATTGCACGAATCGCTTTAATCTTATACAAAAGTCAAAGAAGCCGGAGGGGTTGAGTATGAAAGAAAGTGTGGTAATGGTTCCGAGAAACGGTGGGCAAAGCTCGAGTCACGAAGATCGTGAATCAGCGAGCTGTTTGCAGAGGCGGGTCCGCGCTTCATCGTGTACCGCTCGTGCATTCTCGCCGTCGTTCAATGCACCTGTATATACAGACATATAGCTATGAGGGTAACATTGCAGCGGCACGAACCACACGAGCTTTCGCCACTACGGCCCCATTCTCCCTGATCCTCCACGTACGCTCGCTGCCGGCATTTTGTCGGGGTGCACGAGCGCGGGACGCTTCTTATCGTCCCGCGCCTTTCGCTATCTTCGGGATCCGTTTGCCGCCTCATCCACCCTTTTCCTTCTCCCAATACCCACGAAGATGCACGTAAGCGTTCTAAGATCCTCGTAAATTTCGTTGTTTCTTCGTGGTACCCGCGATATCGGTTTTCCGCTGCATCGCGACAGCCCCGGCCTGTTACGAAATATATAAATTGGCGAGGAACGAGGAACAGGGGAAATGTTCCGGTCTTCATAACACCGGTAGCCGCGACTGGGGTGAGGGCGGTGAGAAGTATGAACCCTCGAATGAATTACCAGGGTAACTATTGTGCCTACTAAGACACTTCTGATCACAGCTGTACGCTAGAATTAATTGAGAGTAAAATAATAATAGATATAAAAAAAAGTAACGTCGTCTAGTCACGATATCGATGCAATCGAGGAATTAAGTGACGATTCCGAATAAATGAGGTATTTGACGATAACAATGATCCGAATCGTCAAATGATATCCGGAAAAGAAGAAAAAACTATTTCAATCCTATTTGCTAGCTCGAGGCATGATGTTGCGTCACGCAAAATTCTCGTTTTCCATAGCAACGACAGCGAACGTTATCGACTTTATCGATGGTTCACGATGTATGTGAAAGGGATTCAAAGGGCAGATAGAAATTTTCTTGTTACCGAGCAGACACGTGCACACGCCATCGTCGATGAAACGACGTCGTCAACGATTCAACAAAATATTTCGATGGCCTATACGCTGGATGCGAATGTACATCGCGGACATTCCAATCGATGAGTCTTCGTGACGTCCATTTTCCGGCACATCGGGATACGTGGCATTTTTTCGCATATCCGTGCTTCGGGACAATTATATGAATGGAAGGTTTTTTCAAAAATATTTCTCTTTACAGTTTTTTTCGTACCCTTTGATGGGAGAATGAAGGACTGGCATGAGGCTCCGAGACGAGGATTGATTTATAGATTTGATAGTTCCTTTATGGTTTCCTTTTCATTTTTTTTTTGTTATTCCTCCCATTCCGTGTCTCGCTGAGATTTGCTGGAAGCTCGGTTCCAGAGCCTCGGGAGAGCACAAACCGGGATCAGCTACCGATAGACGTCAGCCGCTAGTGGAAATCGTATACGTATGAATATATACATATATATACTCATCCATATATCTGTGAGTCTTCTCTGAAGGAAAAACTTTTGAAATGGTGAAAAATTTGTTTTCTCTGCTAACCTTACCAAAATCTGTTTTTATATTTGAATATTAATAAGCCGTTGTTGTTGAGTTATTATTATCGCTTATCACCCTACTCATGTATTCATCACTTTTTCTACTCATCTACCTGCATTAAATCAAATTACAAAAAATGTCATTCACTACTTGATCCTGACACAAGGAGAAAGTCACGAGACACGCGGAAAATTCAAAGGACAATATCGAAAATCCGCGCCACATTCTGGCAGTGCTATTCCTTTTCCATTCCTCCATTCATCGTCGGAATGTTCAACTAGATACGCGAATATTCCACTCGGAAAAGCAGAGCAAAGGAGGAGCGCACGCGGGCTCGAGAATCCTGGGCCGTGAGAGGCACAAAAGTTCCGTCCTAGTGGAATAATATACGTCCGCCACATTAAAGAAATTTAAGGGTGGGCCACGGGTGAAGCAGACCAGTGGATATGAGAGTTCCGATTTATAGGCGCGTTTGAAATATCGCTTCTGGCCGACGCTCAGACTCAGAGAGAAAAGGATTTCTACTTTTCAACTGAAAGAACAAAAAACAACGCAAAATGTACATATAGCACTCGGCATAGATTCGGTAGAAAAGAGTTAAAACAAATAACAAGAAGATCTTGAATATGCGGGTCTTTCGAAAAAAAAATCGGGCAAAACCGACACTCTCGTGGACGTCCTGAATTCCGATTGGATTGTAACTCCAGGATATGTTGGTATATAACATCCTCAGTCTTGTCGATTTTCACCAGATATTTAAATCCAATATTTGTAGTCTTTTTATTGACATCAAATTGGAAAAAAACTGAAATAAAAAAATAAAAGGTGCTTTGAAAATGGGTACAGTTTTTCTAGACTCAAAGGTTCTCGGGTTATACCATAATAACGCGAAATGTCTTTGAATATTATTATTTTTTCTACTCAGCTGGAGACGACAATTCCGCTTATTGTCAACTGTTCTTTGCGTATAATTAGTATTATGTCGATCGAACAATTTATCCGGAGACTTTATACTTAAAAAAGCGTCACAAAGCTGGAACGAGCTAAAGATCAGAAGAGAAATAATATATATTCTACCGTTTTTCTTTTTAAATAAATTGCGCATCGCCTGAGCTCTCGTAACGCACGAGGAGTAGCGGCAAAAAGGGCACTGAAAGCAAAAGGTATTATGAGAAGTAGCTTGAAACGAATGGTCGCTGTAACGTCAGAGAGAGAGAGAGAGAGAGAGAGAGAGAGAGAGAGAGAGAGAGAGAGAGAGAGAGAGAGAGAGAGAGAGAGAGAACCGAAGCTTTTGTGACCTTTCGGTTGTCCTGTCTTTGCTGTTGTTCCTCTTGCCTCTCTTCTCTGCCGGGTTAACAATTATTCGAGCATGAACAGCAGCGGGGGACAGACATAGAGATAAAGAGAAAGAAAGAAATATATATATATATATATTTAGAGAGAGGTAGAGACAGAGAAGAAGAGAGGGACGTAACGAAGGAAAGGACGCTGTCTATCGCGTCTATCCCGGAAGATTCTCTGCAGGGTATCGAGAGCAGCCCGACAATAGGATGGAGAACAATGTCCGAGATGGCCGAGGATGGAAGAGGCTAAAGCTGGGACAAAGGAAGAGATGCGACCGAGAAAGTAGCTCTTATCAATTTTGTCTCGGACTGGGTTCCAACCTTCGTCCAAGCTCTGACAATGCGAATTGTGGTACTTTCTTCCATGGATGAGATAAATACAGTTCATTAGTTTCACGTTCGAATCCGTCTGTTCAAACGGAATGTATGTAATATATATATAAATATATATAGACATGGTATATCGTGAGCTTCATTTGTCATTTATTTGATATTCTTCCTTAACCCATCCTCAGTCTTAACCGATACGCCTTCTTTCGGAAAGATTTTTTCGTCCAGATTTTTTTTGTTTTGTTACCGAGTCCAACTTCGCCCGGTTTTTCCCCCTCCTCGAGTCGAACCAAAAAGCCAAGATTATCCGAAACACGGTTCTCCTCGCGAATTCTCGATTAAACGAGATCTCGACTCGATCTTCCAACGGCTGATTAGCTTCGACGTAATCACGGAAACGGCGAATTGTGTGCTCGAAACGAGAGAACGAGCGAAAGCTGCGGAGGACTGATGGGGCCTCCGATTGTCGGTGCGAACTGGCACTAGCACTTGGCCTAGTCCGACAGTCACCGTTTGTCTACTGGGTGGGTCGTAAATTACTTGCTAGTGTATTTCTTATCAAATTTATTTATCGTATGATTTTTACGTTCACCCTTCACAAATTGAAAATTTCTAAATGAATTGAATTGTACATCTTAGAATCATTAATAACTTACAATGACATTACTTATTGGACAGCAGAAATGAGTCTGAATAGAAAAAAAAAATTAATTGACAATTAATAATAATTCTGAACTTTCCTCTGCTTCACCAATCAGAAATTATTGTAATTATTTTAAGAATATTTATTTAGAAAAACATTTATTTAGTTTGGATAGTTTGAAAATGCGAACTTTACGGACACTCTGTAGATAGCCGGTTATCCGGGTGTTGCTGGCAGAATAAAGGCGAGAAGGTTATATAGCGTTGTGCAAGTGAAGATAGTCTCTGCTCTGGTCCTCGTGAAGGAGACACTGCGAGTAGTACGTGTAGCTGTCCCTCGTTTTTGTGTAGGGTAGCTAGGTACGACGCCGCTTGGAAAGAGGATAGGAACCTACTCGTTACCTGACCGTAATTACCGCCACTCACAGCTCGACTCTTTCCTTCCTCCGTTGCCGCTTCGCTTTTCTTCGAAAGACTTCGCCCATTCCCTTCTAGCCACTTCTTCGTCTTCTTCGTCCTTTTTCACTGCCCTTTCGACCTACTCTGGCTCACCCCCGGCTGAGCTTTCGACGTCTCGCGAACCATTGACAACCCCGAACTATCAGATTTCACATAGAAAAAATTCTCATCCTACAATTTGGTGCAATTCTTACCTAAAACGGTCCTGATTACGGATAAATACAATTTCACAGGCTGTTCAGGTATTCCGTGTTAAATCAATTTTCACGTCTCACGATCACTAGTTAATCTCATTTCTTGTAATTTTCATGAACTTTTTCGTAATCGGAAGCTAAAAAGAGCTTTATGAAATTAAACTTTCAAAAAAATTCTGTAATCAGCACGGTAATTCATTTCCGAAAGAGCATCGACATAAATCTGTAGACCATGCAAATTTTACATCAAACCCAGATAAGACGATTTTTCATGATTATTCAACTGACTATCAGATGATCGTCAAACATTCGTCTTCCTTTTCCTCGTCTGTCAATTTTTCTTCGTTATTCTTTTAATTAATCGATCGATTTATTCGAGCAACTGGGTCACGAACCACGGAACGTGCAGCGAGTGAATCATGTTTAATCACTGACAGATAGAGTTCACATCGGATAACAACGTCACGAACACCGTGACCGCACTGTGTGTACGACAGTTCTGTTGACATCTGGCTGTAAGGACCTACCCGTGGGTGTTCTATAATAGAAAACTCATCTTCGTTCATTTCTCGACCCTGTCATCGACGTTTCGCATGAGGGTTTGGTTTTGCTGTGTCGGCATCGGATTCGCAGCCCCTTCCGAGTTAATTTTCCGTCCGGAACTGCTGAGGATCGGTGAAGAAGGAAAAGCCGAAAAATTAGGAATAACGGTGAGTACGGACCA
This sequence comes from Sussaba pulchella, assembly GCA_963971145.1. Taxonomy (NCBI): domain Eukaryota; kingdom Metazoa; phylum Arthropoda; class Insecta; order Hymenoptera; family Ichneumonidae; genus Sussaba; species Sussaba pulchella. The sequence goes on along the minus strand of OZ020174.1, from coordinate 12,718,594 downwards.
TTGAAAAAAAAATTATATTCAATATAAGAGGTGGGTTACCAAATTTGAGGGGTGAATTAAATGAATTTGGGAAGGGCGTGTAATTTTTTGTTGGTAATCCACACTTGAGTCCAGAATTGAACCTAGCAATGCGATTTCCGATATAAATCAAAGTCAAAGTTACTCTCGATAGAGATGAATGCGCTCCACACTCACTTAAAACCAACTGCATTTTTAAGGTTCTCGTGTTGTACATAAATCGAAGCCCATGACTTTCTTGATGAAAGCAGGTTTATTTTGAAACAATATTTATTTGATTAATGAGAGGTTACTTTTATATCAAATTTTTTCTATTAATTTTTTTTCTTCATCCGAATGGGATAATACTGGATAATCGAGAATTTCGTAATTGAGATAAGGTCGGTATGGCATTTATTTGGCGTACATAATTTCCGGGCTGTTGGAACGGTTTGCCATCGTTGAGTCGCGTAGGGGAACACGAGCTATTCGAATGTATGTGGGGTGCGTGTTTCAGCCCTCCGAAGCACCGCGTTATACCTCACTAGCCCTCCTCCGACGATGTATACGCAAGACTGTATACACTGCGCTGTACGGAGAAGTTAAGGGACAGGCACATTACGAGACGAGTAACCAAGCCTGTGAACGTAGCGTTCGGTACATCCTCGTTTCCTGGTGCTACGTCCTTCTGACTAACGACAATCGCCCCAACGGGGCGAGTGGCTCAGTATACTCGAGCTCTTTACTGTCACCCTGTGGGTGACGCTGCACGCACCATATAACATCCCCAACGTGTATACGGCTGATCTCAATAATGTATATTATCAACCGTAATTCGATCAAGTTGCGTTACTCAAGAACGGTCGTAAATTTTTTATTTCGTCGAACATTCACCATGATTACTATTCAGCTTCGTTTAATTTTTTTATTATTTTTTTTTACATAACGTTTTTTCGAAACGGCATAGAAATTGTCCCTTTAGATAACCAAATTGCACAAGTTTTATTGCGATTTTATTCAGTTATTTCACTTGAAATCCCGATTTCTTGAAATTGATTGATGAAGCTTGTATTGTTGAACAGGTTGAAGCAACCGAAAAAACTTGGACTAAAAAAAACCTTTGGAACATACTTACGGGTTACAACAAAATCAATGCAAAATTACAAAAGCACTTTCAACCAAGCACAGAATTAATGCTAAAACTTTGAACGAGAATTGATATTTCGCATTAATAAAAAGTTACGAATTTTTTCGCGTATGTTTGGGATCGTACGTCAATACATCTTAAAACTAAGCCTACGCTACTGCACACAACGAGAGGATCATTGATGGAAACATCTTCCGCCAGCAATGCATTTTTAATGATATCCGTAAAATCTGTAAATGTCAAATGAAGCTCTTGAAACGGTTTGAAAATATTTACAACGGTTGCAGAATAGTATTTCGTCGTGAACGGTTTCATTGAACATCGGCGTGGAAAGCGAATGAGGGGAAAAACGTCGAGCAGATCATACGCGCACACACACGTACATGTAGTCACTGGGTAAAAGCTGAGGGAATCGGGCTGTGGTGCAGTACGGGCTCGGAAAAGAGCAATTTTTCACGGGTCTACTCGGGCGAACCACACGCCCGGGGTGGTCCCCTCCCCCCGCCTCCTGATTATTTCTCATCCCTCGGATCTTTCCGCCCATACAACCGAAACACCCCATCAGGTTCGGTACTCCGTACATCACCCCCTGTCTATCTCCATCTCACTCGCTCTCAATCCAATACCGTAGCCGGAACTCCACGGCAGAGGGCTGTTTAATGAGAAATTTATCGTCCCTTCTTCGTGCGGCTACGACCAATTTTCAAAGCCTCTCCTTCGTTTTTTTTTCTCACTCCAAACCCCATTCTCACCTCTCCTATCACGTTTTTTTCTCTTAAATCCCAACGCTGAAATATATCGCTCTATCCCTCAGATAATTGACTCCGCCCTTTCCAATAAAAGAAGAAAAAAGAAAGAAACATAACTTTAAATTGAACTCTACAACGATATAATTTTTTTTTTAATTGTTAAAGCAAGAGAATTGCTGATATGCTGAAAAAACCCAAAGTCGATCAAAATGTCTACGATCTACACATAATTTTGATGCTAAGCATGTTCTTTCGTCGAATTTGGATCAAATTAATCAAATACTCGGGGTCATTATACTTTTTAGTGTTTATAGAATGAAAAGATCCGGAGCAAGATATCATAGACCTTTATTTAGAAAAAAACAGCGTTCACAGTTTGATTACCAAAAGTAGATGAAACACGCGAGGATCGCGAAAGCGATATAATGCTACCATGGAAAAACAAAAAAGGTTGTATGCACTCGCCGGAAGCTATCACACTGCCGTGCGAATTCGTCAGGTTAACTAGGTTCTCCATCACCCGACAACAACGGAGTACCGAACGACCAAAGATACTCTCTGCGGCCACTCTCGCTGTTCTTTTCCCAGATAAGTGCACACAGCTGGATTCCGCATTTCGCTCATGCACGTGTTGGTGCTCCCGGCAATCACCGGCTCCCGATGAACCATTAAAACACAGCAGCACAGCCGCGCAGAGTCTGCACGCGACGTCAAATTCGTAATAAAACAACATATTAAAAAGAAAAAAAACCTTCGTACGTAATTTTAAAGTTTCGAACTAATGGCTAATCTTTCATTAAATCTTGAATATGACTCATGTGTTCAGAACAATCGTCAGTTTTTCGTGCGGGGAAAATTTGCACATCAATCCAATAACCGAACGACGGAAAAATAAAACAAAATGGGGGGGGGGGGATGTTAAATTAATATTTTGGGCGTAATTTTTTGTTTTCGTACGTAATGTATTCGAAATTAAACCCACGGCAATTACGTGGATTTGAGTTGATTATTCGGAACCCAATTTCTTCAACCGAATAATGATTAAAAATTTGCGGTCTGACGAAATGGCACCCGCGTAGACGGGGCTTCGTATGCGATAGAACCCCATGAACCGTGTGCCGACCACAGTGTGTCTCACGTGTGTATTGTTGGGCAGACAATACTAGTGTGGAGAAATTCGACGCGAGTTTCCGGTTTCAACGGAAACTCGAAGATCCCTCTCGATGTATATGAATAACTCAGTGATTGTAGAGTTGCTGCTGCGGCTTTTCGAGCTTCTGGCGGGGACGCGAGCGCGAGGAAGCGTTACGAAGCTGTTGAGGGGTATAGAATCCAACGAGGATAGACGGATAAAGCAGGAGAAGAGGCGAATTTGCGTGTACAAAGCTCGCGTGTCACGAGCAATCTTCGCGTTGGTTGCCCGCATGGAAACGCCGGAGCCCGAGAGAGGGAGCCGCGGATGCTGCATTCCTGCCCATGTGCCTGCCTGCCTGTTCGGCTGCCTGCTTGGCTGCCATTTATCCTGTCCCACGTGAGCTTTCTCAGAGATAGCAAACGAGACGGCAAGACTCTTGGGTTCGCGCTTCTCTGGATGGTGCAAAGACGAAATCGTGGCTTTCCTTGTACAATACACGTCAGTTTGTCCGACGCGCACTTAAGATATCACACGGTAAAGTGGCGCACACGGAGAGCTTTGGGAAGAAATGGAAATAGCACAATGCACGATGACCCGGAACGTGGAATGTTCTCACGATGTTGGGAGAACGAGGGTTGTACGGGATAATGACTTTGGAAATTCAATATTACGGTGGGAGGCAAATGTAACCAAAGTTTTGTTGTGGATGAAATTTTATTATTCCATTTTTTTTTATTTCATTTTATTCACTCGAAACAATGCAATATAATATCAATGGAACGTTATGTCATTATGAACGGCTACAGTTGAACAAATTTGGAAAAATTCGGCGAGGACGTTGATAATTATCATCGATCACAATTTGCATCTCGACAAACGTAATTAATACCTGTTACTCATTAATTTCTAATGGAAAACCGATAATTGCTTTTGAACAATGACAATTTTTCCTGAAAGCATTGTCACGCAGTGCGAGAATAATTGATTTGTCCTGTCCGATGCAAGTTTAACACGTGTCCAGTACAGAAACGAAATAAAAACAGTAAGCAGCAAATAGAAAATACGGAAAGGTTCGCGTGTGATGGACGAAACTCGTCGCTATCGTAATTATAGCAGAGTTGGAGGGTGAACGCAATAATGGGGATGATAATCATCCAAACTACACCTGGGGTATTGCCAATATGTAGACAAAATTGTATTCCTACATATTCGAAAGCTAATTAAGCGGAATCGGAAGCAGAATTGGAGTTACAGCATTTATTTTCATTTTCTGTAATTCCTAATTGAAAAATTTTGGAAATCAATGTTTTTTTTCATTTGGCGGTTATAAAGTAACTGCTTACCAAGCTTCATGATGATATAGTAGTACGGAACTCGAAGGACGCGAATCCCAGTCGCACCTATTCCTTTACTTTTTATCGTGGACCGCGTCCAATGTCATCACAGGTCATCATGGGAAACGTGTATTATCGCATGGAAGAAATTTCAGACTCGTTTTATATTTCCCTTACTTTTCCCATTTTTTTCGTTTAATTTCCGCATCCAACTTTATCCTCCAGCCACCCTTAGCATAACGAGCAGTATGTTTCGAAAGGGCCCCCGGGGGACTTTGTCGACGCTTCGGGTTCTCAGATTCTTGGAAAATCGCGCACCGGTAAACTCCCCGGAGGCGATGAGAGTCTCACCCGACGTCCCCTCCCGTGTGTGCTTTTGTCCCACTAATACAGACACCTTCGAACATTTTCCGGGCTATATCAACGTCAGCACACCGTCGGGTTTGGGGTGTGCAAGCGCAACGTTCCGCAACACGTTACGGAAACGTGCCTCGCGAGCCTCATTCAATTTTCTTTGTTGCCGAGTTCACGACATCGCGCTAGTTGAACGGAGCAACCGCCTTATCCCAGGCATATTAATAGGCAACGGGTATGCTAACCACGTAGAGAGCGCAAGAAAGAGCGACGGAGAGGGCGGAGGATCTGTTGCAGCCAACCCCAGGCTGTACTCTCGCAGCTGAATTGTTTTAATCCTTCGGTCACCCACACATACCCCCCCCCCCCCCCCCTCCCCTACTCCCCGCCGCGGATCAGCACTACGTTCGCCCTCGTTGCAAATTTTAATCAGGATTCACTTCTAATAAGCGAACATTACGACAAAATCCGACATTGAATAACCTGGCTTATTAATTCACAAGCTAATGCAAACATTTTTTAATTTCTTTTACTTTTTCGCTGTTGCGGGTTATTCAATTGGCGGAGGAAGTCAAATGAACTTGATTGTACGAGGTAACATGATTTTAATTATTCTCTGTGGATGAGAATGAACTAACGTATTAAATTATATATGTCGTGAATTTTTCTATTCTTACAAATTAATTATTGTTGTTTGAGTGAAGAAAAATATTGATATTCCCAACGCTTTTCAGCAATTACTTACGAAAACTTAGGATGATTGAGAGCACTGTTTTATTTGCGAGAATTATTGTTTCCGAAATATGTTTTTTTTTCTTCCGTTTCATGCACGAGCATGTAACGCGTGATAACGAATCTGATACATGGAATTTCTTGACGATGAATTAAAGAAGGCTGTTGAAGGATCGAAATATCTTCTTCGGGAAACATCTCATCGTTTGGCCCTTATGCGCTAATAAGCGAGGAAAGATAGAGAACGAGCCGGAAGGAGAGAAACATACAGACAGAGAGAGAGAGAAAGAGAGAGCGAGAGAGAGAGAGAGAGAGGGAGAGAGAGAGACAGAGAGAGGGAGAGAAAGAGAGAAAGAGCGTGAGAGTGAGAAGCGCCGAGGCGCGTTGCCTCATCGTGCATGCATGAGCTCGGAATGCGCGTGCATTCATCGCGTGCATTATGGCGAAACTAAGAGAACGTGGCTGGCAGACACGGAGCCATACCTAGCTGTTGGTTTGCGTGTGTGACTATGAATAGAGCGCAAGTTTAAGGCTAATACCAATACTCTAGGGCAAGTCTTGGGCTTGCCTACTTGCATATGGAGAAGACCCCTGAGATCCGGTGTCGCTAGACGCGACAAGAGCTTTAACGGATTTTCCCCAAGAATGTTCACCGCATTATTCGGGATGTGCTAACAGAATTGTACGAGGCTCAAAACTGAGCCATGATTTGGTTATCAATGGTCCAAACAGAGCCGGACAAATTCGTCCGAAAATCATGGTTAAATTCCGAGGGTCAAGTTTCTTTTGTCAAAGTTCGAAGAATACATTATTTTGAAGAAATAGAATAAATTCATGTAGCTCAATTTCCGATTCGATATTTTGGATTCATTAATGTTATGGAGAAGAAGATTATTATAACAGACTCGGTACTAACCCAGCGACTTTCTTTTTGAAATAGTGTGGAAATTGGCAAAAAGGTTTTTTTCTCCGTCCCCTGGAGCATAAAAAGTTTTTCCTTTCAACTGGGCTGCATAACACGAGCTTGCGAGGGAGGGCGGCCATAGGAAAGCAGTGCGCCAGTGGGTCGTAGAAAAATAATGGGAAATGTGCTTTTATTAGCTTGTACCTGGGGAAGATAGAAAGGTAGTGGCCGGGCAACAACCCGCTGGCAAAAACCGGGATAGCACGAGGCGTCTCCGTTCCACATCTCGTTTTAACGTCGGACGTACCAAAGAGGCTGTGAGATGTTTTCCAACTTTTTACGAGGACACTTCAAGACTGACGTGTGGGCCGCGCGCGGATCCACGACGAGCGAACCCCTCGCCCGTGAAGCATAATGGCAAAAATGCGAACTTTATCACGGCGCCACTGTGGCTGCAAGCTGTCACAGATATGCTGTTCCATAAGGAAGGATAAGGCAAAACAACGTACGAATAAAAAATCACACATAAGGACATGAATAAGAAAAGTGGAGGATATTAGAAAAGGGGTCGGAATGAATCAAAGATCGACACCCTTGAGGAATGAATAATACATATCGCGACAACGTAGTGTTAACGATAATAATAATAATAGTAATAATAATAATAATAATAATAATAATAATAATAATATTAACAATAATAATAATAATAATAATAATAATAATAGTAATAATAATAATAATAATAATAATAATAATAATAATAATAATAATAATAATAATAATAATAATAATAATAATAATAATAATAATAATAATAATAATAATAATAATAATAATAATAATAATAATAATAATAATAATAATAATAATAATAATAATAATAATAATAATAATAATAATAATAATAATAATAATAATAATAATAATAATAATAATAATAATAATAATAATAATAATAATAATAATAATAATAATAATAATAATAATAATAATAATAATAATAATAATAATAATAATAATAATAATAATAATAATAATAATAATAATAATAATAATAATAATAATAATAATAATAATAATAATAATAATAATAATAATAATAATAATTAACACACTTTTTGTTCTATGTATTTCATAATTATAATTTATTTTCCACGATGGAGGTTTGATTGATTACATTTTTCTACCACCGACTAAAAAGGGTTAGGCACTTAATATTTTTTGAAATTTGAAACAGCATGATGGCAGCAGATGGAGTGATAAGGTATCGTTTGCGGATTTATCAAGCGTACAGTCTAATTTGCAAGGACGGTTCTGGGTAACTGGGAAGAGGAATTGGATAGTTAATTTATCGGCATTTCCGGTGATTCGATTCCGAGAAACGAAATTTAACGTTGATAGATTGGAATTGTGAACGAAGTGGCTGAACGGAGTCACCGGGAGAGCCGGAAGCCGGAAGCTGAGAGAGAGAGAGAGAGAGAGAGAGAGAGAGAGAAAGAGAGAGAGAGAGAGAGAGAGAGAGAGAGAGAGAGAGAGAGAGAGCAGAAGATTGATTGATTGATCGATCGATTTAGTTTATCAGATTTTGGTTTAACTTCTACGTCTTAAAACAATCCACAAATAATAAACGAAAACATGCTGGAATAATAATAAAATAACGAAGGAAATATCAATGATAATGATTGCAGGATGATATGACATAGCACATATGATATGACATATGAAACGCTGGATGATCTGACATAGCACATAGTCTTCAGTCACTCTATAATTTTTATTTCGTTACTCACAATACAGGGAGAGAGAGAGAGAGAGAAAATGAGAGAAAAAGACAGGAAGATGGAAAGGTTTTGCTTGAATATTATGGATGAATTATTGGGAAACTCGTTTAAATGAAAAATACACATTGGCCCCTCGAGTTCGCAAAATTTAGTGCTGGATCTGCACGAATATACACCGGTTCCTATACATACACATGTATATCGACAAGTAGAATGGACTGAGGGCTACAGTTCGGCCGGTCGAAATTAAAGTACCGATAACCAGGACGCTCTCGAACGTGGGTACACGTAGTTGGCGCTTATACCGTGTTGGAAAATTAAATTTTTCAGTGGTAGCAGCACCAGCAGCACCAACGGCAGAATCACGTGGCACATGCACGAGGGCCCATCGCTCGGTGCAGTTTTCATTAAGCGAGTCGCGAGAGCGGGGCCACCGACTGTACCCGGTGCTCTCGGCCCGAGGGCTCAAAATGTGAATTACATTGCTGTTAATTCACCGGATCTAATTGCCGGGCAAAGCAATTTTCCTTGACGCTCGAAATTCTTTATTCAACAATGCGCGAACCAACCGAACCACCTCGCCGTGCAGCAGCCAACCGTACTCACGTTATTTCCATGGGCTTAATTATGATTGATAATGAAATACAGGACAAATGAAATAATTCAAATTCATTCAATTAATAGGAATGAAACTCATCAATTGCAAAAAATTATTCAAATATCAATCGATAAAATAAAATGTCAACCACAAAAAAAAACTTTCTTCTTGTTAGTGACTATACTTTGGGCGTGACAGACGGCCAAGTTCTACACGGAGATTTACGTGGCATCAGCTGCGAACGGAGTCTGCGTCGATCGTATCTCATTATCACTGCCGTGTTCCTCCCCTCCCTGCCTCCTCGACAGTTCTGTGTACTTATGCGGCATAGTTTTGTTCCAGTAGCGGTTATCACTCCTAGTTGTGTAGAAGTGGTTTCAACAGCTTCATAATCATTGGCACTCGTTGGTATTATAAACTCTGGGATATAACGTCACCGGAACGCGGGGAGGGGGGCTGGTGTGCTCGGTGCGATAACACCACCAGGCAAGGCGCGTACTATCATGTACCACGCAGAAGGAAGTCGCAATTGTCCGTTGCAATCCATGAAAGGAAGCTGTTGTTTTTGTTCTATAGTCTCTTTTACAGTCTCTGCAACCATCACCTTGACAATTTGCTATTCTTTCATTTATAACCTAAATTATTATCATGAAATGTTTAATAAAAATAATAATAATAATAATAATAATAATAATAATAATAATAATAATAATAATAATAATAATAATAATAATAATAATAATAATAATAATAATAATAATAATAATAATAATAATAATAATAATAATAATAATAATAATAATAATAATAATAATAATAATAATAATAATAATAATAATAATAATAATAATAATAATAATAATAATAATAATAATAATAATAATAATAATAATAATAATAATAATAATAAACAACGAAGAGACTGATTTAAACGAAAATTTCTCTGTAGGTCAGTGACGAATCCGACGGCAATACAGAAAGCCTCAAAGCTGCAACTAGGTTGCAGCGTGCGATTGCAGGGCGTGACCGTTGCACACAACTGGACGAGCTCTCATCGTAGCATCGGACTTAGTGTCGTAGAATGGAGAAATGGAATGAGCCACGGGTGTACAGTCCCGATGTTGGCCCGCTCATAGCCGCGCAATGTCTCATTTTCTCGGTTGAAACCACGAGACACCGGAGTCTGCATTGGCTAATTTCCAGCAATCAGAGTTAGCATTGTGAGTGGGTGAGAGGGTGAGACCGGAGTCTCCGCGATGTCGCTGAATTATGTCGCAATTATTTCTTGCTCGTCGGTTCAAGCGTCAAGCCGCGTGACACACATGTACGACATGCGTCAACTCGCATGTACCTACACGAGTAAGGTACCTCGTGCACTATTTATGAGCCACGTGGCACCGAGCAGTCCCGGAATTCGGTTGGACTCGCGTGTTAATTTTCCATGAAAGATAAGCCGTGGCAGAGCTTTCAGCCCCAATTCGTTGAAACAAACCCAAGACCGCCATTTTGCTCAACGAGCGGTAAAACTTTGTCTGGTATCTAGGAGTAACCCCGGAGTGTAGCCCTTGGAGGAGACTAACATTGTTAAAGATAATTCTTCAGAATGTAATGCTTGACCGGGGTAAAAAAATTCTTCGTTAAATCGTTTCGAGGATTTGGTTGAAGATTATCGAGAAATGAAGAGCTTGGTTGAGAATGCTGAAGCCGCTACATTCACGGAATTCTTGCGAATTTAGTTAAATTAACCGTCGGGCGTTCTCGCGCTCAACCCTTTGACCTCGTATAACAAGGAGTAGGCATGTTAATAACACGCGGTGAGTGATATAGCGCAACAGATTTTATCGTTTCGGAATTTTAGTCCGATTTATTTTTTTCTGCTTTTTTTTCTTTGTTGGTGGTTTCCGTACAGTAATAAGGAAAATATCACTCGCGTGTCTGCTCGTCTGGTTCGTCTGTCACAGCCGATTTTCTCAGAAACCAGGCGATGTAAAAAATCAAAATTTGGCATAGTAATACATTGAATTAACCCACATGTTTTGCCCTATCTAACACTTGAAAATGTTTGCAAAAAAATGCAACAGAAAGAAAATCAGGTTTGCGAAAAACTTTTTTCCCAAATTTATATGTCATGTAAGATGTTATTAAAAGCGGGTTTGTTATGTGGGATACAATATTTTTTTAAATAAAATTCAAATAGCATATTGAGAGAGATTTTCCGGCAAATATACGAAAATAGAGCATCCTATCTTTATTTCGGAAATTATAAATGTGGCACGGAACCTTCAGCACGCGAGTCGAAGTCGCACTTGACCGGTTTTTTTTTCTTTTTTTTTAATGTTACTTACTCCGCTCGGGTACTTCTTGACATATGTAGGCAGAATTTGCTCGAGTCTGCAAGTATCGTCGAGGATGAACTTTACGATGCAATGACGTACCTGAAACAAGAAAAAAAAACCAATGAAAATAAAATCAAATGGAGTGTGGAAAATGGTTTGTTCGCGATGCGGATTGTTGCATGTGTGGAATACTGCAACAACGGCGCAGACCCACCGTGCGAGTCAACGAGACTTCTATTGTGCGTATTATGCGGGAACGATGCTACGAGTACTGAAATATGCACGGTTTGCTCGGCGGTGGAACATAAAGTGAGATCGTAAGAGACGCTGGGTCGTATATTATACAACGAACTGTAAGATTTTACATCGGTATTGCGGATCCTGGTACTAAATTAGTCGGGCGAGGTATTGTATCATCGTAAATAATAAATTCGTCTTACTTAGTCCCAACAAACGCGCATTGAGAAAAAAATCTATATTATCTACCGAACGTTCGAATGGATTACACGTATAATGTTTCTTTCTCTATATTAATGTATATAAAAATGGATATGAAATATTGTCATTCAGAAATAATGTATTTAATAGATATATATCATGAAATATTCTAAAAATTTGAGCATATTTATATATTTTGTTCGGCTAAGAAATAAAACAACGATAAGAACAAAACGTTCCGAAAAAAGTGACAGCAAAAATGCCAAATTGTTGTCAAATAATACATCAAAATAAAAATAAAGAGAATTTCACACTTCGCAAAGGCCTGAATGGCTGCACGGCGATAGGGAGAAAATTGGTTTTAGCCGAGAGCCGAGTTTCAAGATAGAGGAGGTGAAAAGACGTGAACGAGGATCGTGGAAAATTTTCGAAGGAGAAAAATTAAATTAGTGGAGGCTTCCCTTCGTCGCGCTTCTCGGGTCATTCGCTTGCTTGACGCTCTGTTCTCTCGAAGAGAGTGGAAAATGGAACGCCACGGTGTCTTGTTTGAGGACCGTTTCTCGGCTGGAGCGACATCCGTCGAGCCCAAAGACCTCGTAAAGAACGGCGAATCCCGACGCAACGGGCGAAGGGGGAGCGTGAAAGATGGCGGCAGCGCATCTTTGTGTCTATCGGCGATTAAAACGAATTACGCGCTGGTCTCTTTTCTTCGTTGGAGCATCAAGGACGGGAGGAGAAGAGAGGGCAGGAGTGTGACGGAGCCTAGAAGCCCGAGCGTGGTTTGTTTGGAAATTGGCTCTGGCGGTGGAAATCAGTAACGCGATTGTCGACAACAGAAATAGGATAACCGAAAATACAAAAGAAGCGAATTTTTTCTTTATCCCAATAATAACGATAATAATAACGGACGAGTTATGTTATAGTTTATTTGTATAAACGATAAAATCCTCGAAACATAAATAACACGCAATTATGTAAGGAACGATGATAATATAAAAATTATGAAATTGTTGAAAGTTATTTTAATACTCTGGTTGGCTAAATCGGGTGTAGCCGGTTCAGAAACGCTTTTGTACATTGTGATCGGATTGGGAAGCCAACGCATATATCTATTTAACCCCTCATTTACTTCGGCGAGACACGTGTATTTCTTTAACACGTGTATCGCGAGATATAACACGCATCCTGTGTAGGAAAAGAAAAATATACAAGTACACGTGTTCTAGCTTCTACTAGAAACATAAACATACACAATAGGGTTACATTTTTCTCGTGTTTTACTTCTATTTATGTGCCACGACACCCTGTTGGATTATCATTATTTTTGTTATACGCCAATCGTTCGAGATCTTCCGGTACGTTGTATCCCCTTAAACTTTTAGGATCCGGAGATTTGCTTTTAATTTCAAACCTCAAAGTAAGCTGTTTTTATTCATTTTTCTATAGTATTAATATTCACTAGAACTCGTAATGAATTGTTCTTCGGAAAATAGAGAATGCATGTATCGAATTTTATTATTTATTCAACTAATATGATGATTTCGCATAAATTTATTATAATAAATAGTTTAAAGCTGCGATTTTGTTTTGCCGGTACAGCGATAGCAACGGAATAAAAGTTGGGAAGGGTGAACTCACACACACACACACACACACACACACACACACGCACATCCGCACGAGTGAGTGCGGGTTGTCTGGAGCGGGGCCACCCAGCGATGCGGCCACACGTGCACGTCGTTGAAAATTCGTAAGGGAAGCGAAGCAGCCACAGCAGCAACAGAAACAGCAGCATCGCCGGAGAGCCTCGAAACGGTAGCTGGTACACGACGGACAAGCGAAAGGAGACGCGAGAGTAGCACAAACTGTTTCAGGAGCAAGTGAGGCATGTCGGAACGCAAGCACGAGAAACGTATCTGGCCCGAGCCCGGGCTGTAACGTCGACGTTTTCTGCCTGGTACGGACGGGGCCTTCGGGTTTTCTCGGATTCGGACCCGGCGGACCGGAATCTCGACCCGCGTGTGGCCGCGCAACCGGCAGCACATAACCCGACAAGGGTTGGAAAGATGCCGGAGATGGAGATGGCGCTCACGTTCGTCGCGGATGAAAGAGAAATGGTAGCGAAGCGAGACGAAATTTCTATTCTCGCGTAACTCACGGACTATATACACGCGGGCTGGAAGATAAGGAGTTTTCGGGGAGAAGGATCCTGCGACCGAAGCTGAGGAAGACAGTAAACCGATGACACGTGGACTCGCGGGGCGCGCACGAGACTTGTACGAGCGTCAGGAGAGTCGTTTCTGTCTGTCTATTGGACACACACACACACACATATATAGGCATCCATATATATTCGGTGGTCCGTTTAATTTGGCGAAGCCAAATCTCGTGACGGAAACGTCTTTGAGAGAAAGATGTTTGCAATAAAAGTTTCATGGTTCGGAGAGGTCAAAACACCGTGCTACCGTACTTGTTATTCGATGGAGGTCTAAGAGGTCATTTGGAGCTGAAAATTGTTTTTTGAAAAATAGGAACGTGAATTTTTTCACATATTTGCATTCTACACCAGCGAATAAAAGGCTTACATCCGTAATGATTTTTACTCCATCAATTTTTCATTTTTCTGTACAATGCTAGTCTGTAAAAAAGTACGTCCCTTTCGAACTAAAAGAATTTCGAGCCTCAAATGATCTAGTAAGGCTACACCAAATGAAGAGTAGGTACGTTAGCACAGTGTTTTGGCCCCTTCGACCACGACATTTTCATTGCAAACATCTTTCTCTAAAGTACGTTGTTCTCAAAATACCCTGCTATGCCAACTCAAACAGACCACCCTGTATATATATATATATATATGTATCTTCGTCTCCTTTCTACGTCGACTTCTTCGCGCATAGCCTACCCGCGGAAATCCCACTATCATGGCTGTCGCTCACAGTCACGGCTCGTTTCGAGCCAACCTCAATCGTACCACTTCCGGCTCTGAGATTCTCTGGCAAGGGAAATTTCACGGATTTGTGTCTACGTTCAAATCCGGAAACCGTTTTTCCGTCTAAATCTTGATGCATGCCAGTGGGCCATAACGATCTGTTTCAAGTTATATATGTATATTTCAATTATACATTTTGTTTCAATCTCGATGGATTTGGAGCGTCCAAATTTTTCCGTTTAAATTTCTGTTTCATTTTCTATTCGAACAATGGGATGATCATGGTGGTCGAGGGATCGTTCGATAACGAACACGTGATTAATGATTTCGGAATAAACCTTATTTAATATATATTATTTCCAGTTGGTTCAAATAAATTAACGCGTGATCAGATGTATAACCTAAATAAGAACCACCCTAATATCTGTATTGGTTTATGAAGTTTCTGTGGCAATTCAAATGTAGAACAGTTCTATCCGTAGTTGCGAAGCTCTTTTCCTTTGCTACGTTTTACCTACAGAGCTTCGATAATTTATGGTGCAGACGGAAATTTATTCAGTCACTGAATTTCCTCGTTCCACGACTACGTTTCGGTGACTGCGGCTGTCTGTCCCGTCGACGCCGCGTTACGGAAGCAAATCTCTCGCGAAGAAAGTTCGGATATCGCTCGGTATCACGGACAGTTCAAAGTTTTTTTTTACATTTGCAGTAGCGAGCGTCGGTAACTATATCGAACTCGGTCACGCAACTTGCACCGTGTAAGCCATGACCCGATGTAATTGTGCGTAGTTGAGAATTCACGAGAAAACGAATTATCATAACTATTGTCGGGTCGGTACAGAAATGTAGAACCAACTTACAATCCGATGCGCAGTTTTTACGGCCAAACTTTTCTAACCAATTTTCTTAAAAAAGTTTTCACACGAAGAACGAGACACAAACTATTTCCCGAACGGACGATTGAATTCCGTTTGAGGGTAATAAACTTCCAAAAATCACTGTGAACAATTTCCAAACTTATCGTAGGGTAGGACCCCAAAATTGGAAATAAAAAATGTTATGAAAGATTTTGATACTTTAAAAAAAATGTGATAATCGATAAAAAATGTACAATCTCATACTCAATTATTGATTCTACTTCTTTCGGAACAAGATAACAGAAATATTAAACGACTAAACAAGATCAAACAGTCTGAATAGCAGCTGAAAAAAGAAAAAAAATTCTTCGACAGGAATTCCAAAAGCATGCACGCACCGCGGACTATTTATCGGCGTGCTGCAGCGTACATATGTCGCACGAACTTGGGGTTAGAGTTTTTTTTCTCCCCCTCGAAAGGCTTGCTACACGTCCGCAGAAGCCGGGTTTGCGTGCAGCAGGCAACAGTACGGCCAAGCCGGCACATGACAGTCCGGGCAGCTTGCAGCGTTGGTGGGGTTGGCTCGTCAGAGCCAAAGGGAAAAAGTGACGGAGTGAGTGGCGAAAAATGAAAGAAAGAAAAAAAATAAAATAAGGCATACGGACGACGACTGGGAAGAAATGAACACGTCAGAGACGGTTGGCCACAGCGTGCGGCGTCGCATGCCAAATATGCGACAATGGCGACGCCGGTTAGAATGCTCTATGACGTCGGAGGCCGTAGTAAGGGTTATCGATTCATTTTTTCTTCGTGTCTGTTTGACTATCGAAGTGTCTGCGGATCGGTCCATTTTTCTTTACTTGCTCCAGCTGGAATTGTATATTAATTTTTTTTCATGTCAACGGACATTATTTTATTGAAAAAAAAAATGTGTACGAATCAATCTCATGAAGCTTACGAACAACGTAGCTTTACGAACAAATGGTGAAAATCGTTTAGACGCCAAGCGTTCTTGATCGCGCTACTCGGACGGTTTAGGATTCTAGAGCGTCCTACCACTTTTCCTCGGACCCGAGAGGAAACTCGAAGAGTCGCGAGTCAACGAGGGGGCGTTTTTCGTACGGGATTGCGACTCTCGAGAGCCCTCCTTGGGTCCGGCCTCGTTGGCTATGTGTGCTTCAGTAGCAATCAAAAAAGCGGGACGTTCGCCAAGCCGGTTGAGATGCTCTTCTCGAATACGAATGTCGTCGAGGGGGTTCTGCACGGAGTCTCGGTTGGGAAAGGGGAGGGGAAAAGGGGAGAGGGGGCGTGGGGGCGACAAATTAAGCCGAACTGGCCAGACGCGCCAGCGAATATTCGAGGACACTCCTTGCCGTCAAAGAGCTGCGTGCGACCGTCCTCAAAATCATTTGCTCTCATCATCTCAACCTTTTTTGTTTCTTTCCGCTAATTTCCCGTCATTTTTTGTCTTTTCATTATTTCTGTGAAAAAGCCAGCTTGCGTAGCAGAATCTTGCACATCGCTTTCTAATTTCTTTGTGTTTTTCACGAGACAAGTTTTATAAAGAATTCCATGTAAATAGATTTTACCGTCATCATGGAAGAAGTTTTTTATTTTTTTATCAGGACGACAAAGGTCCGTTTAAGAGAAAACGACAGCAGCAAACCTAGCGAGGAGAGTGATGAAAAAAAAATGATCTCTAAAAAAGGGCAGTAAAAGCACTAATATTTCATAAACTTTTATTCAAGAGGTTGAACGACGTGAAAATTAGTCTGCACCGGGAAGCGTGCTGTAGCGAGAACTCGGCGTTTCACCTGACAGCACACACGGTGAAATGATGGCTCGTGTAACCGTTGGCTTCTCCGGCTGGGAACACCGGATACAACCTACCGTGTCTGCTGCATAAGACATTTATGATAATTTCTTTACCCACCGGTATAATGCTAGTCGTCCTTCCCCCTTACTTTCTCGTCTCCAGAAACGTGGCAGTCGAACCCCGCGAGCTTTTGCGAAACTAGGGTCTTTTAATAAAATATGTAACTGTTACTCTCGTTCATCAGGTACAAGCACTTCCTTCGTTCGTTGCTTATGTATAAATAATTCATTTGTGATAATCGTCATCCCGGAAAAAAATGAAACTAATTATATTCACGTGCGAGAAATGAATTTAATTTGTGTTTTTTTCAACGAAATATTTTTTAAGAATAAATAAGGATTGAAGAATCATTATTTCCAGACGTTTTAAGGTATTTCTGCAACATTTTTTCGTGAAAATATCGAAAAGTTTTTTTTAGACAATATTAGTTGTTAAGTGAAAAAGCAATATTGTCGACAAAGCAACAGAAGGGTTTGCACGTGTGTTGGGTTGGGTAGAATCTTTGTAGCAAAGAATTGTGGAAAACCCTCCAACGAATTTATATCACGGCGGCAGCACCTCTAAAGAGGATTAATCGACCTCGTCGAGCGGGGAAAAGTCGTATCGACGTTTTCCACGACCTAGACGAAACGTGGATACTTTTCGAGTCGAGCGTTAGTTCCACGGATTCTCGCCGGAATCCGAATCCTACCAATCTCGCTTGTGGAATCGTGATTTCCCCCAACCGGATTTTTTCGATAAGAGGTCAACCCAAATGGAGGCTCATATGGGCCTACATTTGGATTATGTTTTCCAAATAGAAACCCGAGTCTTCATTCGGAGCGACAATAATTCTTCGAAAATGATTCGGATTGCTCCAACTGAGAAATAATAACAATCATTCATAATTTTGTGCTGTTCAATTGTTGTAATATTTTTAATAAAACCAGCCTCTCATCAATGAAATAAATATTATTTAAAAATTAACCTGTTTTTGTTAAGAAACCCATATTCTTCTATTCAGGTATAGCATGAGAAGCTTAAAAATGCAAAAACCAATGCCCATGGACTTATTACCGGACGAACCCGGTGCGGTTCGGTACCACCATGGACGGATAGCTGAACTATCATCAAGTGAATTACGTTCTTTAATTTTTCTTATTTTTCCGACTAAAAAATGCTGTACTTTTTATATAAATTTTGGTAAAAAAATACATTTGCCGTTAAAAATATTCTCCCGCAGAGCGTATTACGGAGTGAAATTCCTATCATTCATCAAATAATAATTGGATGTCGTTTTTTCATTCCAATTAATTCTCGTGACTCGATCGAGCCAATTTTTTACGAATATTATTGACGCCAATAATTCAAGAGTCATCGCTCATTCTTTCGAGTCACGCAATCCGAAGGGACGTTTCGACGTCTCTTACATTCGCCATCGATGAATTACCGACTCAATTCCACGTTATGACGACGACGAAGTGCTTGGGATTCCGTATCGACCCAACGAAGTTTTGGATTAAGTTGCGTGTGAAACAACGACCCGTCACTTCGGAAGCAGCTCAGCATGCGGAATCGTTGGCTTCCTCGTGTTCAGAATAACGTTAGCCGCGTTGGAACAGAACGTTGTCGTGACAAGACACGTGCGCTAGAAAATTCATCACCTTAATTTCTTCCATTGCTGGTCTCATTTCTCCGTTCCCCAGGGACACGACACAACGGCAGGAAAATCATAACGGACTTTTCTCAAATGTCTTGATAGAAAATAATGAACCGAATATATTTAATTTTCATCCATACGTCTGTTATAGACAATTGGAATTTAGCCAAATTTGTTTTTGGTTATACCTTAATATAAGGGCCTATATTAAGGTGTACAATCGTGCATAAAGATGAGTCTGATCATACAATTTTAAGGAGCCTCCGATTGTTTAAAGCTTTCAGACGTATAAACTTTATGAAATCGGGGCACTCCCTAAAAATCGTCCGATCGGGCTCATCTTTGTGCACGATTCTATGAAAGCAAGATCCTTTGAAATAAATGAGTGCCGCGGAAACTGATTTTTCTTCCGGGGAACACTCAAGTACATACACACACGCTGTGGCGAATCACAGCACAGTGGTAAGCCGAACTCGAATGAGGCCGAGGGAATTTGACGCGATCAGGTCGAATGACGCACCGATTCGCCGCTACGCCTCGCTCTCGTGGCTAACCACACGGCATCGGAGGGCGTTGGGTTAAGCTCATCAAACCCGGATACCGTGTACTCGACGCTGCGCTTCTGCAGCCCGTCGTTACGGCGTACTACATGCCCGGCTTACAACGAGTAACGATACGGTTTAGGCATCGGCCGCAACGATAAAATGTACACACACCCACATTTCACTGTCACGCGGGACATTTCCGAATCTTCGATTCACTAGCTATTTTAATTATTCACGATTTTCATAAAGCGAATTCACAACTTGGAATTTTTCATTTGGATGCAAACCTTTTCTTTCTCTCGCCGAAACTTATTTTATTCATGTCATTGTTAAGCGTTGTTTTCGGCCTGGATTGATGCTACGCGCAAAAGAAAAGAATGATCGACTGCGTTTTAGAAATTTTCGGTCAATCATCTTCAACTTTTATTAAAGTGGTCAACATTGCCGGCGAACAACCCGTCGGGAAGATTCAGTTATTTTTATACACTCGTGACAATCCAAGAGAGACAGACGACATTAATTACATCACCTTAAATTTATTCGGAGACATTTTCAGTTCGATTTTTCGAACTTTGCTCTCCTCGACGTGAGCCACAGATCCAATGCGAGAACACTGGAGATGAGACTTTATTTCCATTTCTCCATTAAACTCATGTACGATATATGAGTATTCGAAACTACTTCCACGCAACTTCACTGTTCGTGACACGTCGCATTGACCCCCCAGCGATCTCTATACCCGTCCGCCGCATGCCAAATAATAACGCGTGATTTATCGAGTAATAGTGATTTATAGATACGCTATCGTTCGAGCCAGACAACCACCTATGGCTATGCACTCCCCCCCCCCCCCCCCTACCCCTCCCTTCCCCGCCGGACTTGCCGTCCGTCGGCGGAAATCCAAGCGGAACTCACGCGCACTCGGCGCTCGTCTATCGAATTCCCAACCCGCGTTCGGCTTTGGGTTTTTTCAACTCGATAACAGCTGAAAGTGAAAAAAAAGCTATCGATGCTTTTCGGCCGGATTTCGTAATTGCATCGCGATGCATCCGAATGCATCCGTGGAAAGCAATATCCTCCTTTTTCATCAAAATATAAATGAATAAAATATATCGAATTCAGAAAAAAAAAGTGGATGCTAATTGACTGCGAAAGTAGCGAGAGTCATTCAAAAAGTACTAAATTTATAAAGTCAGCAGAAATTAAATACCTAGAAAGCACTTAATCAACGTCAACGTTAAATTCATTTTCCAGAGTTTGCTCTACTAGTTCGACGAAAATTCGTGAAACGTTCTCACCGGTGCACCGCTTCGTCAAATCAGCGAAGGAGAATCGCGAGTAGCCACACAAGACCAGAATCCACGTTTGAAATTTATCTTTGAGATCACAACGAGAGAGTTACGCGAACAAATTTTCGCATTAAATGAACATAACACAAAATTGTTAGTATTTTTTCAAAACCATTTATTCGTCAAATTTCATTTTTCACCAACAAACTGCGACGATTGGTAATTCGATTGAACTGTGTTTTCGTAGTGCAACAATAAATTGAATAAACAAATCCCACGAGTTTGGTTATCAAATTATCGTCTTTGCGAAGTAAAGTTTACCGGGTTTCCGGTTGTTGGACTCGCGAATGCTCTTACCGGCCGATTAAGCGGTTCGAGGACGAAAGATGCCGGTTGCCCGAGAGGGGCGGGGGGCGAATCGTAGACGCAATCGCTCGGGCTTAATAAGATCTTTCTTATTCGTCGCAGCGGTAGACCGGCCATGCGATTCGTAAGCGCGCGAAATAAGCGCAAGTCTGGGAAAGACTCGCAAGCGATTTTCGAGCGAGTTAACGCAAACTGCGGTCGTGCGCGGGCGAACGAACAAACTGGAACTTTGATTCTCGAAAACCCGCGAGGATTAATCGAGCGAACTTAATATCGCCGAAAGTTTTGCGTCGCGGAATGCCGTGACGATGCCTAGCAAGGGCCGAGCTTGAGAAGGGAAGGGGAGAGGGCGAGGGCGCACGATGCGGTGGCGGCTAAGTGACGAAGAACGCGGAGAAAGGCGCGAGCCTCGTATAATTTACCATTATCCCCCAACCACTTTGAATCCATTAAATCGCAATGGCAAAGAAGCAACGCAATTGCCTTCGGATCGGGACTCGAGCCAATACTTGAAACATTTTATTCTCGACTTGAACAGAGCATTGTTGTTCCATTAATTCGGTGTTATTAGCATTCAATGGGTTATAAATAATATCCGAAGGTAATACGACTTTGTGTTTGATGAAAAAAAAAAGGACAATAGAGGGTGAGGGTTTTGATACATCGGATTAAATTTTCAGACCTTTTTTTCTGTTGTTTCAACACTAATGAACTCGAAAAAGTTAATTAGCAATTCCGTATTTCACGTCATTAAGAGTATAACTGAAGCTCCAGAAGTTGCAAAACGACAAGATAGAAAAAAAAAATTGAGGGTAGAGTGTTGACGTTAACAAAATAAAATGAAATTCGAAAAAAAAAAAAAAAAACGTAAGAGTATAGGAATTCTGGACGCTTCCGTGGTTCAAGCTTCCGCCGGAGTCGTCAGAGGTTGAATGAGAAAGTTTCGACGCGTACCGGGTGTACAGCGATGCTGTTACGCAGCCGGAAAATTATTATACGATATCGAGGGGCTGTAGGTGGAGGTGTAGCGAAGGTGGGCGACGAGGGACGGCGGAGGGGGATGTGGGAAATTCAGTAAAATTATATACTTCCCGTCGGCGGTACGAAGTTGGAGGCTTCTCTTCATTGTCGATAAGAAAGTTCGTTGAAGGTTGAGCTAATAGCTGCTTGGGTGAATGGCTGTTGCCGTGCGTTCGAGCGCAACAAACTTATGCTTTAATATAATCGAAGTCAAGCGCAAGCTACACCGTCAAAGACTCAATTTACCGGCTTATGAAAAGTATTTCATTAAAGTACGGCGGAAACGAATTCAGAGAAAGAAAAAAAAATGATCTACCTTTCATAATTTCTTACTTTCATTAACGCATTATATGTACTTGATCATTGAATATTATATTAATATATGTATGATTTAGTTGGATATAATTGTTTAGCCATTACCAATGGGAGGACTAACTGTGAATATCTTTCACAAAAAAGTGAATTGTGAAAAGAGAAACGAAGGAGAATTAGGTTTCTATCATTATACTTTAGAAAGAAAATGTTTCCGTAATCAATGATGAATGTGCTGGTGTATTGGTGGATGTTGAATTCGTGAATGCCGAACAGACATGTAACGTCCGATGCCGTAAAAAAATGTTTAATTGAAATTCTTTAAACACGTATAGCTTCGTTTTCGCGAATAAAAATATTTTTTGAAATACGAAACTATTCTTGTTTGGAAAAGCGTTGGACTGTCTCGAGGATTTCGTAAAATCCCGGAGCAGGTGGCGGAAGAAAACCAAGTCGACAAGAACGACGAGAGTCTCAGTGCTTGCTTTTCGTCTTGTCACCCCCTTCAGCCCGACGGTCGGGAGGATCGACACTAACAGGCACGAGGGTGTTGAAGGTTCCAAACGAGGGTCGCTCCTAGCTTCGACAACAACGGGTTTACGAGAACCAGGACAGTCCAACTTATACCCACATGCCACGCGTCCTTCGACAGGTTTATCGTCCGAGCGTACACGTGAAACCATCATAAAATAAATCGTCAGACGCGTAAAATAATTTTTTTT
Organism: Sussaba pulchella; assembly: GCA_963971145.1. Lineage (NCBI taxonomy): Eukaryota > Metazoa > Arthropoda > Insecta > Hymenoptera > Ichneumonidae > Sussaba > Sussaba pulchella. The sequence continues at coordinate 12,695,531 of OZ020174.1, read as the reverse complement.
TAAATATGTAAATCACAAATTACTGGAAACAGGAATCTTCGTACCAAACTTCTATTTACTGTTCTATTCAAGAAAAGTCTATTGCATAAGCACATAACAAATAAAATACTTAATTAGTAATGACAACGACTATAGCGACCTCGACGATCGCAAGTTTTTACTGTACATCGAATATACAGCGACTCTAATGGTATTCGTGACAACCAAGTGTGCAATGCCCGGCGACGGGAGGAAGCCCACAGAGTTTCGCCCGATGCTCTACCAGCGACGTGAAAGTCTTCAATGGCTTCCAGATTATTTCATTAAGCCGATCGATTCAACCCCTTTCGTCGGACGTCTATAACTACGAGTCGTTGAGTTTCATTTTTGGGATTTTAAAGCTCTATTCCGGGTCGCGTAATCTGGTGCTACCCATAAATTGTAGCCATTTCCATCGATCCATCGTGGTGTCGCATGCTCGACTACGAGGTAAGCCATCAACAAGCAATTTCATTGTTCGTCTACAAGGTTGTAACCACTTTGTAATATCCACGTTCGGCATTTGTGTCGAGCCCTTGTACGTCCGTTGGCCCGAGACTTCCAAACGCATATTGCGAATGGCAAGCTGTAGGAACACTGCAAGCCATCACCTAACGCCTTCATACGTAGCTCGATCTAAGGCCACGCGAGGGCATAGATTGCTTCGAGCAAGAGCCACACTTTACTACCCTATCGAAGTGTCTTCATACACACAAACGTTCATGTATGTATGTTTATATGTTGCACAAAGTATGTTCGGAGGTGAGCACCGATGCCGAGAATACCGGAGCATCTAGCTTTGCCACAGCGCCGACGTTTATGCTTTCCTTTATATTGCGCTTCGTGAAAGCCAGCCGAGCTCGCGTTTTACGCTGAAAACGGTTCGTCGTTTGCTCTTCGGGATCGAGAAATGTGGTGGCAAAACGTTCTTGACGTTTCGAAAAACAACGAGCCGAGATACTCGTGGCTTTCGGATAGTATAGCACCTTTCACAAAATCAAACAAAAATGTTTGATACAATTTAGAATTTTTCATTTTTTTATCGTTGTTATTCATGATTCACGTTAGCTCCTCAGGGGAGAGGATAATAAAGAAAGGTTATGGGTGACGTTTTGATCTAGTTATTATCGTTATATGTGGACTAATATCGACTGTCGGTGCAAAAAACGCGCTATCAAACGAATTTTTTACTTAGACTTTCTCACAACAGCTCACTCAGAGAAAATAATAGTTTATTTTTATTTCAACCGTTGTGGTGAAATAAATATCTAAAATGGAATGATCAATTCAATATTGAATAATATATGATTTCTCAGAGTGGATCCTTATCATTCCCAATGGGAATTCATTAAATTTTTGCTCGGATATTACGATGCGAACTCAATATAGTTCTTGTAGTTCTTTTTTAAATTTCATTTCTATTTTCTCGAGGATGTTAGATTTGCGGCGCACGGAATATTTGTCGATAAAAAGGCTAGAGAAGGAGTCTCCGTCCGAAGATGTTCTACTCCCTTCGGGGAAAATAGCTGAAAAGCTGAGACATAAGGAATGAGGCGTCGAGTTGGAATCCGAGTCCGAAAGAAAATGGTGTTTCTTGGGATTATGCTATAGAAAAGAGAAATGCCGTGAGCGGGGGGTCCGGCGTCGGGCATTTTGCTGCGAGAGCAGATCCTCCCGGTGATATCCTTCAGGGAATATCGTCGACTCGTTCACTTTTTTCCATACCTTCACGGGTCCTCCGGACCTGTCTTTTCACATCTACCTATCGTCGCTTGCCTCCGGCTCTGCCTCCTTCGCTGCTTCGGACCTCGACTCGTCCTTCCACCGTATCCCCCCACGTCCCTCTCCCCCACCCCTCGTGTGTACCAGCTCCGCAGATCCGAGAATCGAGTTCTTTTAGGGCAGCAAAAATCATCCCCGCTGACGTTTCCGCACTCGAGAGATCAACGAGAAAAACGAGCAACGGTTCTGTTCCAGCTTCCCACCGGGGCGGGTTATTAGGAACCCTTCGCTCGAGCTATTCCGCAACTCGTTCGGAGGTTTGGCACAAGAATTTTTATCATCCCAACTCGTGCGAATCCGAACCATCGGACGGAGCGTTATTAGTTCTCGCTCGGCTTGTTCGACAGTAATTAAAGTCGTTTCGATCATGACGTGATCGGGCTATGGCTAGGCTCAAACGGGGCCAGGTTTGATCGGAAGGTCATTGGCTAATCAGGACGTGTACTTTATATCCGTCGAATGTCCTTTAAAATGAATTCGAAAAACATTTTGTCAGAGATCGAGCGACTCAATTTGGAATTTCAATTTGATGCACTGTAATATTCGACCGGTAGGTACCAAATTATGCACAAAATAATCTCTAGAAAAAAGTTTTGAATTTTATTTTTTACGATATTTCTCCCCGACAATGGTAAGACTATTATGATTTTTTATTCAGTGGTTTAATGCAACCATCGATCGGACCGTTGTTAATTTTCGCAACTCAAGTTTGACAAATGAAATCATGTTGTAACAATTTTTGTCCGATATTGATTTTATTATATTCGTTAACTGCTACCGCGAAACTTTTGATGTTATTAATAAATCCTACGAAGGATCGAGACACAAAAGAAGAGTTGAACGTACGAGAAAAAAAGGACAATTTTATAAATTTTCAATAGACTACTCGGGTAAAATATGTGGACTGAAATAAATCGGAGAAACGTGTCGGTAGTCGCGAGCTTTTTCACAACGTAGTTATTAATTAATGGACCGGCGTGTATCCCATGAATTATGAAACGGTCGCTGGCTGGTGACGGTGGCCATTTCCGCGACAAGAGTGCGCCAATGGTCTTCGGACCGCTTAACCGCCAACGGATACCGCGACCAACGCACTGAAATCCTTATTTCGATATTTATGGCCACCCGGGCGTTATGTTCACAAAAGTACCAGACGACGAGGAAAAAAGCTTGGCGCGGCGGGCAAATCCCCGAGTATCTATATCCACGACGCTATCTCTCCATTCGTCATATCTGTATCTGGAAAAATACGTTGAAATAATGTTAAAACTATGGCGAAATATCCCAAACGCCATATTCGTATACGTATTCCTTTATCTACGAGAATCTTGCGGTATTGCATTCAACCTTTATGGCAAATGTTACGTGCCCCGAAATTTCTATGCTAAAGGATTCTCGCTGGTCACGTGGAGAAAACGAAAATAGAAGCAAAGTAATGGGAAGTCTGTGACCCTGTGGATGCGGAGTCGTGAGACGCCGTAGCGTTTCGGTGCCAAGTAAAAAAAATTAAAACAAATTAATAAAACGAAATAATTTAAATACGTTTCGAATAAAAGAACCGGCCGTCGGTATTTTATTCGCAAATTATTATCGTATCATACTTGTCACGTCACAAATTGATAAATAATATTTCAACATATACAACTTGCAGATATTTGTCTTGTAAATCATTCTATCGTTGTACCATTATTTAATAACAACTAAACGTAAACGCGTTTCAGGTCTACACCACTTGTGAACATTATACTTTGCTGTGATTGGTGAATGAAAAACAAACTCTGATCGAAGTTGTGGGACCAGTGCTGTGACGTGCCAAGTGGATGTTTAAAAATAAAGAGAGATATTACTCCGAATTTGCGAGAAATGAGAAGCAAGAGGGAAGGAGCTGGTGTACGTAACAAAAGTTGTAGGATGTTCGAAGGTGTCCAGGTGAATAACGCGTTGCACCAAAGCACACGATTTAGCGGGCCGAAAGTTGGCGCCGGGACCACCTGTAACCAACGGCCGCCCTGCGCGAGGTACTGCGGAAACGTGAAAGTCGGAGGCAAACGTGAAGAGCGAGAAGTAAAATGAGGGAGAGAAACGTTTTCAACGTTTTAGGGAAGAGCGAGAGAAATTCGCTGCTGGCGACCTAAAGTTACCGGGAGATTTATTCGACCTGAAACTCTTCGACCGGGTCACTACCGAAGGGGTTGGCCATTGGCCCACTCGAAACTGTTTATTGTGAGAATAGGTGTGCATGCGGGTTGGACTACGCTTACGAGTGTCGGATATCTGGTTGCTCTCGGGTTGTTCAGTTTTTTTTTTCATTTTTTTATATTGGTTCATTTTAATCGGGTGGTTCTGTAATGTTATATTCCATGGCGCAGATTAATAATCAATTGGAATTATCGACATCGATGGGTCAGTAGCGTCTCAATTTTTAACAAAAATACATTCTGATGTATCCTTTCGATTAATCCTCATTTTGAATGACTATAAAGTTGAATAACTTAAAAAATTTTACGCAACACGTGATTAAATTAATTATCGATAAAATGCCATCGTCTATCGCCGTGCGATAATCGGAAGTAGGTTAAAATCGTCAATCGGAAAATCCGGTCAAAATTGAATATCCGACTATCGTCGAGTTAGTGATTTTTAATTTCCTCAGACAGAACTTCAACGATATCCGGACATTGGTTCTCCGATGGATAATCCGATTTTTCACCGTGAGTTATGCTCGGACCGAAGAAAAAAAAAATTCCGATACCGAGGTTGTGAAGGAATGTCCAAGATGAGAGAATTCGATTAATGGAATGGGAAACCGATTATCGATCACACGTAGAGACCAAATGGGACGTCGCGTATTTCAGCTCGTGGAATTGGGGGTCTCTGAGGCGCGAGAGAATTTAGGCGGAATTTAGGTGGAGTATAGCCCCGGGGTAGGATCGTAGATCAGCAGCAACAGCAACAGCACCAGCTCCAGCACCGACAGCAACAACGGCATCGCTAGCAAAATAGCCATGGCAATGCCGGTCGGTTCGGGAGTGCGAGACCCGATGCGGTGCAAATAATCCGAACATCCAGTGGTAGTATTAGTCAGAGGTACTGCGACGGTATGCTCGTCTCGCCATCTACCCCCCCCCCCTCCCCCCTCTCCCCCTTCTCCCCAGCCCGCACGTTAATTATACTCGTTACCTCGTTCATTAGCATCGTCCACCAGTGATACAGTCCGAGAATGAAGCTGCGAAATACGTGCTTATATACCACTCGGTACCGCCGCAAGTTCGGAATCGGCGCACTGACGATCATCCGCGTGTTCATCAACGATCTGCGAGATTACAGTCCTATCGGGAAGAGATAAACAGAGCAAGGAGCTGGATTTGCACTGCATATAAACATTCAGATTTGGACAAAATTTGTTCGAGTTTTTTGATGAACTGAAATTTCGATCGGAAGCTATCCGATCGAGAAATCTGTCGTTCGGTCGACGGTACCGGAGCGGTATGCTTGTGTTGTCAAGTCCGAACTGCAAGTACCTTCGTTAATGTATTTATCACTATCATTCGTGGATCCAATACGACCATCCAGATTTATAAAATGCTAAGCGTTTGGATTACCGAATCGGGATGAGATCGAATTAAAAAATCCTTTCGGAGGTTTTTCTACCTCCCGAGGAAAGGAAAATTTGCAAGTTTGGAAAAAAGTGACTGGCACAAGTCGAACGAATGAAAAAGATGTATTATATTTCAAATTTATTTTTCTTTTCAATATCCTATGAAATGTTATGCGGATACTCCGATCGGAGTCGATAAAACAAGCAACGCGAGAGCTCCGTACAGCTCGGGGTTAAACAAAAACGTAGAAGATATCTGCTTCGATATTGCGGCAGACATTTTCCAGAAAACGAGGAGGAAGAGAGGAAGAGAGAGAGAGAGAGAGAGAGAGAGAGAGAGAGAGAGAGAGAGAGAGATAGCAAAAGAGAGAGTATGAGTCACCTGCGCCGACGTTAAGAGAGAAAGAAGACGCATAGTCGCGTTTTGAATTATTTTTCAGAAACGAGGTTGAGGTTTCAGCGAGTTTCGCGAGAGGATGGCAAAGGGTAGCCCCGGGTGGTCTGGGTGGAGTCCCGTTTGGTTGTACAAAATCATATACCACCAGGAGGCAGACGCACCCGGTGCAGAATATACGAGAAAAAAAGCGGGAAACCGTACAAACTCGCACATAGCTTCTAAAAAAAGTGGGGGTAGAGTGAGAGAGGTGACACAGAACGACTGGCACGTGAGGAATGCGAGGTGTGGATCAAAGGACCAACCCCTCCACAGCTAGAATCTCATCCCTTCCGCGGATGAAAGGAGAAGCGGCTTCGACCCCCCCCCCCCCCCCCCCCACCCCGGACCCTTCTACGGTTCGTCATTCGTCCGCAAATCCTGCGCCGAATACAAAGAACGGTACAGTGATACAGGAGCAACAATGCACATCTATCGGGCAGTGTATTACGAAGGATTCTGCCTTTGCCCGGTCCGCCCGTCCGACCCTCATAACAATTTCGCATTCTCGTCCACACCCCGTGGTTTGCATTTATTTCGGACTTTTCCCATCGGCTCCTCCTCATTATTTACACCGTCACGGTGGAGTTACTACGTATTAGGTGAAAGGGGAGTGTGGATTGCCCCTTCGCTAAACCACCCCTCGAATAACCGAGCCCCCTTTATCAAAAGCCCGGTGCAAAAACGAGCTCTCGTGTCCTGTTTGACGTTCAATCGCATGCGGAGGGTTGCTCTTGAGTTGTCTTAACTAACTATAGTTCTTGCTGTGGTTTCTCTCGATTTGCGTGTACGTGTGAACAAGGGGGCGCGCGCACGCATGTGTGTATGTGTGTGATGACCACACGATACAGCGATCCCCGTCACAGGAGTACTTTCTCTCTTTTTTTTAACTCCACATTTTTTTTTTGCTTTGTTTAGTTTTATTCTTTCCGTCGTCAGTTCCAACTTTCACGTCTTCATTTTACCGGACTCTGCTCGTTTAACTCGTTTTATATGCAGCTCTCCGTGGGCTTCTCTTTCAGTGGGCACCATCAAACCGGGCGGTGATTCCGGCTGTGACCCCATGACCGCTTTGAAGCCGTCCATCGAACGAAAACCCGTCGTTCTGCTTTTTTCTTTCCTTTTTTATTCGTTTCAACGGCTGTGTAGAACGACGCACACACGTCGAAATACGCGAGCTCGTGTGCGATTCAAGCTACCCCCCGGACCGGGAGAGCCGATTACGGTACGGGAGATTCAACATGGCGAACTTTTTCAGGCGCGAATTTCGCAACGATGGCGTCGATGAATCTTCGCTTGATGAATGTTTCATATTCTACGAGCCGGGATTTGAACCATCGACGTTTTTTTATGAGGTATCTGCATAATTAACTAATTGAATCACTAAGAATATCGTAATTGTAACGTATTCGAGTGTTGCAATTAGTTCTGACTATTTTTTGGAATTAAAAATGATAAACCTAAACGTTAAAAAGATAAAAAGAATTTAAAAAATGTATTATTTATAGACATTGAAAGAAAAATAAATATTGTCTTGCTCAATTTTTCTTCCTATTTTTTTAGAAAAATTATAAATTTCACATTTCACATTTCTGTATTGATAAAAATATTATGATTCTGAAAATGAATTATCCAACGCCGAATATGTAACAATGGTTTCCACAAAATCACTGTTCCATGAAACGCTCGAAAGCCATTTGTCAGCCTGAAGTTTTTGAATTTTATGATGACACCCAATAATACGCGGATAAAAGTTGAAAACTGTGTAATAACTTGGACTCGTAATTGTTGAATAAATAACGCTGCACTCTCGTTTGGCATTAATAATAAATCGTTCAATGGCCGCGGTACCACACTGTGCTCTCAGCTACCATTCAATAAAAGTTATTATTCCGTAGCCAAGGTAGTCACGCTTGCCACATAGCCCGTTAGGTAAATAAATGCACGGCCATTACACCGAAAGTTGTAATTGAACAAATAGTTATGTATGGAAAAGCCCTCGTTTGCACCCGATTTTGTGCCACCACGTGGGCGCGTCGCACGAGCGTTTTAACGCATATTAATGAAAATAGCAAAAGTTTATGTTAAAAGCTGCACCGAAGTTGAAACCAAACGCTCATGCGTAATGGTCCCGCAGCTTCGAACATTTATCCACGCAGAAAAAAAAATGAAAAAAATTGAGAAAAATAAATTAAATAAAGCGAACGAATCTGTAATGTTCCTACAAATACCGGCAGTGAAAGGAACAGCGATGCATAGCTTTGAACAGAAACGCATTTTTTTGTATTTATTTTTTTTTTTTTACGCGCGACTGAGCGTACGAAAACGTGGTTGGTCGAATTTTTCATTATACGGCAAAACTCGTTCCAAGTCGTCGCAACGCAGCAAAAGCTGCATGCAGCAGCAGCCGCAGCAGCGACAGTTTCTGTCATAGCAACGAAAAATATGTACTCGAACTGCTCTCGGATGGAGTTTTGGGTGGCATTGAGGGAGTTTTCTATCGAAGCTGATGAAACCGGAAAACGAATAAGCGTAGTCGGACTCTCGCGTCTCCGAATATCCGTGCTACGGGATGTAGGGCAGCACGCGTTATCGAAATTCTTCGACGCTTTGGATGGATGTCGCAAGCCCGAGAAAAGGTCGAGCGACCGATTCGGAAATATCAAAATTTCGACGGTGCAGCAGAACGATGAAAATTTCGTGAAATCAATCATTATTTTAGGATTATCCGGCGGTTCGGACATTTATTTATTAGAATATTTGCATAAATCGGCCAACGAATTCGATAAGTTAATGTTTTTTCTGAGTTTTTCTGCATCTACTGTAATTTTGTTATTTCTCTGTGTGGTTGAAAGGGTTGAGAAATTGAAACGGTTAAAAAAATGTTTAATCTCGACTTTAGATTGAATTGTTTTTTATCTTTATTATCGTAAAAAACCAGGATATATATCTATACAACGGTCCATTGCACATTGAAGAGATGAATGCAAGTCTATATAGAAATTAAAAATGAAGGCGAGAAGATGAAGATGGAATGAGTCTTTCATTAATGCAGTTTCTCACATCTTCGTCATCCGACATCAAACTTTTGAGGCATTGAATTTCACATCGGGAACATTTTTCTTTTTCTATCTCCGAGAAACAATTCGGTAGAAGATGAGCTGACAGGAGTCGTGTAAAGTCTCGCAGCGGAGTAGAATTTTATTGTCAGAAAAAGGTGCGTCGGAGTAGAACTGTATAGCCCAAGAACGGTTAAACAGACGGCGAGGGAAATAAATACAACAAAAAAAATCAGAAATTCCCAAAGCGCACATCGAGCGGCACAAAGCGTAACAAAGCGAGGAGCAAATAATGAAACGAAATGAAGAGAAGGAAAATCGGAGGAATGAGGAAGCGCGGAGTAAGAAAAGCAAAAGAAAAAAAAAGAACGGTTGGTAGAAAAAGAAAACAAACGATCGGGGATGATGGCCGAAGCGTCCGGAGAAATCCCCGGAATGGGCGACGGGAGTATACAGGATCGGAATTAAAAACTCGGCCAGCAGATTTCTACGGACGAACGACGGCGTTTAATTTCTCTTCTCGTTTCGGGTCGAGCGAGAAGCTTTCGTTTCCGAGCAACCCTTTCCAACCAATTTTTTTTTATATCGCTCGGTCCGCCAAGGTCGGAAGAATATTCGTACTTTTACGAGCCGAAGCTAAGTAGAAGAAATATCGTAATAAAAGCTCCGAGCTTCGCGGCCGACGTACAGCCGACTCGGTGGGTCTGCTCTCATAATCCTCACGGAAAGCTCTCTCGACGAAATACGAAAGCTACGAGGGGGGAGAGGCGGAGGCAGGGAGAAGGCGGCGTGGGCACCGACAAAACTAAACGAAAAAGAACTTAATCCGAGAATTCTTTATCTCCTCGTCGATGAAACTATCTCCCAAGCGTATGAAAATCTTCTGACTGGGGTGAGATGATGCTGTAAAAAACAGCTTTCATAGAACACTAATAGGACAGCGCCGCTGATTACATTAATTAGCTCGAATAAATTATTGATGGCTTACGAGTCGAGTCTACATAGTACTTGGATTTCTCAAGTCGAATAAAATTCTAAAAAACGTGACAAAGGCGATAGAAGCGAAGAGGATGAGAACTGTAATTTGATACGATTTTATAGAGTTTTAAAAAATCAAAACGGCGCGACAGTACGGATAATAAAAGGTCTTGCATGTCAGGTAGAGAAGAGATTGGATTGAAATGCATGAAAAGGTCGATTTAGTGATACAATAATTTATTGGTTGGACAGTAACAAAGTAACGATTCTCACTAACATTCTCTTCAATTCTTTGGAATACGTATCAAGAGTTTGTCACCTTGACAAATTTGTTTACTCTCGAAAAAGAGTTATTCCTAGATTTTCCATAAACTATTTTTGTTGCAATATTCGTTATAAATTTCCCTCGGGGTTGTTAAATACGGACAGACGGACGGACCTCTAAAAGAAAAAGAGATCGAGCGTCAAATGGTTATTGAAATTGTTATTATGATTCACCAGGAGCGTGCAAAGAGTTAGAATCAAATTGGAAAAGCCGTACGGTGGATTTCGGTGAACAAAGAAAAATTCAGTCAACGACTAAGCTTTGCGCACAAACGTTGAGTGTTCAGCGCGGTTTATCGTCGCCCGATAGTGGACCACATTGTTCCACATAGTGTTACAACGAAATACACTGCACACCGCATCCACGGTGTGATAGTTAGACACATTGTTTATGCGTTGCGGAGGCATTGTTCGCCCCCGCCCCCTGTCTCCGGCCCACCCGCCTTGGCATTTCTCGATGGGCAGCGAAGATTCGCTTCGTGGAAAGCGCGATTAAAACGCGAGCTTCGGGAATTTCATTATATTACGCAGCCACACTGTACCGACAGATGGCATTGTTCGTTTGTACGATATTCAACGGCATTGGAGAACTAACTGCTGCGTGGGAAACCAGGAGCGGGGCTCGCGGCACGGGGCATATAGACTACGAGAAATTGATTTCTGCATTAAATAAGTTTGGTTTTTATATTCTGATCGGCTTGTTAAATTCAAGAATATGGTTCTCGCTCAAATCGGAAGTTATCTACATAGGAACGTTCTTTTCTGCCAATGACACCACATGGCTGGTTACAGTGAAAAAAACGAAACTATGTTCATTGACCGCCTAAACGCTTGTACATCGTTGATTTAATTACCAACGAGCAATTCTTCATTTGATACTGCGATTTCGATACGAATATTTCACTAAGAAAAAAGAACGTCACCGCAAACATACATCGCATTTTAACTCGATCGTAAACCCCCGTCACGATTGTTTTCTCCCGCTCGCCAACTCGACCGCCCGGTCGATGTCGGTGATTAGCCGAATTTATTTTCATCTCTCCGTTCTACCGCATATTCCTATTATTAATAATATCTTATGCATGACTTGAATATCATCACAAAATTTCCAAGTGATATCGAAACTCATTATTGTTATGGGTTGAATTTCCGGGACTGGTACTGCACATATCTCACTCTCGTAACGATCTGCAATGCGGTATGTGAGTGAGTTCACCGATATCGCGTTTAGAAAAGCAGCTTAGGATCCGTGGCAAACTCCTTTACGGCTTCAACTCGAGCGTCACCTACCGGTTGCCCAGTTGAGCCGATCCTCCTGGGCACTGCAGAATTACCCCAAGAACGCCGCAATAGTTGCGATTGAACAGTTCTCTTTGTTCCGTCCGCCGCCGCATAATACAGACGCTCTAACTGCTACATTGCGGGCATTACCTCAACATTTGCATAGATTCGACGTCCCTTAGTCGGAACAGTTTTTCTCATTACTTTCTTCTTTATTTTCAACTTCGTAGGCCATAACGTTCCGTTCAGATACCTAACTATGGGGCCAATGTCCTATTCGAAATACTTCTAATAGCTTTATTCAGTCCGACAGACATCGAGAATCTCGGTAAAAAAATGTCCCGGTTCCGCAATAAATGAATCAAAAACTCAAAGTTATCGAAAAGGGCTTTTTTAAAGTACCTTCACGAAAAAAATTAACAAAATACTTCTGGAGTACTTATCGTTATCGGGAATTTCTTTGACCTATGTTTCGAATTATTTCAAGGCGGCGATAAAAACGAAAATTCGATATGAAGCTGAAACTGGGCGATCGAGTTTCAAGAACTGTTAACATTTTAACAAGTGTTTACGCGCCGTAATGTTGAACATCATATTTTCCTTTGGCAACGTAGTCTTCAACCGCGGTTCTCTTTAACGGAGATTTGTTGGATGTTTCACGCAACGTCTTGCCCGAGTCGTTTATCATCCTCGTAACACGTGGCGCCATCCCCGGAGAGTCGGGCGGAGCGTGCACACAAGTAAGAAGGAGGGTGAGCAAGAGACTTGGACCAAGGGATGGATCGAAGCTCGGTATAGGTGGAATTTCTGAAGCAAGCCGACAAAGCCACGAGAGGGAGAGAGAGAGAGAAAGGGACACTGAGGTGACTTAATTTATCACCCAGGTCGGCGTGACCTACGTCCTGGACCTACGAAAGCGCGTCCTCCTGCTGGCCTTTCGTCTCTATATCTTCGTCCTCGCCATAGCTTCCACCTTGTTCCGGTCATGAGTGGACCATCCCCGATCTGTCCGACTCTACAGATATACAGCTATTGTCCAACTCGGAGCTTCTCCGGGTTTCCTCGTTGCATGTACAATGGTCCCCATCCTCATCTCCGAACATCCGGGAAATCTCACCTCTGCAAACCCCAACTCGAGATATCCAATAACTCTTCTTCCGCCGTCATATACAAAATGGATGCGCACCTCTTCAGTCTAATCTAACTACCGACCCTGCAGACTGACTGAAGTCCAATATGGTGACCGATCTGGGATCAAATACAACAGAATCCAAAAATAACCCTGATAATAATAAAATTTCTTATATTTCTATGTGAATTTTCCCGATCTTTCTAGAGTGATTTTCTCAACCCCGGTTGCGAAATGATTTTACGATAGCTCAACGTTTGTACACTGTTCATATATAGTTTGTCTCGATACACGAGACACTCGAGTTTCTCGAAAGTCGTTTCGATTTCGTAGCTCAGAAAAGGGAAATAAGAGATCTCCCGTCGTCGTCGCTTACCAGTAGTGAAACGTGAAACGCCAAAGCGGAAGGGTGGATGATGCCGAAGCTGCGAGGAGAAGATTGCCAGATGGAAGAACGGAGAAAACCGGCCGCGTGGGAGGAAATTCGGGATGGCGAGAATATAGTGGAAAAGCGATGGAAGAGGACGGAGGCGCCGGTATCTATGTAAAATTGAGGTAGGGAAGGAGGACGGGGATTTCGAACGGCGCCCCGAAACGAGAGACATCGGTACGATCGTATCCAGCCATATCGATATTCCGGGTACGTCACAGGAACGTTGACGACGATGGCTACGAAGAAGGTTTGATGGGCCGAAGAGCCGACGACAAGGTTTGGGATCGTACGACGCACGTAGCCGAAACATTGCCGGTTCGTACACGTATCGTCGCGTTTGACTGGGTCTGTGTATGTGTGTGCAGGCGCTCGGTGCAGCAGCAGTAGCAGCAGCAGAGGGCTCCACGAGCTTCGGGGCTCGAACCGAAGTCTGAGGAAGCGTGAAAGGCTATCGGGCACGCTCAATCTGGCCGGAAGTTGCTTCTCGAGAGACCGACCGAGAGACAGACGCTCGGAGGGTGAGGATTCGACGAGTCGTTCTATCGGGAGTTTACTCGGCGTCGTCGACGTCGTCGACGTCGTCGTCGCAGTCGTCGGTTTTGTCATCGTAGCTGAAGTAGGGTTTGCAGTTGCATCCAGTCGTTCATCCGATCCTCCTCGACAGTGAAACCTCTCGATGATCTCAGTGCTCCCGGTACCTCTGTGTTCGATCACTCTCCAAAACGTTTTATGGTGTTATACCATCGGACCGGTGCAACACTCCACGACGAAAACCTTTTATCCCTTTACTTGTGTCAACGTACGTTTTAGCATCGTTTGCACAGCGCAGCTTTTTGGCGAGAAAAAAAAGCCGACGAGGAATTCTACGAAGGTTGGGAGGAGCGTATTTTTTCGCGTGAATACGTTTATAAACTTTCTCTTGTATCAAGAGCATGGCAGAAAATCTGATTATAATAAATTAAAGGGATACAGTTCGATGTTCCAGCTCTACACGTATAGTTTAGATTGAAAATCAAAATATATGGCGTGATAGTTAAAGGATCGGAGAGTTTATTTCAATTAGTACAATTTCCGTGTTTACATTGCTCCAACACAGAAATTTCGGAAAAATTCGTATTAGATTTATAATCGGTAAAATAAGGAGATGTAGAATTTCAACATAATAATGCATTAAATAAGATTTAACCGACTAGAAAATAATTGAAACGTCGAAAACCATCTGTCTGCATGGTCTTGCAAATTTGATACGATTATATAATTATTTAAAAGTAAGTGAAGTCAGATAACAATACAATACAAAATTCATGGGAATATTATTTTTATTTTTGAACGATAGCAAAAACATTCCACAATGTTCATGAGACGGCATTTTTAGCTCGCGTAGAAACAAATTTATCACAATAAATTCCAGTATTGAAACTACGTACAAGTATTTGCAATGAAAAACGCGAAAAGGGTAGATGGTTCCTATTTCGGAATTTAGTATTTTCGTAATTACGAAAAGTTGGTAATTGCATGCTCGGACCAGAGATCCGAGGATTAATAATCCCTACAAGAGCTTTTTTTATACGCGTGATACTTGCGTGTATGATGGTAGTCGTGCAAGTAGCACGCTGGCAGTACGGTTCACCTACAACAATGTATTATGAACTTTAACCGGGTGGGAAATCGAGCGTGCTCTCCGAGTAAACGATCAACTCCGTCATGGCTTCCTCTTTTTTCCGTCTGCGTGTTTGCCGCGTTTTTATTTTTTCGCGTTTCTTTTCCCATGTCGATTTTTTTTCTCTCATTCTTTATTGTAGTTTTTTTTGTTGTTGTTTTTTTTTCGTTTTTCAACCCCCCGCAATCTGTGACCACATGAACACGCGAGGACTCGTTCACGTTCGATCGATGGAAGCGTTCGAGCGTGAGCTTTTTCGGAACTCCGATATCGTGTGTGTTCACTCTGATGTTGCCACGTTGTGGTATACTTGGATATAAAAAAATGAATGAAAAAAATAAAATAAAACACGATATACACAACGAGACCCATCTTGCATCGCGTATAAAATGTACGAAAAGCAGGGAGAAAAGCTTTACCAGCGTCGGTCGGTCGAAGGATTCGTGTTATAAATCGCCCGTCTCTGTCTCTCAATGATACCCGGGAAGAAATAAATTGCTCTCTCCTCAGAAATCCCTGTCTCGTCCCGGTACAAACGATTCTAGCGTGCCAGTTACTGGCAGTGCGTATGTGTGTGCTGCAACTGGGAAGTCAATCAAGTTCTGTTTCGTGCTTTTTCCATTTTTTTGGAGACCGCAACGCTCGAATCTCCCATTTTTTAACGACTTTCCGTTCATTGAGTTTTAAGAATGTATTCAATAATTATTAATAACTATTTGTTTCTTTATATGAATACATGATGAATCTTCAGTGTACTGATTATTTTCGGGGCCGAGTAAGTGAGATAATAATGATGATTACAGTTTGCATGACCACAGCGACCTAAACCCATTGCCGAACAACTGTCACGAGCTAACTACGATGCTTCGAGGGGTAATCGCGATACGGTGAAATCCCAGCGGAAATGTTCTACGCGTTTTAATCCTCCTCCTCCTCCTCCTCCTCCTCCTGGAAGAGGCTTTGGCTTCGTAATAACCGGCTTGCTCTAAAATGTACGGATTATGCATGCATATTGATACTCGGTCCAGTTGTCTTGATTCCCAGGAAGCTGCCGCGCTCGGGATTATCGAGAGTACCACTTCTCGGCGCGTGACTTTCTTTGAATATGCATGGCAAAGGGAGACGAGTCTTGAGGGCGACGAGAGTCACGTTTTTATATTCAGGCATTCTTCCGGCGCTACGAATCTTCACGTTGGAATAATAAACCCAACACATAATATTAACTATAGTGAAATTTTTGGAACAATTGTAGAACATGGTTGCTATGGATTTCTAATTTTTCTTTCTTTTTTCGATGAGGTAAAAAAATATAGTTTCGATACGTGGCACGAAGAATAATTTGCTCATTGAACCATAAAGATCACGGAAGTTCATTTTTTAAAAATTAATTTAATTTTTCGACAAAACTTGACGTTCTCTGCGCGCTGTCGTGTAATTATAGAGATTCCTATGAAACGAAGGATTTTTCCTCTCGATCGGTAAATTCCATCCCACCCGGAAGTATAGCCGAACGTGAAAAGATGAATTTTTAACGAATTACAATTTAACTTGTGAAAGATATTGGTTTTCACGATCATCAAAATGAAAACATCTCGCTACGTGTTACACGTCGCTCTGATTTTATCGCAATCTCGTGAATTTTCTATACGAGTTACAATCTATCGAAATTTAACAAGCATGCAAACCACAATTTCTTTGCCCAATAAAACCGCAGGCGATTGCGGAAAATTATAGACTAAGCGCACGTACGGCGTCCGATAGGGTTGGAGGATGCAAACAATGGATATCCGTGGAGTACGTTGCCGTGCAAATATCCTGATCCCAAAGCAACGCGATACATACTATTTTTACCGTCTCACAATCCGAAAAATATATATGGCAATTCGATGATAAAATTGCAAATAAATGTACCGAAAATGAAACAAAATACATTTTTATATGAGAGTATGGAAATTTGAGTTAACTGAAAATAGGAAATGGGAATAACTTGATATTACGAAAAAAAAATCTGATACGTCGAAAAATAATAATCAAATATTTTTGAAATTCTTCGTTCTCAACAATCACGAGCTCAGCGCATGTACCGCAGACACGGTTCGGATTATCTCATTAATTTAATGAGATTTTCCGATAAAATGCATTTTGCGCACGTTCTCTATGAGGCCGCTATTATTGTTATCGTTATTATTTGCTTCACGAATAATTGAACGTTCATTGGAAATTATTCGGCCATGGCTGCCTCTCGGCAAAAACCACAGAGCAATTAAAATCCCTCGGGAATTATCAATTTTTATCAATGCATTCACATTATTATTGTAACTAATATTATACCGTCTCGGTGGATCAAAAAAATGCTGCAAACCATCATAAAACAATAAAACTTTTTATCTTATGCATTCGACGCATTGATTTTCATTCCTTCTCATCTCAATCATCGATATCACGTCAATGTTGATTCAGCGGGAAGTTGGCAGTTATCGTGATTCGAAATATTTTTTTTTTCTCGTTCACGTCGCGAAATGTCTCGTTTGCGATGAAAATTCTGACGTAAAATCGATGAAAAGCTTCCGTAGCAATATGGGAAATATTATCCTCGACTATTTATTACAAACGTCAGCGCTAAACTTTGACTCGGATAAGTAGAAAATTGCGTATACATATATTTATATGACTATGGGTGTGTGTATATCCAACGAAACGTGTAATCGTCACAAAGTCACCGCCATATACAGCGCTTGTAAAACCATCGCGATGCAACGTAATTTCTCACGTAAAACCCACACCCTTTATCACCGAGGAGGAGAGGTTTATTGCAACGTGAGTTATTTCGTTGCCGAGCGTTACACGTCGGAGCTGTTGAAAAGTTTCCACTGTTTCTTCTTCGTCCTCCACCCCCGCAACCCCGGCCGACAACCCCCGTTGACGAAGCGTGCTACGTGCGAGTGCATAAACACATTCGCCTCGAACTCGAACCGCACACATGGCTCACTGGATATCCAATCCCACGATCCACTATTCCACGTCGTACCTACGTATACATACCCAACCGTTCCTCACGTACCGTTGTGAATTCATCATTCACTATTTCCACGGCATTTTCTCATTTACGGAATTTAAAATTCGTAAATGTTCTTTTTTTTTCGAATGCTCCGGGAGAAGAATTATTTTTTTTGTATCAAGCGTTTTGGCCGATTTATTTGGTCTCTCGAGCTCTTCTGTATGTAACGGTTCTGTACCATATTTTTAATAACATTCGTATAAAATTGAAGTGATCCGTTATATTTCCGGATTTTTTTTTAAATTGTGGGTCCAGTAGTTGTGGAAATAAAGGAGGGGGACTCTTTCCGGATGTTTGTCAGAATATTTTTTAAAATATGCTTTTTAAGATAATGAAAATAATATTTTTGTATTCCACGTAACAAGTCGTTTTAAATTGATACCCAACATCATAAAGAGAAAGTTAAAAACAATTCGAGTACATAAACTGTCCTCTCATTAATTCTTATATAAATATTTTAAAGTGGTAACTAGTGCAAAATGTGTGGATCAAGATGATACACACATTCACAGCCCACTGAAATACAGAGATAGTTACAACAATAAGAATTACGGGGAGGCGAAGAAAAAATTCGACCGAGGCGAATGGAAGGCGAGGAAGATAGCAAAAGAGAGACAAAAACAGTGTAACATCGAGATGGTCGAACGCGAGAGAAAAAAAACCGCAGCACGAGAGTGGCAACGCGAGAGATATAACGTTATCCCCGGGCAATTCGTCACTTTGGTCACATAACTTCTCATTTTTCCACCGGACGCTTCTGGACAACGGTCCGAGGTAAAACGTTGCAGTGCTGGGTTACGAAAAGTGGCTTTTGTGCTGACCCGTGTAGCTATATGCGTAAAAACAAATAAAAAAAACTTCAACCGACGGGTAACCCTATTTTATCGGACACAACCACGCGCGCATAAAAATTCGATACAGATCGAATGAAGAATAAAGACGAATCCGCTTTAAACCGTGCAATCAATTTCAATGAACTCTTGCTGTACAAAGAAAAAAGTCGAAAATAATTTGTGTGTCCCATAATATTGTGTTTTTTAAATCTTGATTTTTTTCATTAT
Organism: Sussaba pulchella; assembly: GCA_963971145.1. NCBI lineage: Eukaryota > Metazoa > Arthropoda > Insecta > Hymenoptera > Ichneumonidae > Sussaba > Sussaba pulchella. Next base: position 12,676,717 of record OZ020174.1, on the reverse strand, counting down.
GGAATTTTTCGCAATGGAACTTAATTTTACGAGGCGAACCAAAAATTATTCGACCATAAAATTATCTCCATATGAAAAAAACTAATAATTATAAATTCATATTGATTAGTAAAATTTAAAAAACATATAAATTTACATACTTTCTTATCAATTTAATGTTTAACACAATTACCATTCTCTTAGAAGGAAATGGGTTTTGGCAAGCTTTTTCGTTTCAACAATGATCGCAATCCCAAAAAATACGAAAAAAAAAATTAGCTCGTTCCCTACTTGGCTGAAGCGAATCCACGGAAAGCCGTTGGCCACCGGGGTTTGCGGTCGAATGGCCTTCGCAACCGAAGACCCCATAACGCTCTTCTTGTCACGTGTGGCTGCGACCAAGCAGTGTTAGAAATCCCGTTAATATAACTTTCCCAGATGATTCATGTGCCAATGGGGAAGAAGCAAGTGCGTACAGTTTCGCGTGTTATACGACAATTTGCAAGCCATGCAGCGCAATACCGTGAAACCCGGTACCAGCGAACTCTAGCGCCATTTCGATGTACAACGACTCCTCCTGGCGGGGCTTTTCCGGCAATAACGATAACCGCGATGATCTTGAACATTGTTCACGATAAAGCAAAAACGTTTCTTATTCATCACAAACGTCGCGACACCGGCAAAACCAGCAGCATCCACGTTTTACGAACGCTTACTTCTATATATATATACACGGACACAAGTATATATATTACTTTACTATGTAGTTATATCACCCCGAAATGGCAGCACCGTGGTTGCACGGTCTTCGCAGACTCACCAAACCATCTTACTGTTACTTCTTCTCGTGTGATTATCGCGACCGTAGCACCGGAGGGACTTACCGGAAACGGTGATCGAACGAATGTGTACGGGTAGAATAAGAAAAATGCAGCAATCGTGACACCTAAGCTTCAACCGCTGCAGTTCTAGAGCTATATTGAATACCGTTACCTACCGCAAAAAAAAAATCGAAATTTCACAGCTGCTGTTCAGTGACATTGATCGAAACTTTGCGGAGAATGATATAATCAATCAAACCAGTGTAATCAAATTCTGTCCGATTCAGCGATTCAATTACGGACATTCCATTTAACATTTTATTATTATATATTACATATAATATCTAGATGAAGTACCCGATGTTGCTCCGAACAAAACTGTAAATTTCTCTAAAAAACAAGCCCACAGAAATTATTTTTTATACATGAAGAAAATAATTATAGATATCATATATTATATAAAATTATAATCAATATTAATATTGACTTCCTTCAAATGACTCTCCTTACATTTATTGCTATTATCTGTGATACGAATTCTCAAGAAATTTATTTGGCATAAAGGCTGCCGCCCGGAAAATAGGAGTATTGGCATTGGGAATGCGGACAATTCTCGTTCGTTCGGGTTTGAACTTTCAAAACAAATTTATGAACGAATAGAACCTTAACACGAACGCTAACACGTGCGCAAGTACCAGACAAAGGCGAATATCAAACGAAATTCCACGTCACCTTAGCTTGAAATTAATTAATTCTCATAACTATTGCGACCGTAAAGCTGTTTAAAGCTCAACATGGAAAGTATATGAGAAAGCTGTGCGATCTCACTCGGGCTTTCGCCATGTTCACACAAGCTTGTGAGAGCTTTGGGGCGATGGTAATTCGTGCATTCTCTTCTTCGGAAGGAACATACAACCGCCAAGGCCATAATAATTATTGGGTATGTACATGAAGTCGGAAACAAATACAATACCCAATTCATATATCAACATCCGCAATACATTGTGTCGAGTAATAGAAAAAGTTTGAAAAAATAAAAAAAATTGTAAATAAATTGAATTTTTTTATGTTGTGGATATTCAACTTTTATTAAAATTCAGGCCCTTTGAAGCGAATGGAAAGGTTGTGTCACAAAATTTCTCGCACCGGAACATGGAAACGTATTCTGTATGATTATTTGTTTTTGATTTAGGTCTATTTTTTTCAAACCTCCGGCGAAATTCGTGGATCGTTCATCACTGTCGTATTGGAAAGAGGGAGGCGATAGTTACAAAAAAAAAGGTTTTTTCATTGATGAGACGTCATATGGAGCGTAAGGTGTAACGAAAGAGTGATCAACGTCTGTCGGATTTAACAGACAGGTGTGACGTAAAATATATATCTATGTCATATTCTCAACCCCAAAGCTCGTCGAATTCTTCTTGAAATTTTTCTTCTCTCTCAATGACAGACAGTTCCTTCGTGTCGAGAACGAAAAATCAGTGCACGATGCACCGGAACTGCAGTGAAAATAAAAAAGAAATGACGAAACGAACATCGGTGGAGATACGAACGCTCACTGACTCGCACCCATCACACACGCGTACGTATGAATAAATTTATGTATTCGGCGAGCTTGAGTTTGTCGGTGACTACCGAAACCAACATATATACACCTCAAAGCGATGCATATCTTTCAATTCGTTTTTTTTTTCACTTTTTCCCCCATCTCTGTTCCTTTTTCTCGCTCCGTGACTATCGATATGCGGACCATGCATGCGGATATTTCGTATCGTTGGAAATTCTTCTTTTTTTTATCCCACCACGTTGAAAATAGTTGGCATATTTTTTTTTTCGGAACCGTTCATTTCGTAACGATTGAAAAGTCGCGGCACCGGTGGGAACGTCACAGCCGGATATCGGCGAGTTATGGAGGCAGCCACAGCAATGGTTTCCCGACACCCCGTGACGAAGCCATTTTTTATACGTTTTTTCTGTACTTTTTTTTTCGCTCACTCTATTCATTCCTCCGTCTCCGTATATGTTTCTCTCGCTATGGGCATTCACTGGTCCCCTCAACCGATTGGTCAATTCACCGACGAAAGCGGTGAATCGATAAAAATCATCCGGAAAAGAGAACGATTTATTTCTAAATCCACAAACTTGATTCTCAATGCTGTTACACATAAATTTAACCAATTATTGATAGCTTTAATACTTCATTCGTCATTGTTCCTCTACCGCAGTTTGATTGTATAAAACGAATTGAAATCGTACTAAAGGTTTCAAAACACTTTCCAAACACTTTTTATATACTTCCAATCTGAGTTGCTAAAAATTTTCTTTTTTCTGAAACACCCTTCAATATAGACGTATTTATTTTAAACAAATTCAACATGACACATATTTTAACGTTGCATAGTCAAATTATTCCCATCCCGCTTTAACGCTGTGGGGACTTAATTTTTGATTTATTTTTTTATTTTTCGGCGGGGTGCGAGGTTGGAAGCTGCTCACAGGGCAAACTCTCGGATGGATGTTGAACGAGCGGGGTGACAAGCTAATTAGCCAGGCGAGTCTCCGGGTTGTACCTCGGACTTGCTATCTCACCGTCTCGGTTTCTGAAGTCGTGGCGCAGGCTTCACGGGCGGAACCCTCGAGAAACGACTGCGGGGTCCGACGTGGCGCCAGACCCGAGACACGGAGGGTTGGCTCTAGCCTTTGGGGGATGATCCAGAGGTGAGGGGAATGGCTCTCTACGGGTGAGAGAACGACGAAACGTGCCTGACAAGATATGCCGGGCGCTCACGGCCCTTCATGCATACCAAACGTAGAGACCACCATGACGTGAAATACATAAATCTATAGATATACAAACATCTTTACCGAGATATAATATTCCGTTCCAACAGAATTGTTAAATGAAAATTATTCTTTTTTTCTTCTCGCGAATAATGATTCTGCTAATGTTAGTGCAAACGCGAAAATCAAAATTTTCATCGTCAGATGAATCTAGGTAAGTGTAATAAAATTTCGACGATTATCTCCAATTTCACAGCAGTCTCGCCAAAATGGTTTCTCTCATTTGGAACATACTGTATTTGATAGAATGAACAATCTCCAGGTTATCACAAGATTCAACTTTAACAACAAAGTATTTTCATTTTTTTTAAATTTTATTCTGTACCCCCGGCCCCACCCTTTCCGCTTTACATAGCACGAATAGATGAACGCATTGCAGTACGGTATTGAAAGAACGTTGCGGGAAACGTGCGATAAGTCGATGAATAATTGACGTAAACGCGTAGCGTGGAACGATGAGGCTGCTGCGCACGGGATCGCATCGAAGATATATTAGGCCGTGGGCCATTAATTATTCCGCGACAGTAAATTTGGCTATACGAAACAGGCGAGCGAATCAAAATTAGAAGCGTTTTGCTGTGATCCCGAGGGAAGCATGGACTTATCGGTTACGGCGCCACAAAACGTAAGAAGAAAACGTTGCGCCGATACGAAAGATTGTCATTTGTAAAGTATTGTGATACCAAATTACACAACTTACTAAAAATAATAATGATAATAATAATAATAATAATAATAATAATAATAATAATAATGATAATAATAATAATAATAATAATGATAATAATAATAATAATAATAATAGTAATAATAATGATAATAAACAGAGAAATAATCCAGTCATCGTTATCATCATGGGTTCAGTATTATTATTATTCAATTCAGGATTTTCTGTGCTGAACATTTGTTGGAATAAATCACGATCTTGTGATTTTTTATATTCTTCTCTTTTTATCCGGGCGTGAAAATGTGGTCAGGTATAACGCGTCGGTATTCACACCGGAAAAATCGGTGAACCGCAAAAAGACTTGAATTTCAAAGTTGCGGGCTTGAAACGCGCAATTCCACGCTCCTTCGAGCATTTGAAATTCTTAAAATGTCCGAAGGTCTCGTATAAAATATTTATGACGGTACGCTTCATTGGACGTATAAATATTAGAGGCCCGAAGAAGAAGCGAGCGAGACGAGAAAAAGAGAAAGAAAGAGTGAAATGAAGAAAAGCGCGTGCGATCCCAGCGGAGCGGGGCAGAATGTAGAAACTCTGCTTATCGCTCACTGGCTACACGGTAAATCCCTCTGGGATATAAAATCGTGGTTCAGAGTTTATGTACAACTAGCCCCCTCAGCTTCGATATCAATCCATACGAGAAAAAAAAACCAACATTTTTTTCACGACCACAAGAATCTGTGGATATCGCGAGTTATAAAACTGACGAAAACTATGCATTGAAAAAAGATTTAATATCTTTTTCTCTTATATATATCTCATTGTTACTTTTTGTTCATTTTATTTTTTTTTGTCCTCCAGATTTTTTTATCGGGAGATCAATCATCCCCGTTTCGATGGAAGGAAAAATAATTCTTAATCATAAAATCAATTCGAAAAGAGAAAAATACGCAAAAATACCTTCACTATTCAGCTCGTTACAGTGGCCTTTTCTTCATCATCGCTGTCTTATGAATCCAAAAAAATTAAGGTCCTGCTGTACATACATATTTACATCGGTAATATTTTTTTCTCCGAGATCAAACAACGCACAACCCCTCCATCATCCGGTTCTGACGCGAGAGACGTTACATCGCCTTCGCCCACTAGTATAATTCACGTCGAGTAATCTATATGCAACCTATACGGGACAGCAAAACGCCAGTGGGACAGCTTGGACGCGATCCATATCTGTGTGTGTGGGAGTGTATGCCTTATATCCCGAGGCGAGAGACGAGAGAGTAGACTGCGGTTTCCCCGAAGTCTATGATTCATCGAGGTCCACCCGGTCCATCGGTTACGCCGATGGGGTGGCTCGCTGCGGAGCCGCGATGAGGATGCTCGCCTGTGCTATCCAGAACAGAACCAAGCTTTATCCCTTTCCCACGTGCTTCCATCGCCTCTGCACACACCCAGGTATGTGTATGTATGTGTATATATGTTATATGGGTACAAACGTAATACGCTGGTTCGACGGTGGCGGACCCAACGGAGCAAGCATTTGCCTCCCTGGACGACGACAAAATGCCTGAGCGTCCTCGACATATTGCGTATGATCCCGGATGGCAAACGAGACCGAAGACAAATAGCGCAGTCGCGACGTCCAGTCGACGCCGTAGTAGATATACGTAAAGGGGGGGGTTCCACTCCCAACTTCCCCGGAGAGCTTTCCCCAACTTCATTGCTCCAACGGCATCGGCAATCGCGATTTCTATGGACGTAGATACTCGGATTCCAAAAAATAATCCAAAAAATATTTATTTCATTTTTGATGGTGAAAAAAATTACCGAACGTTTTTTTTTCAAAATTGAAATACGTTTCCTGGGTTTTTCTTCGCAATTATTTATACCCTTTTGTTTAGCAATTTAGCACTGACGCTCGCAATGTGTCGTTTTATCTATTTAATTACGTCCAACGTGATGTCAAATAAATAAAAACATCCTCAGAAGGACGAAAAAACTGCCCGGGAAAAGTGAAGAAAAATCCAATAATCCCGTCACGACCTTGGAGCCACGCGCCAACCACGGCGTCGGCGAACTCGCAAGCTCGAGAGTCGTTGCATGTATAACGGGTGTTCCCAATATCTTTTCTCGTACCACTCGGAATATTCAACCCGGAGGCCCCGGGAAATTCCGACAAAAGCGGGACACAGAAAATTTCACCATTTTTAGAAGATCAAGAAAGTCTAAGAACGCTGGCTTTTCAAAAAAAAAATTTATTTAACCCATTTTTTTTTCAAAGCCGATTCTATGGCAATGCCAATGAGTCACCAGAAAAAAAATTCCAGCGGCGGGGGGGTAAACTGGTCGAAAAATGTGTCGCAGCGGATTCGTGGACTGCGAGAAAGGACAGAAAATGTGAAAATGTTGGAACCGTCGATGGGGGCATCCCCGTGACGCAAATGCGACCCCTTGAACTCGAAGATGCGGCAACTGCGGGCCGACCTGGGAGGCCACGAGAATCGATACTCACTTTACTTCCGCGACCTTGAACCATTTACGCCAGTCGGCGTTTCGTAATGGACCGTCCCCGCACCAACCCCTCAGGCTCGCGAACGTCGTCCGCATGGATTTCTCGTTCCCCGGCTACGGTGAGGAGATCCACCACCACCCCCACCCTGCAAATCCGTCCGGAGCTCACAAAATGTGGAACACGCCCTTGTCCTTGGAAAATATTGTCTCCAGGGAAGAACTGGGGGAGCAGCCGGTGGGAGCTGCCGAGGAAAATATCGACGTCACGTACGCCGCAAAAATAAAACGTTTAACGCATAAAATTACGAAAATCTATATCGTTTAATCGACTTTTCATTCATGTGGATACTTCGGTTTATCAATCAGACGAAATTTTTCGTACGAATGAACAAATGGTAATGGTTATGGTAGTGTGGAATTTCATTTGCCGTCAAATTCCCGTCACTAACGCTCGCTAATCAATTATTATTAATTAGTTATAACAATCAAATTCCATCTCATGTGGAATGCTAGTATTCTGGAAAGGGTTCCGAGCTTCTTTAGGGGTGGAATCGGAAGATCTAATCCACCTGCATGATAAAAAAAAGAATCCCCGTCGTTAGCTCGCCCCCATCAATTATTATCCTAACCCAACCAACCTAAATCAACGGTTGAAAGGTTAATTCACAATATATTTTTCTCGAGGATCGATAGTTAATATTTTTCGATCGTAGGAGGGTACACACAGTTCCGGGAAGCACTTCAAGTACCTCACTGTCGTGTATCCTCTCCAGGTAGTCGTAACTCAATATTCCATTAATGGGGGACGCCTGTCTAACGTCGTTACAACACGCGTGTTGGAACCGCATCGGAACTATTGGTATAGTCGCGTCATAGCTTGCAATCGGTGTAGCGAAGAACCGGAGGGTGGAGATGAGGACTTGACCGGCCAAGTCCGCCGCGATATTTGGGTTTTGTCCCACGCGGTGTCACATGCGCGTGGGACGGCGAGCCCAGGGATATTGCGTTTCGGGTATGCGACCGCAGAACTCTAACCTCTGTATAGCTATCTACATACCTTGCCAAGCGACTAGCATCGAAGAAGATGTGATATCAACCATACGATATTTTTCAAATATATTAACACTTGGAATGAATGTTACGTTTCTGGTTATAGATTTTTTATGACTGTGTTAAAAGAACAATTTTTTGTTTGTTTTATCCCACGCTTAGTCCCAAATGGTAGTTTTTGACATAACAAAAATTGTCGAGGCGAGTACTATATCCGTTTGGAAAAGAGAAATCCGTATGTAATATATAATAAAAGAGAAAAATCTAACGAAATATTTTTATGAAGTAAAAATATTACAAGCCAGCCTATTTATCGATGTACCTATCATCTATGCTAAATTTTGATCATCTGGATGTGGCAAGGCACCCTTTAGAATATTTGGGATCGGGGAAATTCACGATTCCGGCGATGGGAATTGGAAAAAATAAGCCAAAGGCCAAAAGTTTCGCCCGAACCGTTTGGTGCTATTTCAGTGCCAATTTCGTCTTATTGGACAGACGTTTACGAGCGATTGAATATCCTTCGACAATATGCAATGCTTTTTCATAGGCCCCGAGTAAATGTAAAATAATCCAGGGATTAATTTTTAAAATATATTTCTCTATTTAAAACCGATTTTAAATGAATTTATTCGACAAATATAACCTCCGATAATAATTTGTAATGCATAATTTCATTAAATTTCCAAAAATCATCAAAAATTCCGTAGAATTTAATTCATAATAACGATAGATTCAGAAACGTCTCATATAGAGCATTACAATCGAATTAATTCAAGCAATTCTACCATCGCGTGTATCCATTTTTGCTGCTTCTTAATCCTTCGATATCTATTCGAGCCTCGACAATTCGAGGCACATCCAGACTGCACGTTTGAATAATGCATGAATAATCGGATAACCGGAGTCGATGCTAAATGCAGCTAAATTAATGATCGCGAATAATAGATTCTGCCTGAGGAACATATCTACAACCTCATTCCTAATAAACGAGTCCGACAGACCGGTGGCCGAAATAGGTTCAAGACCGAAGTAGTATTTCAAAAGACAATCTTCTCTGCCCCTTAAGAGCTGCCATTTACTACCAATAATAATTCCTACCGTAGGAGAGAGTCAAAGAAATTGAGGAAACATGGTCGACAATGAAAATCGAGCAACAACCTGTGGGTGTGTCACAAGAATTTCGAAATTCTATTTTCAAGCGATTTTCGAGCCCCGGTCCTTCGAGATATTTGGAAAATGTTTGGAGAAACAACGGTGTAGTTTGTACGAGACTGTTTTCTCTGCTCCAAAGTCAGTCCGTTGTGACTCTCCGCGCAATCCCTTAGCCCGTACGTGCTCCACTCTCGGTGCGCGCGTTGGGTCTCGAAAACGTGCCTCGAGAGTCCCAGAAGCAGCAGCAGCACCGCAATGACGCCACCAGCGCTCCGAAGAGTCCACAGACACACTCCTATCTCTCCAGAAATAAGCAGATGGTACGGCATAACAATGCCCACGACGTTCTCGTGTTGCGAAACAACGTCCAAAACCTTTTTTTTTTCTTCTTCTTATTTATTTCTTTTCACGTCACGTGCCACAAGCCAGAAGCCCCCCAAGCACCGAACTTCACTTACCTGCAACAGAAAAATAAATTACAACGTTATTTCCCATTGGAATTGCAAACTTTTTTCAAATACATGGAAAATAAATCTGTTCACGTGAGCCAATTTTCTTGACGTGGCGTTGGTGAAAAAAAATTCTTTCAAAGAAATTATTTCAGAAATAGAAAAATAAGAAATAAATTCTAACAAGTTTGTCAGGAGGATAAATGAGAAAATAATACTGAAAACATTTTGGAAAAAGGAATCTGTCGTTAAACAATTAGTTTAAACGGCTGAAATGTCTAAAGCATGAGATAAAAATAAAAGAAAAAACTGTGGGGAATCACCGCAATGATATTGCTTTTGCTAGCGCGCGACGATGGTTGGAATTTCCGGAACAATGCGTGCATCAATCGATTATTATCCGCTGTTTTTTACTTCGACCTCAGCATTCGGCTTTAACATTTCGCATTTTTTCATGCATTGAACAAACGTTCCCCACACGTAGTTGGTTCACGGAACTTACATCTCCTCGATCCAATCTTCGAAAAAAACGTTCGATTCTTCGACTGATCAATAGCCATAATTGCCGGAGAAGTTTCCATCTTTAGACTTGAAATAACGAGAAAAAAGAAAAAAAAAATCTAGAGAAATCCGTGGCGTCGTCAAATTGACCTTAATTCGGGCGGTGAGAAGTAAAACCTAAGAATGAATGAATAAATGAAAAATATCAAGAATCATCTGTTCTTCGACCGAATATTTGGAGAAATTATTCGATTCTCCGACTGACCAACCAATTGCCAGAATTACCTAAGGCATTTCCATGTTTAATCTTGGAAATAAAAATCTAGGGAAACTTCGCGCCGTCGTCCGGTCTTCGTGAATCTGGACGAGAACGAGCACAACCAATACATAAGTAACTAGAAGAATCAAAAAATAACCACAAAATCGTAAAAAAAAAGCTTGGCCCCGACAGAGTCGACTGTATTCCCAAATTCGATTAGTACACGGGTCGGCGAATTCGAGGCTATCCTCAGCGCAGAATTCCCGGAAGACGCCGTTGTCTTATGTTGTTACCATTCTGTCTGCTTCTTTCGCTTTTCCCCAAACTCTCATTCCTCACTCAATCCACTCAATCCCTCTCTTTCCCTCTCTTTACCTTAGCAGGTTTCACGCGTCTTTTTTTTTATTTTTTTTTATTCCTCCAAAGAAGATCCGCAGAAGCTTGGCCCCCGACAGAGTGGCGCATCGTGATGCCCCAGTGGTATATATACACGAGGACGATCGATACCCTCTCGAGCTCTATCGTCTCCTCTTACCTAACGGTTTTTATCTTGCCAAGGCAGGCTTCGTCGAAAGAACGTCGGCAAGCCGCGGTATCTTACGAGAATCGAGGTCACGTCCCTAGCTGACGGTGCTTTATCCATTGCTGTATACAACCGGCACTTTTCAACCCCAACGAATGAGCATAATTTTCTTGACAAATATTTTAGCAAACCATATGGTTTGCACGGACAATTTTTTTTTGTATTTTAGGAGACTTATTTAACGACGGCCCGTTCAGAGGGTCGCGTGAAAAAAAGTATTGAGAACACTTTTCGGTTTATGAGAGGGGGTAAAAAAAATATTTTTTTCAAAAATCTCGATATCACTGTTTTTAGGTCATCATCGTCCGTATCCGAAATATTATCTTAATACGTATATAAATCAGAGAATGGGAGGGCTGTGACATACAGACAGACAGGCGGACGGTCGGACGGACAGACGAACACACCGAAACCATAAAATATCTCAGTTAGTTACGGAACCCTAAACAAGGGCAAGAAACCTCAAAAAATAAGAGATATTTGAATGTTTCCACATTATTGTCTGATCACTGTGAAAAGTTCTCGAATAATTTGCTCCATCCATACAGGCGGTGTTTTCGGCGTATCGTGTATTTATCCTGGAGCTTCTGCTTCCATGATCGTTGAGATCTCTTTCTACATACAATCTACGAAACGAGCAATCCCCGAGACGGACCGGGTGGGCTATCCCTACGATGAGACTCGCGGGCCATCCCCTCTTCATTGAGACGTACTTTTCACAACGCGTTGACGACCAACTGTGTGTGCATGTGTGTGTGTGAAAAAAGAGGATTCGCTCTCAAAGGAAAGTAACGACTCAAAAATGAGGGAGAATGGAAGAAAAATGGAGTTCAAGTGGAAAACGAAAAATTCTGTAATAACGTCGGGGGTCGTCTTCTCACGGGCCACTCGACCAACTGGCTTCTAGCGTGTACCTGACATCCAGGTGTGCGGCACACTCGCTCGACGATTCTTCAAGTGGCTTTTCGCTTAGGCTATACTGTTTCTACACCTGCTATCCCACCTAATGGTGGAAAGGTGAAGATAAATATATATATGTATATACGTATACAGATGCACAGACTCACCCTTACCTTTCCATTATTTGCCTGCACTTTCCCTACCAGAAAAAAATACTCCCACTGCCTTTTTCCCCGCGACTTGAGGTAAACGTTTTGCTACCCGCATTCGCCATTTCCCTGGTACTCAATGGCGACCGGCTCACAGAGCGAAAATAAGAAGAAGAAAAAATAAATGGAAATAGACCCAACGTTTCGCGCTGACCCGCCACTGGCAGGACATACACGTTACGTGCCTCCAAACGTAGTGTTTATTCGATCGCCAAACTGTACATTGTCCACCAACTTTGGTTGAGCTTATCCCACGACTCAATTGCTTTAAAGAGCTGCTCCGTTTAGGGATACGTTCCGCCAGACTTCCAGGAGCAACCGCCAATGTGTTGGCTTAGTCGTACTCCAATGCACGAGGTACAAAACCAATACAATCTATATATAGTCTTGAAGAGGTCTTCCTGACCGCTCAGTATTTAACGTTTAAGGCACGTACGGAGAAATAGCGAAAGGACGTTTCAGTCGATTGTCCATTACCGTTGGGCGAAGCTTTAATGTGACCAAATCCCTGGTGCAACCAGCCTTCCTCAACCCCCTCGCGGTCAACTGCGGTTTTACCGGATCGATTGATCAACTACACCTGCACAGCGTGCACGGACCAAACAACGTCGACGTATTTGCAGACTCTTCGAATCTCGTTTACCCAACAAAAAATTACACCCATCGTTTCTCCGAGCTGGAAACACGGGAACAAACAAAATATAACACACGGAAACTGTATTTTTTCATTGAACGGCTTAAAAAAAATGAGAAACAAATTTTTTTACATGAACAGAGCCGCGTTCCAAATAGCTTATTCGATACGAATTCATCGAGGCTGCCGTAGGCGCGACTGACGTAAAGACGAGATGCGCAGAGGTTTCAAATTCATTATCGCGTTGAAACCAATGATTATTTTTCCTATGTTCTGGAGTTATATGCACTCGTACAACCTACCCCTGGAACGTCTGGCCTCGGTTTCCCCTATATATACGTAGTCATAGCCCGTGTACCTGTTTAGTGTATGGACAGTGGGAAAAATCATGTGAGAAATCGTGCGAGCCTCGTCTACTCAATACAGATCGATGCACGAAATACTGAAACGTGTGTTGATCATACAACTAACGTCCTTGTATGCCCGTGTGTGTGTCTTGTGGCATACGCGTACGTGTTGTCCGTGTGTGAAGCAACAGAGAGAGCGATGCGTGGATCTCAGCCCGATGCCCGGGTAACACCAACTATATATGTGTGTCTATATACGTATACGTGGCTCTAGGATAATAGGCCCCACACGCTACATAGAGAGCTCCGGATAGATCAGCAAGTCAAAGCGAGACTGCATTGTACTGTTGTATCGGCTCAGCGTCTCGGCTCGACTTTGGAGCATCCAACGATGTAGCTGCGGATTATATAGCTACCGAGCAGCCTTGATTACCGAGACGCGGCTACGATCTGCGCCAACCCCGCCGGGCCGGACCATCGGCGAGCGGCATCCGGATCATCCTCGCATTCGAGTTGCTCGTCAGCAACCCAACAGAGAGCTCCGTGGATGCTGTGTGTGCCCTGTATTAGACGCGAAACACACAACGGCGCAACACGATCTGGTAAACGTTTCTCCTCTACGCATAGTCAGTCCTCTATACGCGTCTACAACAATAAACCACAAAGGTATAGACGATGTTGCCGACTGGCAGATTATGGCGCACAGAAGACGAAAGAAAAACGAATCGTTGCAGAAGTGACGTTGCTTATGTGTAATTATGGTAATTAAGATCGATCGATAGATTTTTAGAATTTTGCGGATTGAAAAAGAAAGTGTTCCGTTAAATATAATGAATGGCTATTGAAGATAATAATCGAAAAAGAGTTTGATAATAATTATTTTAACAACACGAATTCGACATTACCTCGTATTTAACTCTATTATTGTTTTCTTTTCATTCCAAATAAATGGAAGCAGTCGTAGATGCAAAGCAGGTTTAAAAAAAAGTTTTAACAAACGTTTGTTTAGTTTCATTGGTAAATCTTGTATAGTAAAGTGTTGGAAATCGGTGTCCGATCTCGCACGTGTGCAATCACGATCTCCAGTATGGGACGCCGTATAGACGACCCGCGTGTATTGTAGACGCGGGCTTACATCGTGACGTCGTCGGGCCATGTTGAAATCTCGGGGTTTATTTAATAAACCCGACTAATCGAGGACACGGTTGAGCTAACGAGTGAGCAAGCGGGCCGAGCCTCCACCGAAATTGGAAGAGGCTTAATAGCCCCGTGGGAGATGAGGGTACGGGTTGGAAGAGCCGTGGGAAGGATACGGAGGTAGGATATATACCGTACCGTATAACGAGAGAACACGTCCGCGAGCTTTTGAAATCATGAAGTAATTAAAAGTTTAATGGATATGATGCACGTAGCTGTTGGCGTTGGAGTAACAGATGTACGTGTCAAATTAAAACTTTATCCGCGATAACAAACAGCCCGTGTGTTTTTATTTTGTATTCAAAATTGTTGAATAAAAATGAATAAATACAAAGAATATAAATGGTTGAAACGATTAGTAACATTTAAAATTCGTGGCTTTTAGTTGTTCTCCTGACGATTTACATTTTTGTACGTATTACAGTGATGCCACAAACGCGATCAGGGGTAGCTGTTACGAAATACAAAAAAAAAATATGGATATATGTGTATGAAAGCAATTCGGCTTCAATGATCGATCGATACGAATTGATATTATGGTAATGCGACACACGCGGAACGCACAGGCGGACGGAAATCTTTCCGATTAGCATATAAATCGCGTCGCATGATTTTTTTTATTTACTTTTTATTTTTTGGGGGAAAGACGAGGAGACGAAACCGGTCGCGAGCTACACCCCAGGCCAACGTGAAAAGCCGTGCACCGATACAAACTTCCGTGCTGCGCAATCCCGCTGACGGTCAATAAGCTCACACACGCACGTCGTGTGTCACATGCATTTGCATATATGGTAGCACGTGCGTCGCACCTACACGCATATTATTATACAATCGCTGCCTGTCACGAATATCTGTTGTTTTTGTAGAAAAATAAAGAATGTATAGTATGTTTAGATGAAATATGAATTTGCGTAAACATCACATGCATTCACATTTATATATTCATCAAATGAATCGAAACAAACGAATCTGCATGGCCCAGAAATGTTGTAGGAATTACTCCTCAATAATAAGACACTTGTTATTTTGTGAAGAATGAATTTCAATAATTAACACCACCTTCACCAACCATAGTCGAACAAATTAAAAATAAAAGAACATTTAATAAAATTCAATTCAGATTTTTTAATTCTCCAGATTATAAAAATTATGCCAAATTTGCTTACACAATGTCCTTCGCTCGAAAATATATATAAAAAATCCTATATTGACTGCATGGAAATCATCACGAAAATACATTCATTCCAAAAATCATTATTCCAAAAAAATAAAAAATATAAATGATTCAATGATTTCAAAAGTATTATTTTAATTTCCGTACGTATTACACTGCCGCCACAATTCTTGCAGCCGCGACCTGACCGTCCGCGGAACACCGCGACAGAAACCCAAGGCTGCGTACGCGCGGCCTACCTGAATCTGCACAGTGCGCGCAATAACTCCAATAGTGCCGTATCAAGCGACGCAGCCTAACTCCCCGATCGCGACGTAAGCGAGCGAAACACGATACGGACGTGTTGGGTCACGCCCAATTTCATCCCCACCTCCCGCCAAATCGATCGATTCGCAACTCAAAGTAGGAGGCGGTCACGAAATTGAGTTCGTAGTATACAATCGCATACGAAAAGTTTCATTTGGTCTCGTCCGCAAAGATACATTTCTCGTATATCGCCCGAATGCTTGCCCCATAAGTTCCGGTTGACACCTCATGGAAAGATCGGTTAATCAACGATTTTGTTTATGCCTCGGCAAATCAAATGTTCATTAACGCGGGTGAATAAAATATGCGCAATGTCTCGCAGCTAGTTGCAACATCGCGTTAGTTATGACCGTGAAATACCCATTCGCGATACTTCAATAATAGATGCAGCTACATTAACCACGGGTGATGACACTCGGCTGCAATAAATTAGCGAGCCGTTCGCATGAATGACATTAATGAGTATCGCTAGATAAATCTACAGGTTATAACCGAAATACCAGTTCAGCGTGTACATAGAAATAGAAGAGGATGAAGACCCGTGCTTGTTCTGCTTCGTTCCCCATCGACACAAAACCACGGCAAATATATATATATATATATATATATAGATATCATATATTGAGTAATACGGTTTGTGGTTGACTAAATAATTTAGAAATTATTGCGAGCTATTCTCTCCTCCCGGCGTGGCAGAAACCACTGTGCTAAGCGGCCCAAATATCCTGTTCTCTCGCTGAGTCTCTTTCTCCCTCTCTTCTGCGATTTTCCATACGATTGTCTCACATTTGGTAGAATCTAATTTTCTAATTTTCGCTCGCAGTGTACTCCGACACTCGATTATAGATATTTTTTTAATTTGTGGAACAATTACTTATCAAGGCCATTATTTATTCAAGAAGAACTTAAAATCTGCAAGTCGAAACTTGCAGGCTTGAAAATATTGACACGAAAACCCCGACAACCATTTTGTCCACCGTCACACAGCTTCCTCTATGAGGGAACCAAATTCGGCAAAAAATTCATAATCTTTTATCGCACGGAGTGATTACGGCCATCAAGACCCGTTAATGAAACTGAACACTCGGAAAGTTGTAGTTAACGATAAAGATGTTCCGGAAATGTGAACAACGGTTTTATTATTCGTGAATACAAAGAATGTTGAGAAGTCGAAACGAGAAAAGTGTCGGTACAGTGCACAAGGGTGTACATTACAGCAGATTCTTCTGATATTGTCCAATGGGATATATATATGTATAAGTGTGACACTGTATGAATTATGGAGGCAGCGTGCGAGGGCGGCATTGAGCCGTAATTGAGGAGGTAATCATGTCTCATCCTCGCTAACACCTCGGCTGTACTATAACGTCCGACGTTCTTCTCTCGTCTCGTGTGACACGAGAGTGCCATTCAACGAGAGATGCGATAACGCCGAAGCGCCTCGTCCCAGCTGTACAGCTGTAAACGATCGTACGCTGCAGCAGCCTCGAGGGTCACTGTAGATTTATCAGCGATAGATATTTCACCCGATAAATTATCGATTTTCCATCCTTAAACGCAACACAATCTATCTAAAAATTATCTTTTATCAGGATTTGGTGGTGCATATTTTCTACTAAAAAAACATTACTGCCCACTAAACGTGCTCAATTTACGATTATTTTTATCTTTTTTCCATGGGATCACCGATATGCTTTAGTCAGCGTACATACATTGCAAAGTAAAATTAGCGTGCCAACCGCGATCTCATGGAAAAATTTCGCGTCATGTAATAGGAATGTGATAACGCTGACCGAGCCGTTACCGGCGTACAGTCACGACATTCATGTATATGTATATATATATATATATTATAGATATATAGCTAACTGCTCGATGACCATGTGTAACGTATAATGTTCTCGTGTCGTCGCGCTGTCATGAATCATTGGCGCTATCGACTACGTGTGCACGTGACTCCTCGTTGCAAGATCGAGAGCTGCCTCGCCGTACATCTGCCACGTCTTCCTTCTGAATTATCGTCAAGACGCCGCCGTCGCGAACTATCCACCCGTCCTACGATCAATTTCATCCGGAATTTCGTCCACTGGCTTTATGTACCGTATCAATATCGGGCCATATACCAGATCCCGAAGTTATGAGCTCACAATGGAAGAGAAACGAAACTATCTTCCAGTCTTGTGTTCAGTCTTTTACGGATAAAAAGTGTAAGGTTGCAAATGGCTTCACCACAATTCGAGAGGCTGCGAGTTGAAACTTGCCAACTGCTCCCTCAGAATTCAAGATATTGTACAAATCTTCCTCCATGAGAAATTATTTTTATCAACTCTGGCTCATAGAAGATGATTCGTACAATATCTTCAATTCCGGAGGCGCGGTTTGCAAATTTTACTTTGCAGCTTTCTTGGATTGTGAGGAAATAATTTGCAAGTATCGCCTTGCAGCTTTCTTTTCCATGTAAAATTTGGTCCCTTTGACCGATCTTCACAAAAATTTCATACATACCACGGTTGAGTGATATTTTACGCATGTAGCGAATTCGGGTTCGATTGGTCGAGAGAGAGAGAGCGAGAACTTACGTTATTTAGGTTATTTAGGTTATTTACGTTATTTAGGTTATTTACGTTATTTAGGTTATTTAGGTTATTTAGGTTATTTAGGTTATTTAGGTCATAGAGAAATATCGACGTAAGTCAGAGCAGATCAATTTTTCGAAACGTTTAAAGTCTTATAAAATCTGAACCTCCCGATAGATTTGGGCCAAATTCAATACCAAACTTCCGTGACCGTTTATCCATCTGTGAGAAACTATTGTATTTTATTTAATTTTTTTTTCAATAAATAAGGTTTTTGAAGAAAGAATCGATGACGCAAACAAAAAGTTAATTAATTAAAATCCATGTAATTTCCGGACGGATAAATTGAAAGCTATTTTACGGCCGACCGTTTGAGGCTTTAAGGTTGTGGTGATAGCTATAAATTTCGTCACGAAGGATCGTTTCGAGGCTTGCAACGTACATGGAGACTGGAAGGCAATTCCTGACCGCAGTAGATCCGATCGAACGAACAAGGGGCCTTCCATGATACTGCAGTCTAGTCGGAGAACAAACTTTCCATCTCCTCACGGTTGTAACCATCTTTCGCCCAACGACCAAATGGCATCCCTCGGTACACCGGCGTATCGGCTGGTTTCGGAAATTCATCATGGTCGTACGAACTATCCGAAACTGGCGCCACTTGCTGTGCCCAGGCAATGACGTACAACGGGGGTCCCTCAAATAGCCCTCCCTTCGTTTTCCCAGCGTCACCAAACCAAACTATGAACCGTTCAAAACTAGTTCACGATGGAGGGACATCGTTTGTACAAGACCCATTATCAAAGATGGACATTAGGTCACTAAAAACGTAATTTTATGAATGGAAACATGTTGGGAAAAGTTTAGAAGTAGTTGGGAAAAGTTGTTTAACATGATTAAAAACCGTGAAACAAAACACAATCAACGAATGGAACAACGACGAGAGCTGGGTGTACGTCGTTGGAGAAACCTCGCCCCGACCGCCGACAATGCTCGGTCAATCGAACCGATTTCACGTAGATTCTCGAGCGTGTGATACCGTGTTAGAAACTTTCGGACAAACCCCCGTCGTCCAACAACGCGCCACACCCGCCGTGCCAGAGACCGCCGATGGTTGGAGATGCAATGAAATTCTGGACTATCTGCGGTTACGGTATAAATTCGAATTGCATCGATTTCCAACGTAAGCGAGCGAGCGGGTGAGGTAACGCGTAGCCAGTGGAAATTGGCAGAGCCCCCGGCTACTTCCGGTCTCCACGTCCAATTTCGTATCTCCATAGACGCGGTACGAGACATCTAATAAATATGTTTATATATACATATACACACCCAATGTGAGTAATAGCCTTATATTTTTTCTTTATTTAATTTCAAGGGCGTTTCTCAGTTTTTAAAATTATATTCAATTACTTTTATTTTCAACGAGAAAAAATTTGTTGTTCCGCTGAAATTATTAAAGATTCAACACTCAATAAGGGTTCCGCTTTAAAATAGCACACCAAATTATTCAAGAAGTTTCGAACTGCGTGGAACAGATAATATGTTTGACCCAAATCGAAACCAAATTTGTTAATTTTTTTTCGATCTTATGTATTATATATTTTTTAGTTTATCGAAATTATATTAAAATTTTTTCTTCAAACGATAAAAAAATATTGTTGAGGCATTAAAATTATTTAAAGTAGTGTATTCGACGAAATTCCGGTTAAAAAAATAACAAAATCACATAATGTTAGGTGTAATAATTGTGACCAGCCCGTAAAACGATGAAACAATAAAAGGAATTGTGGTTACGCTGATATATTGCCACATTATAACTACTAAGTTGTCTCGTAGATTGAGCTTCTCGTTAGCCCCAATCCCACGTAAAGCTCCTTTTACGGGCTTGTACTTAGCGGCCACCGACTTTGAATATAAACCTCTCCCCTTCCCTCCCCAATTCGCATCCTGTTGCAGAATATGCGGCCATTCACGATGATAGAGGGTGTAAACCTTCCGGATCGCGGAGAATCCAAGGATTCGAGTCTGGAATCCCTGAGATATATGTATCCTAATGGAGTAATCCAATTCCCCTATTTCGAAATATACGAGAAACGATGGTAAAACTGTATGGAAAGACGTGCATACCACGATGCACCTCATCCTCGGAGCCATTTCATCGATTACCCTATATCAATCAAAAGTAACAGTTTTTCTACGAGAATCCCGTAAAACTTATTTTTCAAAATATTCGCTTCGCCCATCCCATAGAAACCAATCATACTTTCGAAAAATTAAAAAATTCTAAACATATTCTAAGTAAATGCGTCTGTGTAGTAATATATGTCCGCTTTGAAATTAGTTCAATTGAATAATATACCTAATACGTCCTGTTACGGACGCGAAAAGTTTTGTTTAGTATACGACCTTTGTTCGAGATACGACTCGCGTGCGTCAAATGTACATGTAATATACGTTCTATTTGGTCCGAAAGCCACGCACTCGGACGAATAGACGTATACCGAGCTTCCACTGTGATTTAAAAAATCAAAAAACTAAATCACGAACGGAATAAATAAATGAAAACACATAGATTGTAAGTTCCTTCAAAAAAAAATTCGTATGCAGCTTCGAGACCCTTCATGCGTTTGTTTTACGATAATTTTTTCCCAAGCTTCCAGACAAACAAGATTAATCTGTAACAAAAATTCAAACGCGAATGTTGATCGAGAACCCGAGTAAAATTGTGTGCCACGTAGCACACCGCGGAGTTCGCTATTGAATGTTGCACCTCCCACGCGTACCTGACGCCCGGTCGCAACTCTCGTTTCCGCACGTACGACATCGTGCTATACATTTCCCCGTTGCGATTTATATGCCTGGCATATAACTCGCTATTATGAGACGTATTGTGCAAAGTACCCGTTGCCGTTGCCATCGTGTGCCGCGGCGACACGTATGTACGTATACGTAACGCCAGTTTCAATGTTATGCGATCCCGTAGCTGTTCACGAAAGAAGAGTAACACCACCCGAAGCACACTTGTTACCATTACGAACATTGCCGAGTGTATAAATATACACGCGTGTGTCAAATAAGCGACGCCCAAGTTAGAATAACAAAGAGCGAGATGGCAAAAAAACTTGGAGATGGCGAGCGTAAATATTCTTACGCGGGAATAAGTATATCGGATGATGAAGGACTGACATAGCGCGGTT
Organism: Sussaba pulchella; assembly: GCA_963971145.1. NCBI lineage: Eukaryota > Metazoa > Arthropoda > Insecta > Hymenoptera > Ichneumonidae > Sussaba > Sussaba pulchella. The sequence continues at coordinate 12,655,361 of OZ020174.1, read as the reverse complement.
GGAAGAACCGACAAAAGCGAAAGAGCAAAATTTCTATTTGAAACTTCGTATGATGTACAGTCTAACCTCAAGTCAAAATTACGCGAGTGAAAAATATCCTCACAGGTTGCTTCAACGACGTTTTTAAAGCTATTTTGTTTTTTCACAACCGCGCATCCAAGCGACAAAGCTGTCTTTCTCGTTCTTTTTTATTTTTTAATCATTCCGATTGGTTCAGTTGACTAATAATTGTAAGGAGATCAACGACAAATAGCAATAAAAAATCGGTTGGATCGAACCTCCCGATAGCAACGAAAAGTGCAGCGTAACGTTCGTGAGATTATAAGCTACGTGGCGTGTTTGAAAACTTGGAAACGAATGCAAATTTTAGATCAAACTTCAATCATCGACAGAAGATATTTGCGTTGAAAACGTAACCCGCACTCGTCTCGGATTCCATCGATAATTTGTCCTTCCTTAAAAAGTGCTTTTCCTCCCCCCCTGTTTTTATTTCATTTTGAATTCACGAGCTCGCCTTGTTGAAAATCAATAAAATAGCGATTTTTGGATATAAATTAACATAAAACACGATTACTCTGTGTGAAATAACAAAAAAAAATAATATTTCAAGATACTGGAAAGATCAATATCATCATATCGAGATATGACGGAGCGACAAAATCTCGAAATACGTTTCACACTGTCGAACTTCGAATGGGTGAATATACAACTGTGCATACAAAGCCCACAGTTTCCACTGGCAGATACTCGTCCACAGCGGCACGGATGATGTATCATCATCATCACGGGGCGGCGATATATAGCCCGGGCGCTAGGCTAGGCACCCGTTACGCGCTGCTTATCGAAGCGTCGTAGAGCAAAGGGAAACGCATGCGGTAGGTACCCGTCCGCTTTGTGCAGCCACCTACGATCGCGACATCCCTCGGTGCATTGGCTTGAATCAATCGAGATGGATTGTTCGAGGAGAATCGATATCCACGTTATTGGTCATGTGTGCTTGCGTGTCACACGCGCGAGTGGGTGTGTCACACACGGACGCGAGCCGCGTGAGAGGCTCTCGCGAGACGAGGCAAGATGAACGCACGTGAAGCAAAGAGAGGGTTAGCACGATTGAGCCAAATGATGGTGGTGCCGCTGGTGCCAGCTCATACGAAGCAGATAACTCGATGAGCGTTCGAATCTACCGCATACTGTGCCCCACGTAGCATATACCATTCCACGGGCACAATCCGTGAACATCCGACCGTAATTACTCATTGAATTAATCACTGTACGATCGTCATTGATATCGATTTCACGGTGAGAAACAACTGTCCCAAATCAAAGTCAATAATTTTTTCATTGGTTCAAATTTTTATCGAAGGAACGTTGAATTTTTAACAATCCACGGAGATGCGACATTGGAATCTCAGGTGAGTATAGTTGAAAATGTATTTTTACGACCCCAAATAATCAGAATCTTTCTGTGGTAATTAGGGTAAGGACTTGGTTCGAACTCTAGTAAATTGTGGAAACCGAGAAAGTAATTTTTTTTTTTTCGCTACTGGCGTTATTTGTGAGCGTTATTTGAAAAATGTTTTTTTAAACTTTTTACTTGAGATATAGGAAATCGATAACGAAGAAACGACGAGACAAGATGACCCTCTGGCATCGTACGGTATTAGAGATAGGTACAGATAAGAGAACAGTGGGGCGGTGATATCGTGTCATCGATGCTCCAGACAGTAGCCGCACACGCAAGTCCGAAACACGCGACACCCGGAAATGGACGTTTTCTCTCAACAGACATAAAAATCAAACATAACAAAATGTCACATTTTCTTTCCACATTATATTTCCTGCCAAAACCGTCATGATGGAGCAAATCGGCGTAGAGTGTGTTGGGCACGCTCATATAAAGTCAGCATCAACTATTTTTATGATGCTCAATCAGACGTTTTTTCTTGCTTCCAAAAATTATTTGTTTTAAAAATTTCCATAAACGTTTTGTTCGACAGAATTTTCGTAACCATTATGGATATATTAGAGGGATCAGAACCCTCTGATAACGACTTGCAAAGTAAATATCTCGTGACTTCATGATTAAAATAAAAAAATCTCAAATATTTTTTGCGGCAATTTTGAAAGACATGTTTAAAGACACCCCACTCGATGCGGTAAGTAAGAAGTTCCTAGTTTACTACGAGCCCCCGAAAGAAACTGGTCAAAAAATCATCATTCATCAATATTAATTTGAGGTTTCTACGGACTCATAGAATTTGGAAATTGAATGAATTGACAAACGAATCAAGGAAGGAATAAAAATTATATTATAATCGTTAAATATTGGATATACGAACGAAGGGTGAATATCTATTTTCGTCGTTGGAGTTTACCGATTGCCGGAAGTCGCAAGCGACGCGAGCGGTAGTACGAGTCAAATTCAGCGCGAGATTTTGCGAAGATAGACTCGTGGCGCGGGCAAGGGCGGGGGGGGATGTATTCTCGAGGGACGAGTATAACGGGCCACTACGGGGAAACAACGGCGACGTTCCGAGCCGTTCGAGATCTCGGAACCCTGCGGACACGCTTCAATTAGTCAATTACCACTGAGTATCGCGAGCCCCGACCACGTCACGAAGACCAACCAATTGATCCCAAGTCTCCGGCTGATTGGCCTAAATTACGGTTTTGACTCTCTCTTACTCTCTCTCTCTCTCTCTACCCCGCCCCCTACTCTCTCTTTTGTGAGTCGCTGACTGATTTTTTTCCACTTTTTTCAAACCGATTCAGCTATTTCGTAATTTTCATTGCGTCACCGCACAGAAATAACACAAATGTTCCCGCTATTCCAACGAACCCAATAAACGCGATAACACGAGATGAACAAAAAATAACTAAATAAACCTCGCGAATATTTTTAAAATCAAGTTAGAATAAACGAAAGTCGAGTGTTCGAAAACAAATGGCGGTCAAATTTATCAATAAATAATGTTTTTTAATTTAATTTATAATAATAATAATAATAATACTAATAATAGTAACAACAATAACAACAGAAATGACCGACGGTCTGACGCGTAGCTACCGAGCGGTAAGTTCGAGTGATCACATACTCGCATCATTTCACGTAATATCGATCTAGACTTGCTGATCGAAGGTCGGCGAAGAAAAGATGGATTCTCAACGGTTCGTATTTGCCGATACTGTGGGCTGCGTAACTTTTCATATGCACTGGACCCGCAACGTTACACGCATATACATACATGTATATGAATAACCAATACGCAACGTGCAATTGATCCTCAACCCGTTGACGTGGATCGTATTACCCGCTGCAAGTATTTCTGGTAGCGGCTTCGAATTAAATCGCGATAGATCTGATCTCTGATCTCTGATCTCTGAACACGTTGTCACAACACGAAAACATATAGGTGGAATACTATCGGCGTACGAGTTTTGGAACCATGTTTCCATTCCCATGGAACCATGTTTTATCGATATTTCCTTTTATTTTTCAAACAAATGTCAAAAGCTCCAAATATATTGACGCAACCCTGACCAATTATTCAGAAAAATAATAATCGTAATTTTTTTAATTTCATTTTTATGCAACCGTTCGAACGAAATTGAGACAGCTAGGTTTTTAATAGATACGAGTATCATATTTCTTATTTTTTTTAAGTTATTTTTCACAGAATTATTTTGCGGTAAATTGTAGGACGATTTTCGATAGCTCGTAAGAAAGTAAAAAATCGACACGAAATAATAATAATAATAATAATAATAATAATAGTAAGATAAAATAAATCAACGCAAAAACTTGGATTCAATACGAACACGAACAGATACGAGGAAAAAAGTGGGTACACTCCCGACATCCCATTAGCGATGTTTGTTGTTCTACCATGGATTTTTCCTTAGCTCTATAGTAATTGAATTCCGGGATTTTAAAAAATTTTTTTGCTTATTCAGATATATGCAAATGCGTATTCTTTCTCTGTAAACTGCCGAAATAAACCAAACTGCAAGTAATACTAGGGACAGACATCCAATCTATAAAAAAAAAGCTTTCGTCATACGGTTCGTACCCGGGTTCACGAAATTCTCTTTCTACGGACCATGGCTCTATCGTGCAACGTCGTGCGATCGATTCAAACAAGCTCATGGAAAAAGTTTACCAAAAAAAAAAAAGAACGAGAAACAAACTGCACCCGACCGTATGTCGACGAATTACCAACTCTATCTACGCATATACACTGTAGTGCAGTGTACACATTGAAGTATGCACAGAGCCGAACGAACGTATGGCACGCTCGGCGCATGTTGGGCGTGACTGCTCGTAAAACCGGAAGCGAACGGTCGCGCGCTCGTCCGGGCCCCACGCGGCGTTCGTTGCCGCTTCGTTTTTTTTTCGGTCACCATCGGGGTCATAGGTGACCCCAAGAGATTCGAAAAGTAGCGCCCTTGGGATACACTTTTTTTGCGTATTTTCTTTTATAATTTTTTCGGAATTCAAAACATTTTATGTCATAATTCATATAATTTCTCACGTTTCAACGAATGAATTTCATTATTCATTATATTGAGGGCCAGAAAAATGAATGAGAACATATTTTGATAATGATTTAAATCTGTGGTCATACAAGATACCAGGTGCGACCTACGGGAAACTGATAGTGACAATTTGCGAAAAATTCATGATTTCGCGAACTTATTACACCCCCCATCGATGATGGCAGGGATAATGCAAATTCTGGACGTTGATTTGGAGTGACAAGAAATAAAAATTGCAACTCCTTTCAGCATTTAAGCCCCGTCGTCGACGTGCCCACGTCGCCCGGATCAACGATGGTGCAGGTATCTACGTTCGTAATCGGCTTACTCCGGTTCGCGTTTAACTCCGATCAATCCCAAATCTCCCCGTGCCCGACTATCGTCCGACGACAAGGCCCGACCTTTTAACTTTTGCGACAAAATCTGTTCCACAGTATTCTCTAGGTACTTTTTTATTATTATTTTGATTTTGATTTTTTTCGGCTGCGACTACTTTGAGAGGCTGCGGTCGTATCGAAATTACGAAGATCAAAGTGCAGTTCCACCCGAACGGTGTATATGTATATTGTCATAAAAGGCTAATGTTATTTTATCAGTAACCTTATCCTATCCAAAGAGAAGAGGAGAAAAATTTGTGGTAAACGTTATGAAGCTATTTATTCTTTATGCATTATAGACCGCGGAAGACGGAGAAATAACATCCGATCAACCTTGTAAGGCTCTCGACGTATTTTTAAAAGATTCTCGATTCCGCGTTGGCCCCACTCGTCGATGCAGATCGATCGCAGGGTCAGAGTCGAAAGACAGATGGAAGTTGAAATAATACCGGGACTCGCTAGCCTCTCGAGTACATTGTACGATGATGGTTGAGTTTATGGACGGTGGCAGTGTGCGCTTGTGTCTTTAAGTGCGCGGCCCGGTGGAGATGCTTTGACGTTTTACGTGCGATAAAAGTTAGTTAATGCCGTGACCGGTTGGTTCCCCAACGTCTGCCGCAGCTATCTCGAACTGTGACTCCGGCTCGGTTTCCTTCGGTCCTGGTTGGACTATTTACGGCGTTGGCAATAAACGTAATGACCAATTATAGCGACAATAAGACACTCGGTCACATTTCTCATTTCTCTCTCTCTACCCCCCCCCCCCCTCTTCTCCTCTAACTCAAAGTCGTGGGATTGTCCATCTTGTCGAAATATCATTTACGAACGAAGAACGAATATTCGTCCCGTACTGCGCCGAACTCCCATCGAATAAACATGTTTCATATTTGGGTCGCAATAATTTTTGTCCCATAGCAAGCGCGTTGCGAACGTTGTGAGTTGATTAAATGTATTTCGCAGAACGTAATTCAGACTTCTCGGCTATTTAATTCAACTATACTTTTGCCTGCCGTCGCGTCTCGTCCGTCGACCTCCACCCTCTCGTCCGAACCAACCCCGCCGGTCGTTTCGCAGATCGCTGTAGAGCACGGAAATCACCGCGGCGCGTTTCAATTTATCGGTATTTGCCCCTACTAAGTCCGACTCCGGCAACGCCTTTTTCCCAACGTCTCACCAATACGAAAATTTAATCAAAGTATCGGATTCCGTAAATTCCATCGATTCGGCCAATTAAATCTTGGCGATTGTGTCGTTCATCCAATTTGGCCATCAGGCTAGTTCCGATTTACAACGATCCGCTACAGATGCGTTCAATCTCGAGGATTTTCCGTTTAATCGCGCCGAGAATAAATTCAATTGGATTGTAGATTAATAAAATCATTCATATTTCAGTAATTCACGTATAATCTTATATTTTTCTCGTTTTACAGACTTAGGGTTGTCGAAAAAGCTTGTCGCGTATTCGAATTTGAGTTTATAGTAAGATAGAGGTCAATCGATCCAATCGAAAGGACCAATTAAATTGCTTATACGGCCAAATAAAATTCCTCGATCGAAAAATTAATCCAAATAATCAAACTTATCTTTGTTACTATTATTGATTTCTTTTACTTCCGTTAAATTTATCTCGTTAGCGATAAACTGTGTCGTAATAACGTTATCAGCCTAAACAACAATGGCGTCCGCCATTTTTTTCGTCGTTCGATCCGTTCGATCTTTCGTTATCGCAATTACTGATGAACCGACGCCATCTCGCGCGCAACGTCTCATCGATCGCCACAGTAATAAATTGAATTAATTTCAGTTAAATTGGAGTTCGATTCAAAACTTTTCTCCGTGGATGTGAAAAAAGATATATAAATTATTGAATTCGGTTGGAATTCTCGTCCGGCGCTCGTGCACGCCACACGGCAAGTCCAAGGTCACGCGTGCGAGATCACGGAGTTAGCAACCTGTCGGGAACGACCGAGACAGCGTAAAATCGTGGATTTTACTTTTACTCGAAACACACACACGCGGTGCGACGGGAGCCGCATCGTCGAGTCGAGAGGGGGCGCTCGAGCGAGCTCGACTCCGCGCTATAACGCACGCAGCGTCGCACGGTACCAAAGCGAAACGGGATGAGGGATATCGTCTTTCGTTCCAGAAGTAAAAAAAACATGAAACACTGCCGAGTCTTCTGTGTCTTACATCCACAAGTACCAGACTCTTCACGCGTTCAAACTCTTTCCCAAACTCGCGAAACCTTCATCCGTCAGAGATTTTCAGATTAAACCGACCGACCGACGTAAGTTGCGTTGCAACGGTTTAACGTATCGTAATTGAACGTACAAAAAAAAAACTTTTTAAATCATAGCGATGAACACTGACCTGAGATAAATCCGGATCCTCGCGAATCTTCGCATCCACGGTGACCTTCGCTCCCGCGACGTTAAACACCTGAAGAACGATCATCAGCAGAACCAGCGACAATGACGCCGGCATTGCGGACCACTTCATAGTCATTTGTTGTTGTTTATTTTACTCTCTCTCTATCGTTTTATTTTTAAAATAAATTAAATTATTCGATTTTTATTACGATTTAAACTCTTCACTTTTCAGTCAAAACCGATAATGTCGTTATCGAATCTTCCCAATTTCGGTTCGCCTAGCCCACGAAACAAAAAAATTCACCAAAACTTCTCACAATCGAACAAATGCCTTCGATACCCTACGAAAAAAAAAAAAAAATCAACGAAGTCACGTCACTCACCGATAAAAAATTGACAACAAAACAAAACAAACGACCGAACGATAAACTTTACGTTTCAATGCTCCGAAATTGAAATATTTTTTATTTTCGTTTTCCTTGAGATTTGAATTAATTCTTAATTATTCTCTGCACGCGATTAATTTCGGGGATGAATTAATGAGAAGGTTTATTCGATTAATTTGGTTGTATGTCATACGAAAGAGAGAGAAAGTGGAGTGTTTCACACGCGTTGCCGACACAACCGACCGTACAGCACGAAGTCAGACGAGCGACTGCGCTACTTCACCATCCGTCGTACGCTCGATCCCGATCGTAGCGGCCTCGGTGAGTTTTGTGTGCGCGCGGCAAAAGCATTTTGTGACTCTCGGACGGATTCCCCGAGCATCTACAGCGTATACTACACACATCGGCCAGGGCACCCGATGCCTCTCGTACAGCTCCGGCGACGTTCGGCCAACTCGATTCGCCTTGGCTCGAGCTTCTTTCGCACCGGTAGCTTCCAGGAAAAAAACAAACCGTCTTTTGGCTTCCTCAAACTATCCGTATATAGATTTATAATTTCCCATCGCAGACACGGCTAGTTGTTGTGAAAACGAAGTTTCAGGAAGGCGACGGTTTGTTTTTTTCGTGGAAACCACGGTGCGAGAGAAATGAGAACTTGACCGTAGGTATATATATTAGGGTGTTTGTTAGTTGGATCATTTGCGAATTTCGTTGGCTTGCGATGGTTTTCGAGACGATTTCAATGAATAAATGAGAATTATTTCAAGCCTATTTTGAAATTTGTAGTCTAATTCTAACCTTTATCCTTGAGCAAGTGGAATTTTCAATTTAAAACCCACGCAGGATTGATTTCTAAGCCGTTATTATCAAAATTCGAACGTGACCCAAGTAACTATGATATTGATATATATAGATATATATTTCGAGACAATTAATAAAAAACGTTTCAATTGTACTTTGTCGATTCGTATTTTATCTACTTATTTTCACCAAAGCAATTCATTTTTCTTTGATAAATTGTCCTATGCTTTAATAAATGATGCGTCGTTTTTGGTAAAAAAACATTTTTTTTAATTAACATGACGTGTATGTCTAAGTACTTTATTTAATTGTGAGAAACTGGCGGCGAAGCTACGGAATTGTCGTAAGCTCGGATACGTTGGAAAGATGTGATAAAAAAGGGTAAACCGAACTCGCGGAGCAACCCGTGTTAGCGAGACCGTGGATAACACTGAACTACTGCGGCTCCTCCATTGCGGAATTCCCGACGCCCCCTACACTGATGGTCCAAAAGCGCAAGATTCCTCCGTGCAGCAGCACTTCTGTGACGCCAGCCGCCCCCTAGAGCACACTGTCCTCGCTGTGTCTCCTTCGCTCCATTCCCAATTCCCCCATTCTCCTTTCGCGCTACGACGAACAACTTCTTTTGACCGATATTCTTTGAACCCGACATGACATCGCGGATTCTTCATTTTTCACCCGCCCCTACGATACTCAAAACGACAAATCGTGATGACACTGACCGAATCTACTTTATATCTGTATACAATGGATGCATATGGTATGTACCGAAATCTGGCAAACCAAAATGGCTGCCACGCGCTTTCCTCGTCTTGTACCGATACTTCATTTAGAGTTGGATTAAAGCAAGTTAGGAAAATAAAATGCCATATAATCACATGCGTCATTAAACAATTAAGGGGGCAAAAATCACTGTAAGAATCTTAAAAAGTATTTAGGCAAATATTTTCAACAAAATTATCATTGGATCATTCTAAAATATTTACCATTCTAAAATGAGAAAATTGATTGATAATAATTTCGTCTATTCGCCGCACCACCCCCGCCGTCAACAGATTATGGTAATTTTTTCTGAATGATCCAATGATAAGTTTCTTGCAAGAATCATAAAAACATCGCCACTATTTAGATTATTATAGTGGCTTGCACTATCGAACAATACCGATAAAAGCCATGTATTCCGTAAGAATGACGAAAACTTCAATTAAACAGAGCCAAACTTCCGGTCCCCGATGCGCGACTCGATCGAATGAAAATAATTAAACATTGAGCGGGGCTTTGCTGAGGGACGTCGTACGAAGAAGTAATTACGTCAGAACGATGGAGGTCCTGTTGGATTTTACGGGCGACTCCATCAAAAGCTTTGCCCAAGAACATTTCCGACGTGCCGTATCGTTGTACATCCATTATTGTCCGCAGCGGTACATCGAGAACCAAGCACGTACACAATGTGCACGACCGGTAGGTTTCGGACGAGGGACAAGTGAGCATCCGTACATTATCCGCTCAGGTAGGTCACACCCACTATCGTTGGCGACTGCAAAGTCTAATGGGAATTACGGAAACGATGTTAGTTTCGCAGAGTCGTGGATTCTCTTCGGGTACTCGTACCGTTCCATCCTAGCAAAATACGGTGGCGGGCTCCCGCGAGTTTATACGTGTGTGAGTTCATGTGTGTGTGTGTGTGTGTGAATGTGTACGTGAGTCGCAGTGTCACCGCGGTTGGAAACTAAACAACCTGGTAACGGAAATATTTCTCTTGGGTGGCGGAGGCGCTGCTGTCGCCGAAAAAGGGAACAACGTTCGGGGCCCACATGGTGGCCGAGGCTCGTGATTCTGGCTTTTTCGCAAGTGATTTATTATCGTACGATACTAGATTCGCAGCGACACAACCAGTGTGCTGGTGTGCGAACGACCGATCTCGAAATCGATGCTAACTAAACGAACTTTGTCATGCTCAATGATAATTGACCTCTTGAACTCGGTTACTTTTGGTGGTCCCAACGTAGTTGAAGTAGACACTTTTTTATGACAATTATAATTTCATACAGATACCGAAAATACAGAGAAATTCCCTCTTGCTTATTTTAAATGACCGTACAATTACGCAAAACAAAAATGGCGGAGAAAACATGTTTCTGGTATGGAAACTTATATTTTATCATTTTGAAATGTACAATGTCCACGGGCAGTGTAGTTATAGATTGTAATTGGGATTACGGACAGTTAAGGTAATGAGATTTCAACACTGCAGCGATGTTGCCACTGGCCAAGCGAGAGGAGAAATGGATGAAGATCGAATCGAGAAGTTATTTAGTTGTCGCTGCCATTAATTTTGAAATTCGTTGGCGACGCAGTCGTAAAGATATTTGTGATGGTAATTAAGACCTCTCGCCGTCGGGTTCATAAAGATGGTTGTTCGGCTGAAGCTGTAAAATCCAACAATAACCTGATCTACGGGTGAGTTGGTCGAAGCGAAGAAAAAATAAACTGAAAAGAGCACAGACGAGGATGCGATTTGGTTACGTATATGGACGCTATTATCCGGTATATCGCTAACGGGCTGTAAAACTTGCCGAGAACAAAATGGTTCCACTGACGGTTTCGCTTTGATCACCGACTTTGCCTCATATCAGACGACTATTTCAATTACGTTACCTCTCTCGTTGATTATACGTTTCCCAATGTCCTCTCAGCAACCGTAATAAAGATCGTTTCAATCATTTCCCTACAGTAAAATTTTAATTCTCGCAAAATTATTCCATGGAACCATTTTATGGACTCTTTCTTTATCGCGCATCGATTCTTACATTATTGAGTGAAGAATGAACGTAGACGTGAGAATGTCTGGATGGAACCTTTGCCTACGGAGATGGAGCTCAAGGGGTGAGAAAAATGAAAGATCCCATGAACGTGCACGAAATTAAGATCGCGCCGGCGGAATCTATTTTATATCGATGAACGATATATAAATCTATATATAAATTTTCATGTGTATAGATATATATTTGTACTTGTCTGGAGACGCTACTGCGTCTCTTGATAGACTGGGAAAGGCTGAAATTCGTATCCGTTGTCAGAAACGTTTGCAGCGCAGATGAGTAGCGGTCCAAGTTATTTTAAGACACACGGGACGCGTTAACGCAAAAATAACTTTGCTTACCGGAGCTTGTTTCGTTCCAACGTATTAGTCTTCTTCTTTTTTTTCGTTTCCATAAGCACACGTTGAACTTTCCATTCTTTGTTTTTTCTTTCTTTTCTTTTTTTTAATGGACCACGAGTGGCTCTCGACCACAAGACCACGAGTCCACTACTCGGTCGGCCATAATCACCTGTGGCCTTCGTAATTTTTAATTACCCCGGCCCACGACGTTTTGCCTGTGAAAGCACCCTGCTCTCTCCTTTCTGCTGCTGTCCTACTTTGTTGTTGTTTTCGTTCTTATTGTTTCCCTGCCCTTGCATCCTTCCCTGCAATCATTTTTTTCTGTTTCTTTTTCATTCTATCGCCCCGTTGCCCACTCAGCCCATTATTTTTTCTTGTGCCCTCTTCCTTCACAATTGCTGTCTCCCGGCCCGTGCAGTCCCTCGCCCATCCCCCGAAGCTTCCTCACCGGTCTCCGGCCGCAAGCTCAGCGCCCCCTACCCAGCTCCACTCGAAGTTTATTCGCGAGCTGTGGAAGCAGAAAGAACAGCGAACGGAGCGCCGTCGACGGCTTTTATCGTTCCAAACCGGCAGCCTCGGCCGCTGTTGTACCCAATGGTCATCCTATCATGTGCCATCTACCCCTTTTTTTATCTCCGTTTCTCACACTCTCTGCAGTTCCCTCTCGCCAACCCGCAATTTCGCTCGTTCCTTCTCGCTCAATTTGACGATGTCTCTCGCCCTCGTCATTCTCTCTCTCTCTCTCTCTCTCTCTCTCTCTCTCTCTCTCTCTGTTCTACGTTTTTATGCGACATATACGCTCCACGAGCTTTTGTCCCTAACAGCTGGACCAACCGAGTAGCCACTTGATAAAACCGGACGAGCTCGGGTTTCCGGGTTCTCCGCATACGAGTATACGAGTGACGAACGAAACGAATAATCGAATAGCGTGTTCTCGACGGATGTTCGATCCTCCTGTACTGGTTATTGCCCGTCCTGTCAATCCCATTGTTTGTGTTACTGTGATTAGATCTGTAGTTGATTTTCACCTATCCGGCAACCCTTATCAAACGATAGCCGGAAAAAGGAGAAATTCATAAAAAATAAACCAACCGGACAGTAAAAAAAAAACGAAAAACATGCTGTATTGTGACGTGGGGAGCATACAAAACAAAAAATAACACTTTTATAGCGTTGCTGGACCACCAATCTCCCCCTCCTTCGCCGACGCCGTAACGGCGTTCACTCCGGGCACTCACAAAGGGATGCACACCGGCCCCTCGCCTTCGTCCTTTTGCGATATACCCACGTATATAGGAAATACGTTGACACATGGCCAGATAACATGACCCGTTCTCGTACATTTTTTCGGTGAATTTTTTTATTTCTCCGACGACCTTTCTTGTCAACATTGGCCATTTTTGTGACCATATTGTTCCAAAGGATTTTTTTATTCCCAGGCGTTAAATTCTCCCATGATATCACGATGGATAACGTATTGTTACATACAGTCATACACTGTTGGTCAGACGATAAACGAGGTAGTTCAAGCAATAATAATGACGTCATAATAGTTCAAACTTTGAATGAATTGACTTCTCAATAGAACTATGAACATTTTGTTGATTCTTTCGTTACATAATTCTCGTTTTTTTCGGCATTCCTATTCCACAAGAAAAATGGCGCCGTGCGTGCAGAAGGTATGAGTATGGGTGAAAAATTGGGACCCGGAAGTTTTGCGATGTTCTTTGCGATTTCCGAATGTAGGTACAAGCCCCCTCGCACAAACTCCCTCGGTGGCGAGAGATCCCGAGGGATGTATTCATATAAACCCACACGTTCTCCATTTTCCCGTTGGCCTACAGCACCGCTAGAGCAAATACACACATATCTATATAATATGTATTGCAGTTTATTCAGTACAAATGTGTCTGTGTTTATATACATTAAGGTTGTTCTTATTTGGGTCATTTTCGGATTTCGACTGTGCCGAGATCTCAATTAACTACAACAAATAAATAGAAATGTTACGCCTAATTTGACCCTTATAGTTGAACTCTAATTATTCCCTGTGACAAAAGAAGCTTCGCCTTCAGAATACGTGTATTTCTGTATTTTTCGGTAATTATATTGGCGGGGCAACTATTTATTCCTGAAAAAATCCATATGGAATTAACGGGCAGAGACTCAATATCTACGTGAAAAAAAATACATATAGCGATATGACAAGGTTAGGGGGGATTAGATATCCGAGAGCGCTGTTTCGTTTAGCGCTGCAACTTATCGGAACGTATCCCCCACGTTCAGCGAAGTCTTTATACTTTTATATTTATTTTCGTAAAATTGGGGTTCATACCTGGTAATTCCATATCGTATCAAATTTTTTCAGGAATAATTAGTCACGCCTCAATATAATTACCGAAAAGTAGAGATATTGCATACATTTTAAGCGGGAAACTTCATTTCGTTTCAGGGGATGGTTATGATCAAACCAAAAGCTTCAAAACAGGCTAAGCATTTTTAAATTTTTTCTTAAAATCGATTAAGACACCGGTACAATAAAAATTAAAAACTGACCCAGATAAGAACCACCCCAGTGTACGTAATAGTGGGAAGCTGAGAGATCACGGCTGGGGTAGTGTCGCCCAGTAAATCCCAAAGCATTAATATTAATGTGTCTACGGCGTATGTATCTCCGCTTGTGGAGGTTCATCTCGGCGCGAAAGACAAGCTTCCCACCGGCGTTCCGTTGAAGCATCGACGAGCGCGCCGCAAGGGTCGCTGCTCGTTCAACGCGGGATATCTATACGAAGTGCCAAAACGTATACGGCGAGAGTTCCAACGAAGTTTACAACACATAGTGCATATAGACCGAGGATGGTCCTAGCACACCCCGTGCGAACGTCGTCGGAAGGAATGTCTCCTGTGTACGCCGGAGTCAGGAAGTACCCGTCTCGCAACGCTCAACCTCCGAGAGTTTCCGGTATCTCGTAGCATTATGCGTCTCCTTCCGCGGTAATGTTGAGACAAGGTGGGTGCGACCCTGTCCCAGCGCCCTCGTTCTTTATCATTTCCTCATCGTACCACATTCTTGTACCTTCGCGGGTCGCAACCGCGACTCGCGAAGTTACATGAAAGAACAACGAAGGAGATGAAAAAAAAAATTCTTATTCAAAATTATCTTCATGTAAAAGAGACTTGGCAGAACGTTTTTGTTTAAAGTAGTATTTATGTATTGAATCAAAAATTTTTTATCGATAACCTGTTTTTCATCGTTTTTGCTATTTTTTAGCAAAAAAATAGCTTTTTTAAACTGTAATATCCTTGTGACAATGATACGAGTAAATATATTGGTACGATTCATTATTTTCTTACGTTGGAAAATCAATATTTTTTAAATCTTATGTGATGTTCGTTCAAGTTGTTCGTTTTTTTTGTTCCTTTTCTTTCAATATTTTTCTCCAACATTACTTCCGTCGTTAACTTTTTATGTTGCTATGTTTCATGGTCGTGTCGTTCACTTCTCGTTGGTCCGGTCCATTGTTGGAAGATTTCAGGTACGACAATAAACTCTTTTCCGAACATTTATCCAGCCACTGTCTCGTGGTACGGTTCGCGGCTCTATTTCTCGGATGTGGTCGGAAAACACGCGAGACACTGCCTAGCGTCGTCGAAGGCCCCATATATTTTCCGTGAAAGAAAATTTAACGCGTCGCCCGACGAACTATCTCGCATGGAGCACTAAGAAGAGCACAAGTTTTTCTTCGACGGAACCGTGGCAACCGACTTAGGTACTTTGAGTACTGAGGGCTCGATTATTTTTCTGGAAAATACATAGAGCTCCACTCGACTCACGAGACTCGCTCAGCTATTTATATATAAACAGCTGAATAAAATAATATGATGTACCAATTATATAATAATGTAAAATCGATGCATATCTTGAAAATATAATATATCGATTTATAATATAATAATATACTATCGATACAAAGGTACCTCATTAAATTGTCGCCCACATGATATTGAATTTGAGCATCATTGTCAAAATTACTCCATCAATTTTTCCAACCAATGTACTACGTTTATCGGTGAGCAAGCGAAGTAATCTTCAACGGCGTCGGGTCCACAAACAAAATAACAAATTGAAGAACAAACCAGAAATATTTACATCTAAAAATGATTTTTACAACGAAAATTCATCTTCGTACAAAAATAATGTGCTAATAATGATGTATTAAATTTTTTTTGTCCACACGTGTTGATCCGTCGTTATAACGGCGTATCAACGCGTCGAAGGTGCGACAATGACAAGGCTTCGGAGCCGACAATTCGAGGTACCCAAGAGCGGCTTGTTATGCCGGGGCAAACTGCATCGACGCACATTTTACACTCGACGATGCACACCGTTACGGCAGCTTTGTCCAACATCTCCAAAGACAGCCGCACGGACACGGGAAATTTCGTGAGCAGCGAGTATTATCACAATTGGGAATGCGCGGTGAAATGTCGGGGTGAATATAGGCGCTGCGCACTGCTCAAGGAATGTTTGCTTTAGTTTAGATTACAGTACGGGCTTGAGGGCTGGGCGGAAGGACGAGGGGAGTGAGAAGGGAAAGCTCCGAGAGCTTCTCGTAACCCATCTTACCGTCTTGCTTTTGCTCTCGCACTCGGCACTCCACTTGCGAATTCGCCAATAATGCTGTAACCAAGACCCGGAGTAACTCTCGCTGAATACACTTTGCCCGATTAGCAAATTCAATCTTGAAGCAAGATGATTCAGGTTCGAATTATGCACAGCCTGTTGATCTTTGCGAACAATAAATGTATACGAGGTTTTTTCTTGTTACTTTTTGTTCCAATGAATAAATAATGGAATCTTGATTTTATACATTTTTCTTTTGCAACGCGTAAATAATAGTATGGCTATTATTTTTGTATGAGCAGTAACTTCAGATGAGATTGAATTATAAGGAATATATAAAATTGTTCTAACAGTGCAACATGTAGGCCTAACTTATTAAGTTAGGTATAGGTATAAGTAACTATACGTTGATTTTGCGGAAGTTATATTATTCACGAGTATCCGTAGATTTGACAGCTAAGGAGAATCCAACGTGGATGAATAATGGTGAAGCTCAGCCGTTCGCGTGAATTTTTCGTTTACATTTAAATTTTCCAATAATCGTCTTATAACGCTGCAGCAGTTATTTATTCAGTGTATCAGCACGAGGGCAATACGGATGTTAGCTTTTGCCTCGCTGTTTATCTTTGTCGCGTTCACCAGTGTGAACTTCAAAAATAAACTAATCTCCGGAGTACAAAATCCTCTCTTTTATTTTCGATTTTATTTCTTTATTGGAAAGGAAATTGAAACAGCGCTGAATATAATTGCTTCAACGTGAACGTGAGTGCCCCGATGTTCATTCATAACGGTTTAAAATCCTTTGTGTTGGTAAAAAATCTAATGTAGACTTTACAGATATATCTCATTATAAAAAAAATAGAAACCTCGATGCGGTTTCGATTTCCATGATTCTCTGTTCTTCTGGACGGATACCCGACCGCAGCCTCCCCCCCCCCCCCCCACTATCCGCTCACCCTCAGCAGACAAGGTTGAAGTGTTGACGCACTCGGAACTTCCGGTAACCGAAGGATCCTTTTTCCATCGATCACTCCTCGCTCTCACGGTCGAGTGTGGGACCCACTAAGCTTCGGCTTGCAATCGCATTACAATCTCTATTCTTAAATCGAATCGATTTCCATTTATAATGACCGAAAAATAATTCGGCGATTAAATAAAAATATTAACATTTCAAAAACAAAATGAGTATTAATTTATTTTCATGCAATGCATATTTTCCGCAAATTTTTTTGATTATGGGTTACTTTCGATTTTTATTTATTCACAAGTCATATCCACATAGATCTTGCAATAAATTCATGTATTAGTTAATTTTTCCATACTGAATCCTGAATGAAATATTTCGGGTTACAAGTAACTGGAGGTTATAGACGTACGCTACATAAATGTTCATGTTGTTTTCTTTTTTGCTGGAGCTGCGTGAAATTGCGATTCAACGGGCTTCGACTAACCGGGTTTTGAGGGTAAACCGTCTCGGGGGCTAAAGTGGCAAGGATCTCACTGGAAAAGACTTACAACGTCCCGTCTTCTCATCGTCGCGTATTGCGTAACCCAGAACAGGGCTAGAACATTCCAGTCACGTAACTATTACAGAGTCCGAAAGCTTGCTCTCGCTAATAGCTCACGTGGAACTTCCCAGCTTCCCGTTTGAAAAGTTCACGATTCGCGTTCCGAGAGTCTACATAGCTGTTCCTGTTGTTATTGCGGGTCGGCGAGAGAGGTGAAACCGCGCAGTCACCGGTGGCTTGCCATTTGTCCAACCTCTAACCAGCGTCCGTGGGCCCTGAGCGCAACGCTGTGGTATAATTAACCTCGTCTTACTCGTACTACAATTCTTATTAAGTGAAAAATTACAAATAATAATAATAATAAGAATAATAATAATAATAATAATAATAATAATAATAATAATAATAATAATAATAATAATAATACTAACAACGCATCTTGCGCGTTACTGGTCGTGTACTAATTCGATATAATGATTACAAAAAAAATGTTGTCAGAAGTTAATCACAAACTACAGACTGCGGGAATGAAAACTTCAATCCCGTTTTGAGACGTAAATAAGAAAGGAAGAGAAGAAATTCAACACAGAAACAAATATTATTCTGTGGGAGAACTGGAATTAGCTGTTTGATGTGTCTGTTGACTTGACTTCGTAGCTTCGATTTGTTATTGGTTTTTTTTATTCATTCGATGTGGCAACTGCATCGATGAGATGTGGATTAATTAAACGCAGGCTCCTGATTCAGCTCCGTGTATATACAAATTTATCCGTCCGGTATCCTCGAAATTACTTGGCCCCGGTTTCGATGAAAAAGTGAAACGAAGACTTGGCTCTCTTCAGATGCTTTGAACCGACCAGCAAATATTATTTTCTCATTCGGAGGGGTATCTTTCCTTCTGTTTCTTTCTTTCCTTCTACCATCCTTCCACTCCCATCCAACGTCTGATCCGAGACGAATCGATTACTTTTTTTTCAAATTTTTTTAACCCCTATCGCAGTTCTTTCTCGCTCGAGTATTCGTCTGCTGCAGGACCGAATATTTACTCCGTTCGCCAATTCTACGATTCTATCAATCGCTTCATGTAAAATTCTATTTTCGAACCCCGAAATGCTCGTCAGAATCTCTTTCTGTCAGTGTTGTCGATAAATGAATATCGATTAATTCAAACAGTTCGAAGCGTTAAAGAGGATAAGTGCGAGTAGGACTTGCGCCCTGAAAGTCGCGTGCCGGTTAATTATCGTAAAGCTTGGTAGGGAAATTATTTAAAATGTACTCCATCAACAATTTGATTATTGGAAAATCTTAATTAACGACTGGTTAGTGACGTACACAACGGTCCCGATTCGTACGCCGTTTTTATGTGTGGACTTTATGTGTGGTGCAGTCAAACTAAGTTTATCACGTAATTCTTTCACATAGAATTAGGAATCAATGATTCCCGGATTTTTTTCTCTTGCGCTACATGACCTTATCTCGTGCTAAATTTCGAGATTCTAAGTCAACAGGAAGTACCCTTCACATTTTGAGAATCAGGGAGTGAGTCGACAAAGAGATAAGGAATTAATCCTCTAAGGGTTCTGTTTAGAGGTCCGGAACCGTCAAAATCAACCCATACACATATTCATGTGTAGGACAATAATCGATGATATTCAATTTATGTTATAAAAATTATCATTGTTGAGTCTTTTTTATCTATCGGACTTTTCGTCGCCCACCCATTTTCCGCCTACGCTCTGCATACCATTCGAGTTTAAATATCTTTTTTTTTTCTTCAAGCGTGTACGTTGGAAAGAGTTTGAATATTCTCTTTTCACCTTCTCTACCGTTCCCTTCCCGCCGCTGAATTTCTTTTTCACGGAGCAAAGCGGATTTTCGTCTATAGGATATACTTTCGACCGCGAAATACGTTTCGGATTTTCATGAGATGGCCTCGAAGCTGGTTCTCCCGTAGCAACTCGACGGAAGAGAGTTACGAGAGGCGATAGTCGCCGTCGTACGATGGAAAAGACACGACGAGCGCCCATACACTACGGTTTCGGCCTCTTCCTCCACTTTCGCACATCCGCTCGTTCTATTTTCCACAACTGTACGAATCTCTTCCACATCCCCAAGCAGTCTCTAAACCTTCGGGGACTTTTCGTAACCCTCCGAAGCTACGACACCTCGCACCTCGCTCGTTCGCCCCGGTTCTACACCCTCCTTCAACCCCCGACGGCGCACATTGCAAATTGAATGTCAATGCCGACCGAACGCGATCGCCTTTTCCCGCCGTTAACGTATATATACATGTTCCGTGTACATATATATCCATGTGCTGAACCACGTAGGTACCTCTTTTCCGCTTCTACATTCTATACCGAATAATAGCGGTAGCGATAGTAATAATATATAATGATCCCGAGTTGGAATCTGATATCCTCACGACTCTATTAAGGTTATACTACCTCCCTCTGGTGGTTGTGACATTTCGAATTTCCTTTTATCGTCACTGCGTATTCTATAATCAAGTACCTACCTACTTATTTCCCAAACGGACAGAAAGAAAAATATATTTATTTTCATCCATACTTATTAAGCATGTTTAAAAAAAAAACAATAAACTGGGACACACGAATCATCAATAATTATTTTTTCAGAAATGATAATAATTATCGTTATTCGTTGACCGACGTTCTGTTATCGCGACATTTCGGTATATAGTAGAGTCGTTTTGCCAGTGTTAATATCGGAAATCTTTGATATTCTACTTCCATCGTCTCGGAAAGTAAAACGTTGTAGCAACGTCTTTATCGCAGATATTCTCTTTTTCACCGCTGAGTTGGAGGGTGCCGCACCCATGGAAGCCATTTCGTTTTTCTCCTCTGGTGTAATTGAAACGACTAGTGGGTGATGTTGAGATGTCGGAGCTTTCGGGAGAACGTCAGGGGAACCCCTGAGAATTCGGATGGCCGATCCCGTTATGTAGTGATAACTATATGTGAAAAAATATATATATATATATATATATATCACTGGGCTCGGCACTGTCTCATCCTATAATTTCCACTCTTCCGGCGTAGGATAAATCCGATGAATCAAGCATTATCTTCGACGAAATTTCGGAAGCTCGTTGAGCCGTGAACTCGACCATTTTGACGGCTCGTGCCTGTTGTATGTTATGGGGATAGTGTGACGAGGGGATGTGTGTCACACACCCTATATAGCCATTTCTGATTCCGTGCTTGTCCTTCGAGACTATTTTATTGAAATTATTCTTATGCTTGTACCATTCCTATGCTCGTACAACACAAATTTGTTCAAAGTATTAATAAATAATTTCATAATCAATGATGTTATTAATGTCAATGAATTTAAAAATTTGAAAAAATTTTAGAAAAAGCTTTAATTTTTTCCCAAAAATGCTTCTAGAGCCAGCTCAGGAAAGGAGAAACTTGGAATATTGGAAAAAAAACTTTAATTTCTCCCCATTTGTATTTGAAACCTTTCTCTCACTATGTTTCTCAAAATTAAAGTTAAATGAAAAATAAGATCTAATTACGGTTTTGTCCATTTGTGTGTGATTTGAAAATGGTTCCACGGGTAATATCGACTTTGGGGCATCTGATTACAACGATCTCGAGGTGAACGTCGCTTAGCCCCGACTGTATTAACCTGATTCGCGGATGAGTCGCGTGCGCCGACTACGACTTGGAGCAGTTCTATGCACAAACTATGTACACCCCGTATTCCGCAAGCAAAAGCTCGCATCCGGATCCGAAGTTCGCAAAGCCAAATCACGTTTATGATAGTCCAATTTTCTCCGGTTCTCTAATCGCTTGTACATCGTTCTGTTGTGTACCCATTGCGAAGCTCATTTTCTTAGTTGCGAGCATCAATGTAATTTAATCGACAAAAATCTATGAAACGATTTGCCAAAAATAACTATTCTAACGTCGTAATTCATTTCCACCAATTGCAAAAATGTAATCATATTTGTTTCGTATTTCAACAAAAAATAGAAGGACACGAAGTTCCGACTTTTTTTAAAATACTTTTTCTTATTGCCGAATATAATCTTGGTTGAGAAACGGATATTTAATCAACATCAGGACCTGAATCATACGCTTTTTAATACGTCGGTTCGGATGCTCTTGTCAGTGGCTGCAGGGCTGCGTTCTGTTGAAACTTGTGCGGGTAGCATGAAATTTGAAATATATGGTAATAGGTACCGGATAATGCATTCTATCTACGTCGCTTTCGTACCGCTGTGCCGTTCCCGCGGCCACTATTCACTTTGGCCAGATCTGGCTGGCAATGCATGGCTGTGAGCGCGATCAAACGTCGGCCGTACTATATAATCTAGGAAGTTACAGGTCAATGGTCGAACTGCGCACAAAGGATTCTAATACAGACCTTAGAATCGCGTTCCAGAACCCCCCCTTCCTTTTCATACCATAATTTAAAAAGAAAAGGTTTTCTGCAAAATAAATAAATAATCGATAGTAACGATGGTTTCACTAATAACGAAATGTCTACCCAATAAGAATATCAAGATAAAAAATTGAGATTTAAAAATGAATAATCGATCAAACGAAGACACAAATTAAAATGAAAAAAAAAAAAAACGAAAAATTGTATTCCGTCCATAACGAGATTTAGGTATACCGATGATTATGGAAAGTATTCGAATTTCCAGCCAAATTTCCGAAGATCGTCGCAATAACGCAACCCAAACTTCACCTCGTAATACGTACAGACTTTCCAGTGTACTTAGCGAACAAGAGTTACTGTACCTACAATACGAAGGTCAAAGTCTTTCCCGGTTCTCCTCCGGGGATCCCAGAAAGCCAAACAGACCGTCGGCCAATTCGGCGGCAGCGGCAAAGAGCGCGTTGAAGTGGGAGGAGGGGGTGAACATACAAAGTTAGTGAGTTCCTCGAGATAATACTACCATATGAACTTAAACTTTATAGCACAGTAACTTCTCCAGTATGTTCAAGAAGCTACCTGACCCCTAATATCCACTGGATACCACTCTACTCATATATTTCAGTCTCCATTTTAACCTTTCACACTGTTTTAAATTTACAACGAAAAAATGGCTTAGAACAAACACGACCTCGCACATCGTCTTATCCACCCCAATAATTGCGAACTAAGCTCCGAGCGCAAGACATGCAACTTTTTCTTTTCAATATTAGAGCGGCGCACTTAGTGCCGTTGTGAGAAAATATTTTCCTCTAAAGGAGTTGATAACTAGAGTGCATGTAAATATACGATACTTACATGTCGTGTACTGACTGGCGCAGTAAAGTGTCGAAACTTGATCCAGCACTGTTAATTTTGATTTCGAAGCGGCTTTCGACTTTCTAGTGACTGCAGTTCACAAAAAATCTACAAAAATAGTAGAATCACTAACACCAAGGTGCCGTAAAGAGAATCCCCATATACTATTCAGCAAATCTTAAGATATTTCACTTTTCGGAAAAAAAAATTACAACTGCCCCCGGCCTCTACTATATATAATTGTATATATATTGTAAATTCATGTAATATAAGGTAGAGGGATTGGACGTGGTGTGTTATCGCGTGTACAACCATCCACGTAAATATATCACGAGGGAAAGGTTTTTCTCGGGTTCGGGATAGCGAAAGCGGCATACATGAATGCCCCGAACGGCCGTTGAAGACCTGGCGAGAGTGAGAGGACGCGTTCGTGACGCTAGAGTGGCGACTGGGGGTAGCAGTCATATCCTCGCGATAGCGGGTTATCGGGCTAGTGAATTAAACGCGTGCACCCACGGCGCACCCTTCGCCTGTATCTACATCAACGAGGAACGAGCAATGAGCTCGCGGCTCACCGTCTCATCTACCACCAAACTAAATGTAATACTCGATTCGTGGCCACACGGCAGCTCGCTGTAACTCCGTCGGACCCGGATTATCTTTCAACATCTTATCAGTTGTGGCCCTATTCCTCCTGTCATCTCTTTATCCCTTCGTACTTGCAACATGTATATATTTCTTCTATCACGATAATAGCTCGGATCGTGGAATCTTTTACCTTAATTTCAATTCAGCTTCGGCGTACAGAGATTTTTGATTATAAAAAAAATCGAGCTGATTGAAATATTGTTTATCAGCGCTTCAACTTCCACATATCATCGAGCTGCCGAGTTAAAACTTTTGGCAAACGAGAATTCAATATTGGGTAATACTTTGATCACAGAACTTTTCGGAAATGAGGCCAAGCAGGATTTTTTTTGCGCCCATTTTTATTATTGACGATTTTTATGTTGATTGGAAAAATGTAGACAAGGAATAATCAATATGAAGTGTCTGACTATTTTCGAACGTTTCTACTCGCAATGATTACCTAAGTCTGGTGGTTCTCCCGTCAGCGCGCATAGATTAGTATCGATCAATATTGTTTCCATTAGTTTCTTCAGATGCGTTCTCAACCATTCGTAAATGCACAAAGCACTAGTTTTGCGACAAAGACTATTTGGGGCGATATGCAATTTACAGGTTCCAGTTCAAAATGTCAATTTCTTGCAACTTCATCGTCTGACTATTTCAAGGAGTATCTCCTTGCCGGTATCGTTTGACTCTGGTTGTTCTGCATATTCAGCTTTTATCGACCCATATGACAATTATTCTGCACCTGCCCGGATTTGTATTTTTTGTTATGATCTACTTTATCATTTTTTTAAATCGTTTTCAATACTTTTTCTATTTCATTTTTTATTCATGATAAAAAAGCTAAGCTCAAGATACGTTCGACACTTTCTGCTACATTCAACCTTCATTGTCTCCTTCCATACAATGAGCTTATCGCTGACTGGATTTTAACACACCTTTAAAATTCACATAATCTCGGAAAACAAGACATTGGGATTTTTAGAGACAGAATGCTCTACAAAAATCTCTCAATTCAACAAATCCTCTTCAACAAAAAAAGAAATAAAATCAACCCAGCCCTACGAGATCCATTTATTTAAATTCAACGAAATTCATTATTCCTCCATTAATAACCAAGAATTTAAATTTCCCGCAGTCTCGCCGTATTCTCCGACAATTATCCGCAACGTTTTCCTGCATAATAGACTTTTCGAATGGATTCACGAGCAAATATTTTCCATCACGGAGTTCCTCGCCATTTTTTTTTCTTCGTCGGCTTTATTTCCTTTTCATCCAATTTAATACAGATACACAATTGTGGAAAGAATTTCGTGGTTCGGTAATTTTCACAATATTACGGGATAGCTGCCGATACTCTTGAGATTTCGCGGCTGCATCGCGTTCAGACATTACCAGAGTTTGTTATCGGTTTGAGGGCGATCCGATATCACGCTTCGACCGTGGAGACTCGTAGGAGATAGCGAAATAGAACCAGTGGCGAGGGTGGCTATCGTCGAAGGTACTGAAGCGCACCGCACACAGAGGGAGAGAGAAAGGCAGAGAGAGAGAGAGAGAGAGAGAGAGAGAGAGAGAGAGAGAGAGAGAGGAAAAGGGAGAAAGGGATGAAAACGCGCATCGCCCGAATTCGAATCACGTCCCGTGGTTATCGTTAGCGCCAGTCGCTCGTCTCGGGAGTCTAGCGCGCGTCGTTGCTTCGATTTCTCGATACTAGCCGAGTTCCCCCTATACAGATGCGGCTCTCCCGCCCCGCTGCTGCCATCAGAGTTATCGCGTACGTTATACGTACCTGCAACGAGTATATATATGTACATGCAGATAGCATCCCAGCGCGAGAACTCCCGGATGCTTCGGCTGCTTCTCCGTCGCATCCTGTGGATAATGAAACTTCACCCCCCACCCACAGCCATCCCTCGCTCCTCCCTTCGTCTTTCACCGTGCCTAGTGGAGCCGCCCCTGAATTTCGGGTGTACATGCGACCGTGGCAATGTGCCACCCTCGCAATGATCATCCGAGACGGAAATTCGGATCCTCCCTCCGGCGTGCTACCTTTATGTAGGTCAGATTCGTCCAATCCGCTTCGTTACGTCGATCAGGAAATTTTGTTGGCTTTTTGGATACGCGATCTTGCGAAATGCTTCTGTAATCGGATTTTTACACTGCATATTAAAGTTGCACTCATAATTTTTTTTTTAATTTCAAATGCATGTCTGATCAATGAAGATATTTTATTCAAGCTAATAACTTAATATACCAGCAGCCTTTTTTTGTAATATGATCTTTTAAAAAAAATGTTAATCTGAACTGTTAGACAAACTCATGGCTGCAGAGTACCGTAGCACGTTATACCTTTTAATTTCTGTGAAAATTGATAATCCTGCAGAAGCGGATATAATAGAGCACATAAAAAAGTTAAAGCAGTTGAGAGGATTGAGATTTTTTTTATGGCGATATTCATGACGGTCGAGTGTGGAGCTTCGTCGCGGCTGAAAGGCGAACGGCGAGAACGAAAGAATTCGAGAAGAGGAAGCGTTTTACCGCGTCGCGAACGTCAGACAATTTCTGTGAATATACGTAGTGACTTCCGGATTCCGTCCATTATACGAGTCAAGGAACGTCACTCTTCATTACCGATTTTGTCAGTCGAACTGACTATCCAGCCGCACAGCCGTTACCGAATCTCGCCCTCTCTCTCTTTCTCTCTCGTCGCATACGCTTAATCCAAATTCACTTTGCTTACGCTGCACACATTCTTGCATCTGGGAAATTTTCGTTCGGATTAGCGATAGACATTTTTCCCAAGGATTTATATTTATTCTGATTTTTTTTTCTTTTTCGAACGGGTGGAAAGTTTGATATAATATAAGTGAGTGCCTGTAGGATTGAGCGTCGTCGTACAGAGAATATCCGAATTATTCGTATCGTGGAAAGTGCATAATTTTTTTTGTGCTACTTCTCGTCCGGTGTTGAATTTTGAGAGATGTTGCGTGCGTTCACTCGACTGTACGGTGTACAGTCTGCTGCTGCTTCACCGTGACGTATGGATATATTTTGGAAACGAGGAAAATATCTACCACCGAAAAGAGAATTATTCACCAGATCTATCTTTCCTAGTTCTCTTTGTCTTTTGCTACACGTTGACGACCCTTTGGAACGATTTTTTTTCTTCCCGTCTAAGAACGACAGTTGAATTCGTTTTATTTTCAACAAAACAATAAGACAACAGCTCTTAATTTCATGAAGAATTCGGGCACACAGATTTCGCCGTTACAACAAATTCACATAAAAATAAAATCATTTCCCAAATTTTGTGCGCATAATCCCTAATTTTTGCGGATATATTAAAAATTATTGGACCGTCTAATAATTTTCCGCATCTTTTTTATTCATAAGCTACATTAATAATTACAACAATTTCCCTATTATTTTAAATTTCAAGTCAGTCTGCTAAATGATTTCGTAACAGATGGAACAAAAAATATTAGACCATTCCTTGAAAGAGTGAAACGTTCATTGAATGTGGCGGCCATGATACCACGAAAGTTATTAATGCGAAGCTGTAAAAAAAGCATGGTTAACCGGGTACCCGTAGGACCGTCTGTCCTGCTTGGTGTTAGAGGCGTGGAGAATGGTTCGGCTACGTCGAGTCCTCGGTAAAACGATTTTCAAATTACGACAAAGCCACTTGCTAATTTCAGCGGCTGATAATCCATTATACGGTAGATAGGGTCGGGGACTCGCAGCCCAGTAGTAACGTCCGAGTCCAGGCTGTCGGTGCGGGGTTCCTGGACTACCGTACCATAATCCCCGAGTCCTCTGTGAAGCGCTGCTCGTGACGTGTCACACGGACTAACTACTGTACCGGAGACCGGTACCAAGCCACTCCGCACGGTTTATAAGCTTCCGTTATAACTCCGGCAAAGAGAGACAGACCCCCGACCCCTGCTCCCGAAAGGTTACGGGTGCCAGCACCGAGAATATACACACACGAAAATTGTCACTCGTCTCCGAGTGGTCTTTATCCGGTTGTTCGTAACAGCCGCCCGAAAGCTCGCGACGATGGATTCGTGTGGGTCAGACGTGGCATTGATCTCGATGATAGTAATTTGAAATTCGTAAACGCGTATCAACGTAACAGACCGAAGCGGATCGTAGCGGAACGTTGCAGCGACGAACGGTCATGGAATATTCAATTGCATGGTGATGCCCGAACGAGCTTATGGTTTGTTATAAATTCTCTGTGAATATTGTCCATACGCGCTGTTGTATATTCCGTGCTGTTTGGGGGTTGTACGCCCGCGTCGGAGAAGAGCTCTTTCGTATCGTCTATATTGTGTAATCGTAGAGCCAATGTTGATGTATTCGATGCCGCGCATAGCCAATTAAGGGTGATAATGTTGTCAGGTCGCGGTAGCCGTACAATGAATCACTGGATACAATAGAATTGTTTTCAAAACCGGTGAAAAGTCAGACGTTCGAACTTTTTTAACAATCTTTATTTTATCAGCTTGCATTAATCCAAACAAAATCCAGGGTGAAACAGGCTGCCAAACAAGTCGTACGACTTAACGCAATTTTATCAATAATTCATCATTTTTTTTGTAGGAATGTAAGAAATATTTTTACACGATGCGGAAATATATATTTTTCGTGTATTTCTGTTTCTACTCAATGAGATGGAGGTAGAAGGAGAGAAGCAGGGAGAGAGGAAGATATTGAACGCAAGATCGGGACAAAGCCCAACGGTGTCTCACTCTCTTTGTCTAACTTGAATGGAAGTTTAATTTACCTACGTACATTTAATTGTTTCTCGGAGCGTACTCGAGCCAATGCGGTCACGTACCGTAGACGAATCTTCGAGTGAAGCAGGCGGACAAAGTGGAAGAACGGAGTAACCGAGAGACGAACGATTTTAATTATATTAATACGGAATGCAGTGAAGACCGGTTTGTTAATTGGATGCAACGTAGTGTCAGCATCATCTCAACAACCTGTTACTCTCTTTGGGTACGGTGCTTTGAACCGGGTTCAGTTATCTCATACTGCACGCAATTTAACTTGGCCTATGGTGATTCTGTAGGTCCACTTTCCCAACCGAGCATACCAACTATTTTCTTTTCCGTCTAATAATAATAATAGTAATAAGCATAATAATAATTCCGACGATATTTATAACAAGAATAGAAATAATAATAATAATTTATGACATCGCAGATTTTTGAATGTGCAATAAACATTATTCAGATTAATCTAAAAGTTATTTTGATTTATGGAACCTAGGGAAACTTTTTTTAGTTTAAAGTACATCATTCAATTTATTTAATTCCCGTGGAGGATTTTTTTTCATGATAAGCAAATGTTCGAACTCAAAAAAAAAATATCGCAGAGACTGTCGAGATAGCGATGAAATGGTTTTTCGCTGCAGTACGGTGGCGGACGTGTATTTTGAGTAAAAAAAAAGTCAACCCCCAGGTCGACGGATTTTTCGTGGGCTTTTCGAGGGGTCGATGAGACAGGAGGGTCGCGCTGGGCGATAAGATTCACACGCGGTGTAGAGTCCGGCTCTTCAGACACTTCTTGAAAAGCCGCAGTTCCGCGACGGTATCGCCAGACTTTTCAACCCCTATTTCCTACTTGCGTTTCTCTCCTCGTCCACGTCAGCCCTTCACATTTTCCTTTTAAATTCTTTTTTTTTTTCATTTGCTTTCATCCGGTCTGCGCTCGCGCCCTCTCATTACCAGGGTTGAGCGCATCGATCTTCCACGCTGGTTTAAAAGGACGCCAACACCCTTCTCAACACCTGCTACGTTTTCCATCCCGTGCTGTGTGAGTCGCTGCCGAGCGACTACGGGAGAGAGAAATTCGTTTTTGACTCGACTGGATTTGCGGCTCGAGTCGTCAAAGTCGAGAGCGCACCGTGGAAAATGCGAAAAAGAGCGTCAAACACAGATAGCCGTCTTCGATGTAGGAGAGACGATGTAGGGATTTTATTAGTGAAAATAATAATGATAAAAATAGCTACAATAGGACATCTTATACTACCGACTTTACCTCTAATTGTTTTCCTTCCGTTTTTCGTACAGTAGACGGATGAATCAATAAGTCGAAAGGTGATTACTGGACCAATTTTTCCAGTCCCCGAGCGAGCTTCCTGTCCACCCCGACTGAACATTCGCAAGCGAGTGTGCGTAATCTCGAGCTGTCAACAAAAATATCAATAGCACGACGCAAAACTATAGGTCGATAATATTGTAATAATAAAGTAAAACAATTGAGAAAGTAGAAGTAAAATGGAAAAACCGAGATACAAAGGTCTGACCTTCTAGCTCCAAGAGCAAAGAAAATTAATTATAAAAAAATGTTAAAACGAAATAACGTGGAGTGGAGGTTGCATATCAGTTTGATTGCTCTTCTGTCGGAGGATAAAAGAATCCATGTATCACTCCAGCTCTACACGATGCAGGGCAAACTCGAACAGCAGCAGTAGCAGCAGCAGCCGGAACAGCAGGGATGGCAGCAGTGCCGAAGCTTTACATATCATTCCATCCATCTGCGGAGCGTCGGTGGTAACAAAGTTAGCGAAACCACGGGCTCGCACCGTCAGAACCAGCACACAAGCCCAGCCCAGTACTGCTGGATATTCCAGCGCGCGGTACCAACTTTCACCGGTTCGACCGGAGGCATGCATCAGCGTGAGGGTGCTACCGGACGCCAGTAGTGCACCACTCCACCAAGCAGTGAGTACCGATTCAACGCGTGGGGGGAGGGAGGGGGGGGGGAACATCGCCAACCCCCGCCATTGCATCCATCCAAACCGCCGCCTGCAGCGGTATTGGCCACCATCAGCGTCGTGGACGGATATACGTGTATGCCACCCGGAAACGCGTTATGCAAGCGCGGAGAGCTGAACCAGCGTCGGGGAAAGCAGAAAGGGTCGGGATCAGCTCGTTGAGTGCACTCGTACGAACCAGCCCTCTATCTCGTATTCACTTTGATCCACCGTGGATGGGTATCCGATTGATGCCTGGAAATGAGACTCTTTTTCGTAATACCACCCGGAACTCGGAATCTCATGTCGTTGCCTTATATATGTTACGGACAATCCTGTGGAAACTGGTTAAAATGTGCTTCTACGTGATCGAAACTGACGACGAAAAGAAAAAAAACCGCTTGGGGTACGGTCGTCCGTAACGTCGTATATGTCGCCGTGACCGATTGAATATTTTCTTCCGAACGATATCCACCAACGAGCTGCGGAAGCCTTCGATGCACAACGAATTTCCCTTTCGGATAAAGCAGCTGCAAGTTCCGCCTGTGACCGACACTCGTCGCACCTAGGGGTGGAGGCCGGCTGGAAAAAGGACCAGCTTTAGGCGGAAAAAGGCCAAGAGCGAGATAGATAAAAGTTCTTGGAAATGGCGATTGACCGAGGTTGGACGTTTCCTCGAAGAATTTAACATTTAACGAAAAAATGAGAAAATAAAATAAACCTAGGTAGATGAGTTTCTAGACTCCAGAGAGGGCGGAAAGTATTGAGTGATGGCAAAAGGGAACAAGAAAATTCAATTTCCCGAGTAAATGGGCTTTCAACTTATCGATGATAGATAAATATGCGGAATTTTCAGTATCTGTTTTCGAGAAGTGCACGAATCACAGTGAATCCCATTGTAAATTTGTGCATAATTTTTTGTTGTCAAAAAGGGATGCTTAATGCGTCACGATTTATGCCACTAAAATCCTAAAGTCACTCAACTAAAACGAATTGAAACTGGCAAATTGCTTCGTCAGAGTTCGAGAAAGCTGGAAGTTGAAACTTTCAAATCGCTTTCTCATAGTTCAAGAAAGCTCCAAGTTGAAACTTGTAAATCGCTTTCTCAGAAATCAAGAGGTTGCAAGTTGAAATTTCTAAACTGCTCTCTCAGAATTTACCATACTGTACGAATTTTTCTCTGCGAGAAAGTATTAAAATAAATTCTAGTTTTCTTTATGAGGAACCAAAATTTAAAAAAAATTGTTTGAGAGAGAAATAATTAAATCCACGATGGCTCATCAAAAAAATTAATTTTCCTTTCTTTGCTTGTAATGATATCAATATTATCAATAAAAATCTCCCGGGCTACGCTTCTTGTATTTTTCTATATTGCCGGTCCATCAAATGCGTGGTAAAAAAAATCGTATAAAGGATCGGCGATGAGCGGAGGAAAGGGCTCAAGTTTGCGAAAAGTTGAAGAGTATTTCTTCCGATCCTTTATGGGTTTTTCCGAGTTTCACCCCTCGCGGCTTACGAAGGATGCAAACAAAACGAAATTTGAACGGGCTGACACGTGTTGGAACGTTATATAGTATAACGGTGCGTACTATATCTCTCTACCCTCGTGTAATAACACTCTCAGCTCGCTATCTTTTTGCACTTTCGTCTCGCCCTTCGGCAAGCTTCTTCTCCGCAGCAATAGCCGCAGCAGCAGCAGCAGTCAGTAACCACTTTGCTGACTTTGGTGTGCGTAAATACGTACAGTTGTGGCAAGCTATGAGAAGCAAATCGCTATATGTGGCTCCTAAACGGCAAGCCTGAGTAACGAAACAATTTCTTACTACACCTCCAAAACTACGTACAATCGTTTACCAATTTGCTCGTACCGGACTATCCGACACTGGCTTCACTCACCCTCTCGAAAAATGTTTCATCGTAGAAATAAACTAGAGCGAAATTTCATCCATTACTCGAGTTTAGTTGATTTCCCAATAATTTTTTTCTTTTTTTTTTATGGAATCTACATCTTCCAAGAAAATATTCAGTTTATATTTTATTTAAAATAAATCGTCGATGTATCAATTCGTATGATAACTTTGATAAACAAATTGATGTATTAAACAATTTCACCATACGTTTGATGAAAAACAATTTATAGTAATTAAAAAAAATGAAGGACTATTTTTAAATCGTATTTTCATCGACTATTTGTCGCTAATTTGATATCTATCTACAGACCACTAGAATAGAATTTCGTAACTCCAACACGAGAAACTGTTCACTATAAGCTTTGGTAATCGATCGCTCGGATGTTGAACCGAATGTCGAATTTGCAAACGAAAGCTATTTGTCACTGTGGGTTATTCCAGTGCACTCGGGGGTTCACAAGCACTTTCAGTGCGATATCCGCACACAAAAAAAACAGTACGCGACAAATAGCAGTCAAAGGGCACAATTGAAATATTTACTAGGCGACGGAAAGTCCACAAAATTTTCATTTAATCAATTAGAAAAAAAGACTAAGTAAATACAGTCCAACCTCCCAATAAGAAACCAAAAGCCCCCAAGGGAAAGAGTTTTTCTTATATATCGCATACCCCCACCAGGCGCGCGCTCCGCGCTCACTACAGAGAGGTTCCGCGCACGAAATTCTTGAGCTCGGAGTTCGAGTCGGAGTGGGGGAAGCGCTCGAGTGAGAAACTGGGGAAAGTTTCTTATTGCCGGGTTTCTTATTGGGAGGTCGAACTCTACATTGCGAACGTTTAATTTCAACTCGAAATTGCAATTTTAGATATCCGCCGGTTGAATAAGGAAACTTTGTAATGTTTCACTTTCAATTGAAAAGAAGACACGAAACAATCAGTAAATCCAAATACTTGAGGGAATTTGAAAAAAAGTGGAATAAAAATAAAATAAAATAAACGAGAATTAAATAGATGTAAATGTAATAAATGTATATCCGTCTGTACGAACTATTTCGGCGATGTTAACGAATTTGACTGTAGATGTATCGTAAAGTAGTGGAGAGTTAAAAAAAATACGAGTGCAAATGATTGGCCAAGCCAGACCTTGCCTGGCCATCGTGTTCCGGGCGATAGATTTACGCAAGCGGTTTCGACTTTCCTCTTTGTCACTCGATACCTCGAAATTCTCATCCTCTCGGAAAATGATCGACCGCGATGCCACCGACGTGATGACTGTGACACGCGTCACTCTGTAAAAATCCGACTGACCGGAGACTGCTCTCCATCCTTGTCCGAGCAAACCCCGGCTTCGTGCTTTCACAATTTCACGATTTCGTGCACTATTATTATGATTATTATTATTATTATTTCCGTATCATATTATTATTATAAAATATAATAATAATAATAATAATAATAATAATAATAATAATAATAATAATAATAATAATAATAATAATAATAATAAGTATTATTATTATGATTACTATTATTTACCTGGCTCCGATTTTTACCGCCACCGGAAAATTTCCTTCCGAGTGATTCGTGTGAGACACACATTTTCGTGTCTCATCCTCACCTCCTCTCCGGCTTCTTCCAAAACTGGCGACACCAGCAATGCGTTGCTTGGCGACAAACTGTTATTACTCCGAGCACACTCTTCATCCCCCTCGTGCCGAACGGACTTACAGCGACCGAAGCAAAATAGAGTCTCGAAGACGACGAGAGCGCTCGACGTGCTAGGTAAAGAGAATAAAGTTTTCGAAAAACAAAAAATTGAGAAAGTGCGAAGGACCATACCCCGGTATTGTTGAAAATTGACGATGTTTTCGAAACTTAATTTATGTTACCCGAGTACTCGACGACGTATGGTTGTAAATATCTAACTGACATTCTCGTCCCCACCCTTCCTCCATCATTTTATGTCGCGTCTGAAGCGCTTCCATGGTGAATGTACCGATTGTGAGAATTAGACCCATTTTGTACGTTGTTCTCACCTATCCGAGTGTGAATCTGTTCGCAGAGTTAACGTAAATTGCCGTATCGAGAATTCAGATAAGGCTGAAGCACGAAATCCTTTTGTGAAATATCATTCATCCTATGCAGGGAGTAACAAAATGCTTGGGTTCAACAGTTGACCGAGGGTTGAGCTGAGTGCCAGTCCGGCTTATTGCACCCGGAACGTTCAGCCATGGTGCTTATTCTGCTGTACCCTGGAGGAACGACCCGATGAACTCGTTGGCAGTTCATGATGCAACACGATAGACACCCCGAGCGAATTTGCTGTTTGTTTACACAAGAATTAATCGCATCAAGGTAAAGCTCACGGTTGCGAGATATTTCCACGAAACGTTGTAACGATGTTTTAACGTTTACGTTGGGCATGAGCCATCGTGAAAAATATTTACTGTAGTCCGCTTGAACGTTCGTCGTCAAAAGCTTGCGACTTGTTTGTCTAATTTTCAATTTCATCATTTTTCCTTTCTTCTCAATAATTATAATTCCGACGGACGTTACTGATTTGACACTTGAAAGTCTTTTAATAACAAATTTTACAATTTCTTGTTTAGTTTTTTTCAACAGCCACGAAATCACAAAATCAATGCTATATTGAGGTAGAGTGATATTGATGAAGATAAAATAGTCGATAAAATTCTTGTGCTTTCACCGTTAGTTATGATGTTCGCATATATATATGTAATGCTATACGTAATGTGACATACTTTTACTAGCAACCGACCGGACGAAAAATAATCGACCGAGGAGTTTCCAGAATTGACGTCGCACCGTCCTACGTATGAACCAGTATAAACTATATAGACTTGCGAGCTTTATTGCATCCTACAGATTCGCTACTCCCTGTTTGTCGAAGAGAGTGGAGAGAGATAGAGAGAGAGAGAGAGAGAGAGAGAGATAGAGTGAGGGAACGATAGAATTTCCTATTATCATAAAATGTAACGAAGCTTTACGATTATTACTCGGCGTCGTCAACCGGGGCTTCGAGATCCTCCATCTTTTCATCGCATACCACGAGGTACCACATATACATGTAGCACTCAACACATTCAGGCAGGAAGCGATCTATAAAAATCCATTATTATTATTATCATTATTATCATTATTATTATTATTATTATTATTATCATTTTTTTATTTTATTTATTTTTATTTCTCTTATATTATTATTATGATTATTATGGTATTGATGACGTCGTTGTTGGTATTTCTATTGTGTTAAATAGATTATTTAATTTGAACGCAATGGTACTGATAAATGTTGTTGAGTTTTTGCTAACGTAGTAAAACCTTAAGGTTGAAAGAATTAATCTCGGACAATCCCCGATATAGTTGCACAACTTCGGAGATGTTTCGAGGCTCCTATCAGAAGATACTACACGAGATCTCACGAACCGTTATTTTCGCCTGACCTCTTTTAATAGCTCAACACCGGGTCCCCCGTGATTTACCAACCGTGCGGTAAAAAAGCGTATAAGAGCACATCAAGAAAACTTTCGAGGTAGCTTGTATAGCGGCAAAACGAGAACCGAAGAACCACACGAGTTCTTGCTACTCCCGTTTTATGCTTTAAGTTACCGGCTATGTTGTGAAAGTTCGGCATGTGTACGTCGGTTTGCACGAAGGGCTCGCGATTCCGTTTATACGTGTTTATTTCGGCGAAATGAAGTTGTCGAAGTTGCGTTTTAAAGTATTCTCTGCATCGGCCTTGAATCTTTTTAATGTCGATGAGAGAAAAGTCAAAAGGAAAATAGTCTTCATCGTTGTGACTGATAGCCAATCCGGGCATTATTGGGGTAATAATATAAAAATTCTCGAAAGCTCAATTCGTCAGCTATTTCCGAAGGTCGGTCATAATGATTGAGATTAAATGATTGAATGAAATTTAGATACAAACAACAATATTGCACCGAACGTTTGGTCGAGTCTGAAAACAATGGAAAAAGAGAAATGTATGATTACGTAAATTATACGAGGAAGCTTATTCTCCCCTATAATACTCATCTCGGGTGCAATTAAAGAAAGATATCAAGTTTTTTTTAAATCAACAACATACATCATCATCTTGAGACAGAAAATAGGATGCCAGGTGTTTGCGTCGGATAACACATGACAGTTCAATTGCAATAAACCAACGGAGTTGTCAAAGTTTCTCGAGGAAACAAACAGTTCATAGGCGTGAAGGGGTTGGAGAAAACGACTCTTGTCTGTTCCGTTCTGTTTCGCGCACAACATATAGTTTCTACATTCTCCACCCTCGTTCCAGCCGGTTTATTCACGTGGAGGAGTGCTCGATCTATATGTATATATATGTTTGTATATGTATGTGTGAAGGTAAAACATAAGCTCAGACGGGAGCGTATAGTTGCGTCGACGGAAGAGCCGGGCCTCGGTTCTGCCCCAGTTTACCGTAATTCTAGCTGTCTAACGCCGTGATGGCTTAATTGTGATTACGAGCCTCGCGCTCTAACTCAGTTTGTTGATTGCACGGTTCATGGACTACCGAAGCAAGAGCAGCAAACGCGAAACCGTCGTTGCCGAGGCACCTCACCGAATAACGCCTGTGCCGCGAGCCACCCTTTTCCGCCTCCGAGCTTACCCAAATCCCTTCCACGTGCAACAACCGCTTTTCGCGCTAACCGACGCTCCAAGCGTACGTACCGCGTGGCGTTGCAGTGTTGCACATCGTTCCCCGCATCCCCAGCAGCCCGGCAAGAACACCCGACTTCTGACACCTTCCGCAATATCGTACTCACTCTCTTTCCTCAATAAGACTCAATTTCACAGCTGCCGATTTAGCTCGCGCTTGAGGAAATTTATAATCGTGCGACAACCGTTTATTCCCTCCATGTATTATCGATCTGCGCTAAGGAGGGTAACGTGCATTGCCGGCTGGATTTCTGGCTACATTTTCGGTTGATTCGTCGTCGGAATATATGTATATGTATATACTAGGCTGTCGGCGATTTTTTTTCGGCAGCACTGAGGTTTGACAAAGCATCTGGATGCTGAATCTGAGCCCAATCGGGCAATTCTAATAGGTTTCAGATTCACTATATCCATTTTGCATTTGAATCGTGCCTGTGACTGTGGAAGAACGACGTCGCTCACAAGAATTTCACTTAATCTTATTTTTTTGAAAAATTGACTTCCTCGATTTTCCTTTCAAGCCACAAATATATAATATCCAAGACCGTGCGACACACCCCACCAATAACGATGTTCACCACAAACAACGAGCCACAGTCGTTGTCGCGGTTACCACAGGATTATATTGACAAACGTCGACACGACAATGTCGATGTGTGAGTACGTACTTCATCGCTTGCGAATTTCGTAACGGAAGCTCCGGATACGATCCACAAGGGTTTTGCCCACGATGTGCAATGTTATTTCACGGCGTCTCAGCTCGTTCCAGTCGTCAACTGTTTACCGTGACGACTGTTGTACGTACGTAACGCGTGTACTTCGGGCAGCCTATAACAAACATTTTCATCGCCAGTTGTAAACGCGAAGAGCGAAACTGGATTCTGCGATGGAGGCGAGAACATGTTGGACTAACGCCGGTTGGCGTGTGCTTCGGCCAATACCGTAATATCGTACATCGCCGACTATATCGACTTTACAAACGTTATGGGCAATGCTATTGGGCGTCGGTCGTTGCAACCCCATAGGGACGATGATTTCTACCGACGAGACGGCGATGCACGAACGGTGGCTGTCGTGTTACAAGCTTGGTTCACGAGCTCGTATGAGCGGCGTAAAATCCAAAGTACGCGCGATGTTGCACGTATCGTTGTACTCGATGTTGATTATGCGCGCGTTACATTATTTCACATCTGGTTGTCGAGGTGCACAGGGACTTGCCTGGAAGACGGTTATGAGATAACTACATTTTTTGTCCGGCTGCATTTTAAACTCATTCACTTGTTTTTGGAGTTCCATACCCTCAGAGAAAAAATGGAACGTCCGGGTCTGTCGGTCTGTCCGTCTGTCATAACCGATTCTCTCATGGGTATGAATTTTCACAAATTGTTACTTCTTTTATTGTGTGCATGTTTATATTTGGGAATTTTTTTTTTTTTTTATTTCAAAACTTTTTAAGCATGTTGTTGATGTTGTCTTATCTGTAATTGTATCGGAGAGGCACACGAGTGGAGGGTATGTGAGATAATATTTCGGCTTGGTACAGTCTTTTAATGTTTCCATTTTCAAAAATATATTTTTTTCTTTATTTAAAAAATATTTATTCAAACATGGAATATACATATAGGACGTTTGACAATAGCATGATTGTAATGTGTACAAATAGTTGGAGGAAAAAGTTATTGATTCAGTACTGCTATTGATATAACGATATTCAACTATTCACTTCGTTTTGCCCGATGGAAAATCGAAGGATGATTATTTCGAGTAGAGTTGATGATCAGATATTGCTGTAATATATATACGGCCCGTCAGGTCCCCAGCCGATCATTTGTCGAGGCGCTCGAGGGGTTTGAGCGGGTGTTTGGATCGTCTGAGAAAAAAAAGTATCGTTAAAAATGTAAAAATAACGATTCACCATTCTCAAATAAAAGTGAGATTAATTCTATCGATGACATTTTTTCATGTAACCCATTGGAGACGTGAGTTTCAACTTGATTTTAAAAACAAAAATATGGTTAATTATAAATCGTATCAAATTTCACGAGCAGTTCGATGAGGCAGATATAAATCTATGCGTGTTAGTAGGTTTATCGGAAAATTTGACTGACCCGTGCGAAGACGGCGGCAAGTGCGATAAGCACGAAAAACGCGATGAGAGCAATCTTCATTCTGGCGGTTCGTTGACTCGGCTGACTCCTCGGCTGGTCGTTTCGATTATCGACGAATTGTCAATTGACGATCGAATCATTCGATGCTATATATACCCCGAGCCAGACACCGTAGTATGGATACGTTAATTAATGTGGGCGCGACGGAGCGTCGATGCTCAAACACACACACACACACACGCGCGCACACGCACACACACTTGTCGCTCCTTCCTCGCCGGGTCATCCGACGCTTGGTGATTCTATTCCTTTCACGTCCATACATATTTCAGCGGAACCTTGAATCGACGAAATATTTTTTCCTGCAGGTGGCGAAACCATTATTTGTTAAATAAAATCCACGAATAATTGATGAAATTTTAAGTGACGTGATGATCCTTATCAAGAATACATCATCGAAGTGCATGAGCGACCAATCTTTCAACAACTCATTGATTTCTGCCTCATCTCTCACCCTGCCCTGCCCCCTTTGGCCGCAATTGCAGAATTGGAAAAATATAAAGTAAATTACAAGCATCTAACCTTGAGAATAAATCAACGGAAACGTTAACCCAGTCAAGTTAATACTTTGCATCCAGAATCAATAAGTTTATATCCTAAATATTGATGTTCCTAGTATTATCATTATCATTATTCCTAAATAATGTATTCAATGTTGAGCTGCATTTTTCTAGTTCAGTCGCTTAGTCGATGATCAAATAATGCTCCGATTCCCGGTTACATTCTTCACAGGATTTTTGCATATAAAAGGAAAAAAGATAATTAAATTCCGTGTAGTCTATAGAACTGACGTTTCACGACTGCGTTGCGGGTTACGCGGATATAGAGTTTTCGAAGCGACTGTTCGAGGAAACGGAAAAGTTTGTGCAATCCATTGTAACTCCGTCTCGTTCGTTGAACGAGTACACAGCACCGGGTACAGGATTGAACGAACGAGAGATGCGAAACGAGTGTCTGTGGATGCGGACAAAGTTCTTTGGAAGCAGCAACCCGACCACCACCAGCAGCAGCGGGAGCAGCAGGACCGAAAGTGAGAGAAAAGCTTGGATGAGGAGCGCGTCGAAGTGCGACGAGAGGTGGAAGATCCGATGTACTAAAGAGTGGCTTCGTTTAGCACAGCCCGTTGAAATAGGCGACGATAAAGCGAAACTGACTCTATAAGTGCGAGGCGTGGAAGGGTCTTAAACCACGGCGTTGCCGAAGTACCCGCGATAAAACGTTCGAGCCGGTTCGTCTATAGCGAAAAGAGCCGACGAAACGTTGGGGAATCGACGAGAAACCGAGATGGAGAAGTTGGTTGAGTAATACACTGGATCCAAACGAACGTGAGCACGCGGTCGAGAACTCGTTGCAGCCTTCGCGTTGAAAAAAAGCTTCATTCTATACTCCCCCGAATAGTAACCAAACACATAGTGGATGTCGCTGCTGATGTCGGATGGCCATGAGAATTTAACAGCCACGATGGCGAAGGTCACCCCTCTTTTTTCCGTTCTTTTGAGGATTATGATTCTATTTTACCCGTAACAAAGGTTTCGAGTCTGCGTGTCAACGGGTTTGGGTTTTTGTCGAATGATGAATATCGATCGTGGAGCTTTTGGTTTCGCTTTTGCCGAACAGTCGTGGATTTTCTTGTCTACATGTTTACAACTGACCTGATCAGGCGACGGTGTGATTGAAACATAGATAATATCGATGATAATGTAGATAATGTAGATTTGAATATAGATTTTTTTTAGATTTTCGGGATGATTGTACCGCGATTGTGAGATT
Source organism: Sussaba pulchella (assembly GCA_963971145.1). Taxonomy (NCBI): domain Eukaryota; kingdom Metazoa; phylum Arthropoda; class Insecta; order Hymenoptera; family Ichneumonidae; genus Sussaba; species Sussaba pulchella. The sequence continues at coordinate 12,614,378 of OZ020174.1, read as the reverse complement.
TTTGAATACGTTGGTTTGACTTGGTTAATTATTATCGTGGGTATTGATTATGCAATAAAGCGTCTAACAAAGCCCTATAATAATTATTGCAGTTGTCCAACAACGCGCAAAACTTCCTCGACTCAATTTATTTAATTTTTTTTCCCGTGTACATCTTTCCGCAATTTCATGACTGCTTAATCCACCGGTGAACCTGGAATCTTACGCAAACAAAGATGGAGCGGAAATTTTGACACAATCGTAGACTAAATGAAGTAGAACCGTTGCAGCGGAAGCTAGAACAGAACGGTACAGCAACAGTAGCGTCTGCGACGATTTTCGTGGTTGCTCTGCTGGCTCCTGCTGAGTACATAGGACGTTGTACCAACCGGTTCGCAACGTTGAACCGTACCAGAGACTACGATACTGCGACTGGCACTGTGGCATGTATGTACAGTGCGTGCAGCCTGTAAAGCGGTTACCTGATGCAACGTTAAAATCACGCCGGTTTCCTTGCAGCGGCCAACCTCGTTAGCAAACACCCGGTGGTGAATTATTATTTCAACGAAACGGCGCAGCAGGAGAGCCCCAACGATTTCCGCCTTTCTCTCGCTCTCCCACCCTCGCCGGGTGTTTCTATCTCTATCCATCTATCCATCTATCTATCTATGTATCTATCTCACTCTTGCCCCGGCAGGGTCCGACTGTGCGCGATGCTGAGGAAACAGCCGCGGAGTCTGTTCAGCAGCGCCGCCCGCGACTCCATTGTGAACAAATTAATTCAACGTCGGAACCGCACTCAATTATTATGTTAACGCGCCGCTCTGGACCTCCAGGAAAACGCCCGTTTCGCTCCCGGTACCTGCCCTCGTCAGGTTCACCATTTGTTTATGCATATAATGCCGCTAGGGGGCGCGCCTGCATATACCTATGGCGAGCGCCTGGTTGAGCTCTTTGAACGTGGAACCGTCAGTCTAGTTACCCGATTGTACAGCAAGGTACCTCCGGATGTAACCAAGTATTTTACTCTCAATTATAATTTTCTCATTTATTATATCTTCTCGTGCTTATTCATGGCAATACTTTTATTTTCCGGAGATGCAAAATTTTTATATTTTTTTCTCGTGTCAGAATATTGAAAGCTCCCTCGAAATTTCCGAAGAATGAAGTGTTTTGAGCAGTCATGCTCGACACAGAATTGACGATGGTTAAATAAATCGAGACATCCTGCAAACATTCTTGCAAAATTGTCAAGGAATTTCATATTAAATTCTAGCTTGGTCGACGAAGCAACAAAAAAAAAGGAATACTTAGTGAAAAGCGAGCATGGAATAAGAAATTCCAGCAATGTGAGCGAGCTTTCGCGCCATTGGGTCGAGAATGGAAGATCGCGGAAAGAATTCAGCACCGCGCAGACCTTTTGCAGACCGACCTTCCAAGTTCGCGCGGAACTCAACGGGGGAAAAACCTTTAAAAGCGCGGTTCCATCGCTCGACTCACTTTCTAAATAATTCAACGTTTCGCGTCAGCTTCATAGCTCCGCGAGACTCTCTGCTCGATAAAATCTCCACACACTTCGGCCCTCGCGCCAACGGTTTTGTCGACGTCCCTGCATTGGCTTTGCATTCCTCCCAATGAACGAACCGACTCAAGCTGCAGATCGCGAAATGCCGTCGCTCGGAACCCTCTCGTCGCCCACCGCTTTCTCGTACTTTTCGCTCCTTCTCCGTTTTTCCTCACTTCAGAATATATCAAACTCTGAGTTTTACACTCTGCACCGATGCTTCAAACATTGTTTAAATATTTTTTCGTTTCAGACTGTTTTGATAAAACCAGACTTAAGAAAAATAATTGAAAAGCAATTTGACCGTGAGTTGCCGATTTTCAACTCTTTTCCATGATGACTCATAAAAAAGTGGAAAAAAGTGGAAAAAAGTGCAAGGATTACTAAGCACAGCATTTTTCAACTTTTTAAAATGTTTTTCATGTTTTTGATCTCCTAATTGGGAGAAAACTCGACAATTCAATGAAGAAAAACATTTAGAAAAACTCAAATCTCCAACCATTCATTCAGAATCGAATGTGTTCCGTTTTCCCTGGGAAGGCTTCGTTTTCGCGGAAGGAAAAAACGGACGGACGGACGAGTAGGATTCTATAGTAAAACTTTTTTGAATAGCGCAATTACGGAAATTGATAATTATGCCCATCGGACATGAACGAAAGAAAATAGTATATTGTGTTGCAAGGGCGCGAAGTTGGCGATTCCCGTATGAATGCGAGGCTAATACGAGGCGTAGGCACAGAAGATGTCGAGGCGGTGGTTGCCCATGTCGAGTCGGAGACGAGACATCGGCAACCGTCGCCGAGACATCGTCTGTGCCAAGCCGAGTGCAGGCCTCACATTCATAAGGGAATCGCCAATCGCGCCCGCGCTACACATACTATTTTTTGTCATCCTTACGTGAGAATGACACATTCTCCTACCAATTTTAGTAAGCAATGTGCCTGAACAATTGACAGATGAACAGTGCGGGAATTAAACATTCCAGCAACGGCTTCGAAAATGCGAGAATCAGGCACATTGCGCACTCAAATTGGTGCGAGAATGCGTCATTCTCAGGTGAGGATGACAAAAAATATATAAAAATGCCGTGTCGTAGCTCGATTAATTTGAGACGGGACCGAATGGAAGAGAAAAACATTGCATCCTTTCGCACGTTGGAGAATAGTTACGGGAAGAGCCGTGTAAGAATTTTTCTTCGCAAGGAATTTATGGAACCGACGATCCATCCTCATCCACGGTACGCCAAACCGACGTTCTTGGCCTCTTCAACGACCCAGAGCTTCTCATCCCGCGCCCGAGCTTTGTTCGCCAAATCCGTCGTAAAAGTACACCCCAACACAGCCCGTCACCTCACCCCAACGACCCCGTTCCGACATCTCCATCCCCCACGACCGTTCGCCTATAATACACCCTCCCGCTGGACTTTTCTCGCGTTCAACTCGGGCCGTTCGACTCAACGTGTTTTACGCCAAGTAGCTTGCCGAATTCCCGGCGGAAAGCGGCTTCGTCAGCCGCCGTAAGAACGTTAAACTTGTACCGAGAACTACGCTAAGGACTAACCTCTGCTGTCTTTTCATGAGCTGTACTTTGGTCAATGTCGCTACGATTGAACTTCCTCCGAGGCTTCTTATCAACTTGTTTTTTTCCTCTCTTTTTATCCACTCATTGTAACTACTTTGCGCCGATATGACACGTTGTCGTTAAATTCGTGTTGAAAAAAAAAAGAAAAAATTACTACCAAATTGTGTTTTTCTTTCATGTCGTGAGGTATACGTTTTCGTTTTCGCTTTAAAAGTTGCTTCCTTTTTTAAAAATGAATTTTGTAATTTTCAAGCACATTGCGGTTTTGAAAATCTCGTGTCATTGGCACTTAGGACGGATAAGTTTGAGATCTATCTGAGATATATCTGTGTAATGGACGGCGGGACAATTAAGTGTGAAAGGGGATACGACCTGTGCGACTACCGCGACGAGAATCGATTATCTCGCGAGCTTAATTCCATTGTGTCAACCAGACTCGGTAGCGACGTCGATTATACCTATAATTGTCCGGCTCGTTAAGCATCTACGGGTTAATGAAGGACGAGAAAGCCGACGAAAAGTTTTTCATCTACTGCGATTCTCCGAGTTCGCAGACTAACTCGAGGACGCCGTATAATTTATCGTCCGCCTCGAACATTTTCCATCGTCGTGACTGGCTGTCAGTCTAAACGCGAATTAACGACAAATTCTGAACGGTAGCCGCAGTTTTTTTACGTCAAATTTTTTACTCCCTGTCACTAAATGACTAGTACAGAATTGTTTGGTTTTAATTCCATTGGAATATCTCTCTCTACAAACTATCTTGAATAAATTCAATGAATTTATTCCAGATCGTTGCTCAATAGTTCCCGATAATTTTATAGTTATTAGGATTAAACCTGGCGATTTCATTTCAATTTCACCGATATCCTTGGATCGTCGATTCTCAATGGATTTTGTACGATTACAAATGATTTCTTGTGATTGAATCGCGAGGTGGCTCAACAATTTCACAAGCTAGAAGCCCCTCGATATCAAACCCTTCGAAATGGTCGTACAATTATTAAAAAGGCTATAATTACTTATCGTTCTCGGTATCAAATGGTCAATCACGTGATTTTATACGCAAGTATCAATGCAGTTGATAGGATGGGTTACTCATAGTCGGTTAATCGACGATGCATCCCAGGTCAATAAACGTTGAAATGACCGTAGAAGCTGTCCATCAAAGCATCGACGAAACGTTCGTCGTCCTAACCATCAATCGATTCAAGACCTCTGAAACGCTGCAACTAATCGGCCGCTGCACCTGGACGATTCGACGAACGATCTGTGCTACACATAGGGATAGGCATGCATGTGGTAAACATGAAGGGAGACTGGGGCCGGGAGTAACAGGGGTAGGTTGCAACAGTGTGTATATCTCCTAAACGGAGAAAAAATGGATCCAACGTGATTATGAAATTCAGACCTCTGTTCAACTCGTCTTTGCGCCAGTCGCACCTACGCCAGTACCATGTGCGGTTTTTACACTGCATTGGAAAGGGGTCGTGTGTGTTAATTTACTACGCAGTACTTTTTTCACTGCATTTAATATTTCACTATTTTTTCGGTTATAGCTTATTTTCGATTGTCGTCCATCTACAGATTATATCCATATGAAATTCGCGATCGATTAATGTATTTGTTTATATTTTTTCTCTGAGAAAAGTCTGACACTCCGTTGAAGACAAGGAAAAGCCAAATGATTTTCTATTTCCCAGTGATTGCGAGCCACAACAAATTTCGAAAACCGTAGAATAAACAATAAAAAAAAGTGTCGTGAATTGATTGTCAACATATTTGACGAATCGTACTTAAGTTGTAGCGTAGAAATGTTACAACTGGCCCCGGCCTCTCCTGTTTATAGATATATCGCACAGCAGACAGAGGTGCGGTAACCCCGTTGCGCCTATTGAGTTGTGGCCGAGTGCAGCCAGAGATTCTGGGTCAAGCCCAGATGGATTGAGTTTGTCCAATGAACCAGATGGTACATTCATCGATCCACGTGTCTACAACATTTCCAAACGAAATGAGTGTTACCTCAGCTTTATGCAACCGCCTCTGCACCACTATCGTACGCTCTCGTACACGTAGAACTCGTGTACGCCAGTACCACATTGCCTCATTGTTCGGCCCTTCGATGGATCCTCGCATACCATACAATCGCGTATTTTTTGTGTTTTTTCTTTATATCATTCATACTGTTCGAGCTTTTATATTTCATTCTCTATCGCGCCCTGATTAAAGTTTGCACTCATTGATATCCCAATACGCGTTTTCCAATGGAAACAATATTATTTCACCAAATGTAGCATCTACTGCGTCGCATAATTGTGAAATATGCTTTTGTAAATTATCGAATCTATCGATTGTTTATTTATTTTCTGTAGAAACTAAGAGCGTATGACAAAAATGATGCTGGACCACCCTGATACATACACACGCACACATCATGTATATATGTATTTGAGTAATATTGAAAGATGTGGATGAGAGGGAAACACGATAAGTAACAACGATCACTGTCTTGTTGTGTTTATTTCTTTTCTCGATCCCATTCCAGATGATTCTCCTCCAAGTTTCTCAGAGTTCACAACGATCCGACTTGCAAGAGCCCTGCACGTATCGATGTTCCGGCGGGAAATGCACTCCCGGTGCGTATCAGTTTCGTCAGCCGTTACACACGTATCTCGCTTCTGCGTCTCTTCGCGTTTCAAATTACCCGGGAGAATGTTATCTTCCTTGTACATAACTTCCTCGAATAAGACATCCGATGTCCTTGCTACGGATTTTTATAACTCTATTATTTATTCTCGGTTATTTATAAGACAAGGTATTGTTTGTTCATCGGTAATATTTTTAATTGTAAATTTAAGAAGTGGAGCAGAATGAAAAACAAAAAGGATGCTTATTAATAGCAGTTATTTTTCGTATCCATACCATATTGTATGATATTTATCCGAGGTGAAATCAATTTTAAGCTTTTACGAGTTCGAATTAAAAATTGAGAAATAATGTATTTCGTTTCGAGCTTACGAGTTATTTTCGCTCAAATGACATTTAATCGCCCGGAAAACATTTTTTCCAGCAGGTCAGCGTCAATGGAAACGTATTAGTCTGGTCTATAATAATGAGAGTATCGTACCAGTCTCATCGACCTTTCAGAAACCACAAATAACGTTCAGTCAATTCCAATAGTTCATGATCCAAAATAGCCAGGATTTTCATCTCGGATTTAAGTAATAAGCGTTACCTGCGGAGACCTAAGAGACCATTTTGGTGATTGAATATATAACTAGGTCTATTCAGAGCTCCGTAGGCAACTAGAAACTCTTATGGGTCTGGTCTGAGCGTCCGTCTGTTCCTCTGTCTATCTGTATGTCACAGTCCTCGTATTCTCTCATATATATCTTCACTGAGATAAAATTCGATGTATAGTCGTAGATTGATAACCCAACAACAGAATTGGTAAAAATTTAGAAAATATAATTTCTTTGGATATCTTCTCATGGACTGAAAAGTGTACTCAACATTTTTCCTCACTCATCTCATTTGGTAAGGTGTCTTTCAATAAACCTATTAAAATGAAACACAAAATCGTTCGGTGCCTTCTAAACCAAGTTCTTCAGTCACGAGATATTTGCTTTCAAAGTCGTTATCAGCGCGACCATCCCCCCCCCCCCCCCCTAATTCACAACATATCGATGCAGTAAATCGGAAAAAATGCAGGATGTAGCTTTTAATTAATTCGCCCAACGGAAAAGCAAACGAACACTGTCGAAAAAAATCGTTTATGTAATAAGTTACAAATAACTCTTTGTCAATGTAAGCAAATTCGTCAGGGTTAAATTGCTACGCGACCCTATCATGTGCGTCAACGTGGTCCCGGCAGAATTATTTTTCTCTTCTCACATTCTATTGCGCTCGAATTGAACGACTTTCCAAAAGCATTTTCAATGAACAAGGACAAAAAATAAAAATGACAAAGTTCGAAAACGGAATGAAGAATAAAGTCAAAGTTAGGGACGGTGGGGGGTGTCGTAAACCACGACGCGAAGGGTCGAAGAATTAAACTAATCAGGAATACGTGTAATCCAACCGCGTTGAAAGTTCTTCCGGGTAACTGTGTGACGCGGGAACCGTCGTTGCCGAAGCATCCCGTAGGACACGTACGCACACACGGGTTTGCAAGGGAGCGTTAATTATAAGTTGGCTAATTGGCTCTAACCGTTAAATCCTCGGCCTCAGGGTTCACGACGAAGCGCGACGCTCGTGAGAATGTCGCGCCAGACTAATACCCGTCCCAACAGACAAAGATGGTTACACGAACGACGAGGAAGATATAGCAAATCGGTTCCATCCTAACGGAAAAAAAAGTATTGAAAAATTCGTATGCGCGGACAAATTCCGAGCAATTGAAGCTCGGGGAAAGCTGGCTTCGCGCGCGTACGTGTGTCCAATGTTACGTAAGAGAGGGCGGTTGGAGAAGAATTATCAAGTACGCGATGAATCGAATGAGCCATCATGACTCTAGCATCAATCGCTGCGAGCACGAACCTTTCGTAGGTTATTATCAGCTTCCGGTTCCTGACGGCGGCTTTATCGGTGACCCCCTTCCCCCTAATGAGTTTCCTCTTATTTTTATCTGTCACAATCATTGATCTTGCGATTGCCAGAGTCACCCCCGATATTAGAGAGGTCGAAACGGGTGAAATGGTTTTGCCAAGGCTCATTTCATCTATCAGACTTTTAATCACGAAAAAAAATTATTCAGTTCCCATTCTTTCAATTATCTATGCATTCGTACATGCCTATATGAGAAGAAAAATTCTTTACCCGATCGGACCCGTGGCATTTCGTTAACCATGCTCGGTTGAATCACTTCATTCTTGTAATCTTGTAAAAACCCGAGTCAAGCCGATACATCAGTAAATCTCGGAGTCAAGGATTTGCAACGCAATTTTGCTTTTAATTTGCACTTTTTTCCTTTTTTTGCCAAATATCTGAAGCCAATTCGGCACTCTGGTTGCGGGAGACTTTAACTGCAACATCAGAACCAGCTTTTTCCTATCGAAGCTTTGGTTGATCCCCGACACGTGGACAATTTGTGGAGAAGCTTCGATAATTAATTGTTGTTACGTTACGTTGTTGTTGTCTATAAAAGCATGAAATAACCCGCGATGGCTTTGACGTTTAAATGATAATGCCAACAGTGCGTAATCAACGCGTTCCTCCGTTTCATTAACGTTTCCGCATTACTTACGCTCGATGAGCGCTATGCGACACACCGAATGAGCAAATAATTAATTATTCGTCGAGTGACTGGCTGGTATCTCAACCGTGCTTCGATCGTGTATCGGACAATAATTTATGTAAAATAGAATCATTGTGGTTGTGTTTACATGCGGGGTATTGCAGATTTTCGGGGGTATGTATTTATTTATACATATATATTAAGGTGGTTCTTATTTAGATCATTTTTGAATTTTTATTGCACCGAGGTCTCAATCAATTTAAAAGAGAACAAAAATGCTCAGTCCAACTTAACCTTTCTAGTCTTCCTGTATTTTTGAGAAAAAAGAATCGACTAAATGATAATAGGAAAAGTAACTCAAATTGTTTTTATTACTTTTGCGAGTTTGGTACAAATTCAAACACAGAAATGTTGTGATATTGTCTGTACTGCGAGTGACTTTCGAAGGTTAAATACACGTAACGAGTTTCGTGGAATATCTGACAACGGTTGGATATGCGCGACTGTACGATATACAAAGTGTAGAATTTTCGTCATAGTCGTAACAGCTCCTAATAAGCAGTTACGCCATACGTGGCTGAACAAATCGTGCCGTCGGCCTTCGACCTCGCGGAGGAATCGTCATATGGCGCTGCGTTACGGATTGCCGCATTGTTTCCAGTCCATAACTGTTGGAAACGAGGGTATTGAGGGTGCCAGCGGATGTGCTCGTTGGTGGGATCGGGGAAAGCGCGGAGAAGTGTCATTTCTCCATCTAGCCGCACCCTCGCCACCCTCGCAATCCTAAACAAAGTGCAGTAAGCTTAGGAGAGAACGAACCGGATACCGCGACATTATTTCAAGGGTAGTTGAGCCCCAAACCAGTGTGGTTGCACATCGAGAAGGGTCTCACGGATATAACGCATCACGCAGGACTCGAAGAAACGACTTTGCGATACATAACAATGTCATGTAGCGTAGCACGATTTGACTTGTATCACGCAGCAGCCATGGAAATCGTGTATTGGGTTCGAGAGTCGAGGTTTCAGCCACCCCCCAAGTGCCCGAGGGATGATCCGTGAAGAAATATCATGGGTCGAGGGTTTTACGCCCGGGTCGTAATTTTTCATGGGCCAGCTGTAATTGAAGCTCCAGACTGGATTAAATAAATCATACGATTCTTGTTTTTATGTCGTTGATTCAGTATGGCTGAGAGGGGATGAGGATGATATTTTTGGTTGAGAGCAATTGGGCCAAAATGCAAAGCGTAGATTGGTTGGAATTTTTTCTTTTCTAGCTGCAATAATTTATAATGTGAATCACAGACAATCTGTCGGACGATACATGTAATGTGGGGTAGTTGTGTCGAAAAAGATGGGAAAACTTACGGAGCTCTGAGCTTTCCATTCGTCAAAAATTTACGATATTTTTCGCAGGTAGACATCGTCTGAAGTATCTGGAATTGAAAAAAAAAAAGATGAGCCAGACGTCTATTCTAGGTCAGCAATGACTGAATTGCATTCTAATTTATTGGTGATGATTTATATTTGATATGATCCAAAATGCCAATATTTACACATCAATGGCCTGAAGTCTTCACAAAATATATTATTTATGAAAGTAAATATTATTTTTCCATTCGAACAACCTCCAAAGTATTAATGAATACGAAAGGAAGTTTATCGCAGCTGAGACATTTGACCCAATTAATTTTATATTGCAGTTATAAAATCGAACCGTATCCTGTCATCGCAGATATCAATCGAATACATTACTTTAAAAAATTGTTTCACATGGACCGTCGTAAATATTCGTAAGAGTAAAAACTGAATTTTTATTTTTTCAACGGGCAGAGGGATTTTGAAAAAATCGTACAGGAGATTGAAGAATTAATACTTTTATTCCCAGTATTTTGTACAACTCTTTATTCTACCTTATTTTCTACTCACTATCGTGCTGTTCGAGCGCCGAATTACTGCACGAAGTAGGATGATATCGGTCATAGAAGCAGGGAAAACAATAGTTATTGCGGCATCTCGCGCAAGTGATAAATGCCGTATTTTTGCTATCACAGGAATTTTTCAGTACATCTATCCGAAAGCAAACTTCGTTCACGTTCATGAACGATGTCCTGTCGTCGCACAATTTGGCGGCAAGCCACGCGTATTTTAACATGCTACAGAAAATTGGTGCCGACAATTGATGGTGTACGAGAGACTGAATTTTAATACAATCTTCTCTGGAAGTTATTTCTCTATCCTGTTCGATAATGTCAATAATTAGTCGTTCTGCCAATATAATTACTGAAAAATGGGAAAATTGCGTGTATTTTGAGCGCAAAACATCACCTTGCATCAGCGCATAGTAAGAGTTGGACTAAAAAGGTCAACGTAAGCGTACCATTTTTGTTGTTTCTATTCAATCAATCGAGGCCCCGGTGCAATAAAAATTAGAAAATGACTAAAATAAGAACCACCCCATTGTACACGATTGACCGGCTGCTGCTGTGAATGCATATGCATGGACGTACATACATATATAGACGTAGACGCTGGACCGGTTTAATTTGGAAGTTATGAAAATAAAAAGGCAATTCATAAGATATGCGTTTTCGTTTGAAGCCTGTGCAAGCTCGTCTATGTCGTTGTTTGTTCACCGCTACACACAGTAACGTGTCAGCGTTGAGTGTGCATTTGAGATACTTGTTTCACGTTGAGATGTGCACGAAGATGCTAATTGCTACAGCCGTGCGCGCTAGAAATTATAATTGGAAACGTATACAGTCGCCTGCCAGTCGACTCCTCGGGCCTACACTCTGGAGAACATGCTAATGAACCGGTGACAGAAATTTCAGTCATTTGACACGTAACCGACACAACTAAAGTCGACTACTGTATTAATCATTAAAGAATATTAATTTTTCCTTTATGTGTAAAATCTACAATAATATCTTATTTTTTCAGTTACGGACATTGCAGAGCGATTGTAAATCATTTTAGGACGGCGTGATGTACCTCAATGAGTAATTAAATACGGCAATGATTTTTTTTTCAATCGTGATTGAAAAAATGATTTACTGTCAAAATGTTTGGGAACATTATATTTTTGGTATCTGGATTGAACCTGATCAGGGTAATTTTTGTTTAACGAAACGTTTACAAATCTTAGATCAAAGCCATAATCGTCGTGAAACGTTGAAACAAGATTTACCTCGTATTCTATAAGCCAAAAATAAATTTTAAAAAAAAGTAAAAAACAACGTTCACGATGCTCGTTGTCACTTGGCAGTGGTAACAAGACAACGCTGCAATTAGTACGAAGAAAGTTTTTAGCTTCGTGATGGTTGTGAGTCGACAATTGAACGCAGTTGAGCGTTCGACGTTTGACTAAAGTTTTCATAATTATATTCGTCACGGCATTATTTTCCATGTCAAATGAGTGCCACGGGCGCTAAGAGGTTGACTTGTTACGAGAAGCGAATCAAAAAAAGAAACGAGAACACAAAGAGGAAGAAGAAAAATGTTGAGCTACGGAAGAGCCGAGAGAGTTTGGGGTGAGAGTGGAAAATCGCTCAGGGGAAAAGTTTTCGTGAGGTAGTCAGACACTCAAAGGCGAGGGTGCAACGACTTGGACGAGAAACTCGAGTTCTCAATCTCGGGGCTCAATGGCTCACACGTTCTTCCGCGTCCGACCGGAGAAAGAGAAAAAAACCGTCAAATCGGACGTAAAATTAGGCGGAAAAATGTGGCGGATGCCAGGCGACGGAACTTCCCTCGCACCATCATTCAAAACAGTACAACGGAGATTTTTCAGCGACCGTGATAGACAACAAAGTTGTGTATACAACGTAAAATAGAATGAAACGGATATAAAGGTTTTTCAGAGATAAAAGGAATCCACCGCACCTGGCGGTCTTTCATCTTTTGTAAAGAAACCGCAAAAAAAACCTAAAAGAAGGAAAAAATAGAATAAAATATAAGCTCGTCAGTCGCGTCCCTGTGGTACCGACCGGCCACAGTCACGAAAACGGGAAGTGAAAAATACACCCACAGAAAAAAATGGCATCCCGCTAGTGTCGTACCAGAGGCATTGCATTTTTTATTTTACTCCCAAATGATTTACTTTATCGGAGCCTAAATAATTAATTATTAAACTCGCGGCCAGAATGGACATTTCCCATCGGTTGCGGACTTTAAATTACTTTCTATTCGAGGACTTTTCGCACAAAATTATTGATAGAACCAATGAAGATTTATTTGGAACCAAAAAAGCTGCAAGATAAAACTTGCGAAACGCTTCTTCGAGGTTGAAGTCAAAATTCGGCAAGTTGGAAATTGTAAACTGCTTTCAGTTCAAAGTCCTAACAAACCCGGAATCTATCCAATCCTTCAAAACCCAAAGTAAATTACAACAAAACGTAGATTTTTCAAAAATTTCAAAGACCTGGACGAATTTCTGGATTCTTTAGGACACCTTAAACGAACTGAAATCAAAATACCAATAAATTTTTATTGGACCATCGCAAAGGCCTTCTCTATGTAGAATCAAAAATAAGAAAGGTGTAACTAGTGATCGATAAAACCTATAACAATTTTGCACGATAATAATAATATCCTAGCAATATTGCGTTACGCGAGATCCTACACAACCCCGCTCACTGCATTAATACAGGGGATGCTTCATCGGGTTATGGAAGACGTTCGAAACTCGAAGTTCAAAGTTGTTCACGCGTTTACTTCGCGTGCTTAGCTTTTACTCGCGCTGCGCCGCTGAGAGGAATTGTAACGTTCGAGCCATCCCCCGAAATCGTCTTCGCATCGTCGAACTGACTCTTGGGTTCCGGGTTCAAACTTTCCCGACTCAGAGTCTCGTCGACTGGAATGAATCAACGATGGCTCGGAGAGAGCCACCATCGTCAACGGCCCCGAATGCATCCGACAAGCTATATTTGTATAAAAATATATTATACACAATCATCTCAACACGGTACCGCGTACAAACCTAAATGTAACTTTCAAACGTTCGTCATTCGCGAAGAACAAAATCATTCTCGGAGCTTAAGCTAGAGGCCCGATAGTTGCTGGGCAAACGCTTTTAAGGAAGCACTTCTTAAGGAGGCTGTAAAATTTTGAAAAAGTCGATTTTTTTCTCGGAAATGAAGCGTAACAAATTTGAGTAATTTTTACTTTTAAAAAATTGTTCCATTAATTTTGACTCATTCGGTAGTTTCAGAGTTGCAAAGTTTTATTTTGACCGAATACGAGTTAATAGGATGTCAACATTTTGGCCGTCCGCGACATATTTCGAAATATTTGTACAACTCGACCCCTCGACCGCTCACGTAGTCTCGAGGGCAGTGAAAAGTCAGTGCGAAGAGTCACCCGCCGAGTGTTTTGTTTCGTCTGGTCGGCTCGTCTCGTCGCTGTGCTACCATCAGCATTGGAGGAGACGTTTTCCTCGAGGGGACCCGAGAATAGGAAGCGAGAAAGACGGGACGAAGAAGTTGGAACGGAGATACAAAACCCCGTGCCATGAGAAGACTGGTCCGATCTCCTGGGATTCGTTTCCTTTATCTCTCGGTCTTTCTTCAGCCGCGGTCGCAATTACCTCCATTGAATTCGCTCTTCCACGATGAACGTGACGCCCGCGCGAAGAAAAGAAAGACGCGAACGTAAGGAATAATTGCTCGAGACGAATGTAGATGTTCTACGGGCCGAGAAGCATCTTAAGTGCTCGATGAAGACAGACCGTGGCCAAATTGAACAACGGAGAAGGAAAAATGTCATACAACCGAGACACGAAGACGAAAAGCTTGTACATCGGATACATGAATATACCCCTTAATACGGTATCCTTAAAGTATCCCTTAATATGGCCATTTTAGATTTTCGATTCTTTCATCCTCTGAAACGACTCAATATATATATTTTAAAAAATCGGGGACAAATTGCAGACATTTACTACATCATTATCCTGTGGGACAGAGCAATCGAGATTTCTCATTTGAATAACGTTACATTTTATTGATTACTTCGATTAAATTTTGATTTAAAAGTTTTTTTTTCTGATTGAAATTATGACACCTTACCAACAAAACACGTGGGGATTCAGTTTGGGAAACAAATAGTTGAATTCTTCACGGATTGATGATGTATTATACAAGCCCGCTATTTCCCCTAATTTTTTAAAATATGTATTGCATCGTTCTAGAAAACAAGAGCATTCAAAATCCGAAATTACAATTTTGAGGGACCCCTTAATACCTATAGTATATATATGCTTAAATGTTAAACTGGTAGGGAAGGGCAGTAAAATTTTTCTTCGCAAAGCGCGATCGCCCGGACGTGAGAGCGAATCTTCCCCAAGCGATGATTCAAATTTTTCTTCCGCACACCCGCATGAAAGATCGTCGTAAAAATTTTCCATTCTCCAACGTGGGTTTCCCACACGAGTTACCGTAGACGAGTATGAACTTTTCCTCGCAATCGATGGGCTCCGAAGCTCGTATCTAACGTACTGAGGGACTTGCGAATAGGGCAAAATTTTTCGCAGCAGCGGAGAGGGTGGATGGAACAAGTTTTCCCGTCCGGGCTTCTCAGACACACCTGTGTGTTACGTACATGGAGCGTATGTGGTTCTTTTCTTTTTTTTCTTTCTTCCGTCACAGCTTCAGTACCTTTAGTTCCTTCAGGCTGGTGCAAAAACCTCCGGCCGCAAACGTCGCGAGATCGCTTCACAGTTCTTTTTCACAAGGACCGCAGACACTGCGCGCACTCTTGCGCTCTCCGGCACTCGACGGAGGAGCTTGTGTAATATATATACCACGCATCTCTCACGTCAGCTGTTTCACCTCACTTTTGATAGTACTCACTCCGTGGCCGACCGCCCTCTTCGGTACGAGCTCTCTTTCCTTCTCCCTCCTTCTCACCCCTTCGCGCTTTTTTCTGTTTCATCGTCGTTATCCAGTTTCTTACTTCCCTCCTGTTCGAAAACGCTGCAAGAAAACTTATCTTACAGGTCGTGAGACTCCGTCAATGTCGCTTTGACTCTTTGTCAAGCGATCGTTTTTTCTGTTTTTTTTTTGCCCCTACGTTCAATCGAATCAAAAATGTTTTATTGGATACGTTTACACGAAATCGATGTCTTTCGTTCGTGGATAAAATATCGAAATTATGGTTCATCATTTGCCCTGTTATGCTAGTTTAAAAAAAAAATTAAGGTATAATAATGTCTTGTGGTTGGGGGATTTAAATTTCGTTTAATTCGTACCCTCTAATAGGACGTAGGAACTACTTGATTTGATTGATAAATGAACAGAAAATACGAAGACAGCTTGGCATCATGCCTTTACATTGGTACGCAATGGGGGTGAGAATAAACGTGGAAATTTTCTCTGTTAACGGCTTTTAGCCTGGCCACCTGGGTCGCCGACGTCGCGCAGTTACCTTTTTCCTCAATTTTTTTATAATTCTTCGTTCATGAAACCTCGTCCATTATCCTTTCGTTCGCTGACACATAAGTGTTATAGGGTTCTGACCGACGAAGTTGCGGTATCCTTATTGGATCAAAAAATGAAAATAAAAATAACTGAAAGATCCATCACAAACTTCTTCTGGCTCTGACCGAAGACATGAACGATGTTGCCTTGCTGTTTTTTTTCTTTTATTATTCATTTTATCATTTATACGTTAAAAAGAAACATAAAATCGATAAAAGTACGCGCTACTAAGAAATATTAATTTTCATAATTTTCGCTTCAATCGTTTCGCTTGAAAACTTAAAAAAAAACCAATTTTACAATTAGGCGACGTCGACATTGCCTGCGATCGAAATTTTATTTCACTTAGAACAATCGAGAATGTCGAAAAAAAGGAATCTTAGGGGACGATTTTTTTTCATCTTCATTGGTCTGATCGATTTTTTATTTATTGCTTATTTTTTCGTGAATTATTCATTGCCGTAAATGTTCAATCGTAAATGAGGTCACCGAATCTGGACGAAAGCTCGGACGGATCAATGAGATAATCAACATAACTTATAATTTAATGCGTGCTTATCAAAATCCCTTTCGCGCGAGCAAGTGTAACGCGTTAAAGCCGGTGACGTCGGCTTTCATGAGAAAACTTGGTGCCAGCAGGAGCACCGGCAACACAACCAAGCCAACCCTTTAAATATTCATACACCTTGGCAGACGTGAAGCCCGAGCGTGAATTGTTCAAGAAATAATTCTCCATCCGGCAGCTCTCGAATGGAAAACAAGCTCCAGACTCGGCACTCGAGAAATTCCGAAAATAAATAAAAATAAAAAATAGACAATCGTCGGGCATTACGAAGAAGGCTGAAAATTATGAATAAAATTAAAATCTACAAAATCATGCCGCAGTGACGTACATTAATGCATCGCAAAACAAATTTTATTGAAGAATTGAAAATGTAGCAACGAGTTTTCCTGCAAGCTCTCTGTCGCGTCTGAAACAAAAGACTTATTGCGTTTTATTTTCATTCTTGAATTTTTTTTTATTTCGAATCGCGCGAGTAATTTCACGCGCAGTGACGATTAGTCCGGTAAAGGCTCTCGTGTGTTAATCAGGAAGCTCGCCGGCGACGGAGCCAATCGGGGTGCTTCTGCTGGTAGTACGTCGACGACGAAGTGGCGTGTCAAGGGTCGTTAGCGAGATTACCTAATCTCTTGTAAGCGCTCCCGAAGGAGTACGCGAGACGTTTCCACCTGGCGGAACTATAAAGAGCAATATAACGTTGCGAGAAGTGGCACGAAGTCTTGAAACACATTAATCCTCGTTCTCAACGGCTCCGATAAAAGAAACTCCCATTATCAATTCAGCCTCAGAACTAAATCCATCCGTATAAGTAAAGCTACAACCGTCATCGAATTTCTCAATACAATAACTACAAAGATTCTAAATAACTCGAATGACAATAATTGAAAATAGTAGATTTATTATTTTTTCGAGAATCATTATTCAATATTTTGAAATAGAAATAATTTATTTTCCGATTTTTGCGATTTTCGGCATCCCCAAGCCTCAATCCATCGTTTATTAGTCGAAATTACAAGGATCTTAATCTCAATTTTCGAAAAAAAATTGATTTATTCACTTTCGCCGCTAAACCACGGATATAGCAAAAATCGTATGTATATAAATAAATATTCATTATATTCCCTAATCATAAAAATCAATAATAAATAACATAATAACAATAGTACAAAATTCGAAAGAAATGCCACACAAAATATCAATATATCCGATTCTCAGCGGATAGTGTAATTTCAATTTGAAACTGTGCTGCACATTGAGGCGTCTACGAGATGGATGGACGGGTGTCGAGAGGATCCCACGTTCAACCGTGCGAGATGGCCGACTGCGAATACATCGAAGGCCTCACGGGTTAGCCGATCCGAGAGACCGAGTCGAAGACCCGCCAACTCGATTACCAATTTGCATGGTGAACTGCTGTGCTGTATACATATATATATGTGATGTGCTCGCGTATAGACCGATGGATAGACTCATGGAGAACGATGGACGTGGAGAGTCCAAAACCCCCGCACAGTCGAAACGACGCGGTACCTCGGAGTTACGGGGCCCAGGCTTTCATCACGCAGCATCCATCGAACCGCGGCACTCGGATTAGACGCTTTTGTCGAGTTTCGAATGCACCGCACCTCCGGGCTAAGCGCCGCGAATCGCTTTGCTTATGAATGAACGGCAAATCCCTCGACGTTCCGGACTTTGGCTCTATAGCCTCATCTTCGTCGTCTATTCGTTTGCACGTTGGCTTATATATATATATATATGTGTGTGCTTTCGAGGCAAAACCAAATAAGTCAATTTTTTCTGAAAAGTGAGATTGTTAAACTTTTGTAATTTGGATTGAACGACGCTTTGAAAGCTGGAAACATTAATTAATTCGTTGTATTGTGTTTTATCGTTTTTATTTAAATCTCTCGTTACAAGATAAGGCTAGCAGCAAGGCTTTGATCGTGCGCGCGCGTGCGTTTCTGTGATCCGTGACGAGTACGTGTGTGTCGTGTGTCTGTGTTGATTCGGTGTATCTCAGTTAAATGATATTCTCGTCAATCTGTGTAGATAATGATACAAACATTCACAGTGTAAGGAGACTGCTACGGTTCTCCTCCAGTTCATAGCTATTTTAGCGAAACAATTTTAATGGCTATATCCATACGATATGATAGGCTATCTTTTATTTCGTCGGTTTGTCTCATTCATTAAATCTCCTCCTTTAATTTTATCTCGGTCTCTCTCACTCGCTGTCGTCCACATTCGCTCTAGCTTTCTCTCTCTACCTCTCTTTCTCCCTTGCCCTCATTTTCTCTCCCATCCTCGCTCTGTCTCGCTCTCACTCTCGCCCTTTCTCTCCCTCTCTCTCACCCGCGCTCTCTTCCCAAAACTTTTCATCGTTATCGACTCGCAATGCCCATTACAATTACACGTGATCTATAACTAATCTCTTCGCTCACTGGCAGTCAATATTATTTATATATTTATTCATTGATATATATTTTTTTCATTTTAAACTCTTTGTTCCACTTTAACTTCGGGGTTTTAGGTTACACAGTTGCGTTTCGTCATCTTCCGATGTCGTCCGTCTGTTTGGGGTTGCAACGTTTCGTCCTCGACAATGCGTAAAAATCAAAGTCGTTCAAACACCAATCGCTCGATCAGTCGTTTATCAATTTATCCCTTTCATCCGTTCGACCATGACATTCGCCCATCGTTTCACATTCTCGCGGATCTAACTAGAACGACAAAAATTCGTACGACACTACAAATATAATAGCTTTCGCTTCGCCAATATCGAGCTTTAAACGACAGTTATGACAATATGTACAGATTTATTTCGTACCGACGCTAAAAATATAATAATAACGATGATCAACCGTGATGATTAATTATCGGATTAGTGATTAAATATCGCGACGACGGATGAACGGGTCGTGAGTACAATTATAATCGCCGGATCGAGTGTCGTGACATTTTAAGCCCGATATAATTTCATTTGCCGCAATGGAAAACCGCGCGGTCCTATGTATATATCTCATTTTATTGAATTTTCGTTATTTAATACAATTAATGAAAATTTTTGACTGCTATTTTGCTCGCGTCCACCGCTCCTCATACACCCGTAATTTTTTATTAAATCTCCCGATTCCTTCGATGTAAAAATAAAATTGGAATAATAACGAAAGAAAAAAAAAATGGTAATATACTTTGGCGACAATCCGAAGAAACGGCGACCATAGACCCGTCCCTCGTCGTTCTAAATGGTATTATTACAATAATAGACGCAATATATTAACTATCAATTATTATCCACATGCGCAATAGTCGACTTAAATTTATTACAACGTCATTTTCGTCCCCGATTAATGAACCGTTGGTATCGCGCGGTGCAACATATCGGGACTTTGTCATCTTTTATATTCATTCATTTCTTTTTCTTTTTTCTATCGCGGGACATGAGGAAAGGGATTGGTGACCGACGGCCGAAGATACTTCACACGAGGGCTGATGCACGAAGAGTCAAAAGAATTTCAACACGATTCAATCTTATTTTTTCTTTTTTTTCTTCTCACTTATGCGGTTAAAGTAACGCGTAACGAAGAAAAAAGAAAAAAAAACGTTAAAATTCTGGCCAAGAGCGACAATTATCCGTAGGTGCATAACACGCTGGTGACAAATTATATAAAATACATTCTAAAATAATTTTATCGATAATGAAAGTGCGGAGGAGGCTGCTGGTGGCATATATATATATATATATAGATACATATATATATTTTTTCTTATTATTCATCTTTGCGGCGCAGTATCGATAAATCGTAATAACAAATCTTTGAAGTTGTTGAATCCGGCGGGGATTCGATCGATCTTGACGAGACTCTTGAGTCAGCTAGACGTAGATGCACCGGAATTAAAATAGGTGAGAGAAAAAAGTGCGAAAAGTGTTGTCGTGTGTTCAATTCGCCATCCAAACGAAATATTTGTGTTTTTTTTTAAAAACATTTTTTCGATCGACGAGTTACCGCGTTTTCTCGACGTTCAGACGAAAACACGTTTGTAGCGAAACAAACCCGTGGACAACGAGAGAATCGTGAATCCAGTGAAAAGGGAGACGAGCGAGTCACAGGAAGCGGTGAAGACCGGTAGGACGATGGCTTGCGGCATCCGGTTGTGGAAACGAGACACTTCCGCGCCGGTTTCACGGAATCCCGCTTTAGACAGAAACCTTCGGGAATATATATTCCCCGCAAATCCTCTTGACGGACGATAAACCCATGGCGAATGGATTATCGGCTCTGTTTCCAAGGCCCCGGAGCCTCCCCCGTCGCCCCGTCAGCTCGTTGCTGATTAATATTAATTAATAGCCGTCGTTACGATCCGCCATCGACGTTGTTACCCGCAAGACAGACAATTCTCGTCTTAGCGAGCTCGTAAACCTTTTCCTTGGGCGAACCTATTTTCTCGTATATATATTATTATTACAATAATAATATACTGTATTATGTACGTGTAGGCAATGAAATCTCTGACGGATTAGAATGGTCCGTTTGTTGTCTATCTCTCTCTCTCTCTCTCTCACACTCACTCTCGCCTCATATCTTCTCTTCATCGGATTATTTCTTGGTCGACGTCCCGATGTCCTAATCCCGTGACGCCGTTGTCAATGCATCGCCCAGCCGACGGTGTAGTCCCGAGATGCCCTTCCCGCGCGACGCAGACGATCTGTGGATCAACAAAAGTTTCGTTTGATTTAGATCATCCGGTTTAGAAGCTCCTCGAACTTCGTTGTTTAATTCAACAAATCCGAGGATCAATCGGGAAATAACATTAACATGAATTAGAGGTTCGAATCAATGATACAATCGGGATTTGAGCTAAATCTGTGTCCGTATACTTCCAGTGAAATGTATTTTGATTAGATCTATTTTTCGAGCTTGTAAATAAAATGTCCACATTTGGTAATGGTTATTTATTTTTAATAATTAAAAAATCAGATTGAGCTTTCATCCGAAGGTGCGATTAACGATATGTATTATTTGAACAGTTAGTTAAATTTGACAATGTATGTGCAATGTTCTGCTTCTGGATTATTTCAAAATAAAGTTAGATTCAACGTTTTATGGATGGTTAAAAATACACGTAAGATAAATTTTTAGAGTCTTGACTCTTCTAATGTCGTGATTTTTTTTATTATTTTCCATTTTTATAATCCGGACGGCTCGGGGTGACCGGAAGCTTGGAAACAGCCTCTTTTGTACCGTAAATCACGAGCGTCCGTCACGAGCAGGAAGCTCCGAAAAACTTTTGAACGCCAGCAGATTTATCGCTCTTCCTTTCGGCTCTGCGCGGCCGCTTGTACGAAAATTTTTTCGTTAATCCCCGTCGGGCTGCTCTCTCGTCTTCGATTACCGATGGACGGCGCACCACCGAACCAACGGCTTTAAATCTAAAAGTGCAATCCTGTCGAGGCTCGGAGAACAAAAATGTTTTTTTTTTCGTCGTTGTTTTGTCTTTTTTT
The DNA here is from genome assembly GCA_963971145.1 of Sussaba pulchella. Classification (NCBI taxonomy): domain Eukaryota; kingdom Metazoa; phylum Arthropoda; class Insecta; order Hymenoptera; family Ichneumonidae; genus Sussaba; species Sussaba pulchella. Next base: position 12,592,476 of record OZ020174.1, on the reverse strand, counting down.
GTTCTTTCACCGCAAATACGTAGTTAAAAACGACGCCGCGGGGGAAAATCGCTTTGAAAAGCTGAGACGAGCTATAAAAGCTCTAAGAGGGAAACGCGATGTCCGTCCAAGCTGGATCCAACAATTCCTAAGGTCATTCGCCACACACGAACTGTTTGAAACCACAAATTTTTGTGTTACGACACGAATTGTATTTCCGCCCTAGCGATCAATACTCGGTTTTTGAACTTTCTCGTGCACCAGGGGCATAACATTCCCCAGCACATTTTCGAGTCTGATTTTCTCGTAAAATTTCCTCTTGAAAGTGATTTTTTTGTTATTTGATAATATTTAAAAAAGTTAATGACACCTGATAAGCCTTATTTGAGAAGCTTTTTGAGAAACTTGCTGTGGTACCAAGACGGAAAGTTTAAAGAGCAAAAATGAAGTCGTCGAATTTTACGTATTCTAAAAACAATTGAATAAAAAAATAAATTGAAAAAATCACAATGAAAAAAATCGTTCATTGAAACGGATGAATAATTTGGCGCGCGCCAACGAATCTCCGGGAGTGTACCGAACTACCAATTGAAACGAAAGAATGCTTCAATGATTGCGAGGTTGAAAAGCGTATATCCCGTGCTCCCATAAAATCCGCGATGTGGATTATATTCCGTCGGTCCAGTGTCGATGGTATTTGGCATCGAAGTGAGAGCCAGCCGAGGAAATGCGCGAAAGCATCGAGCTCGTGGAACGCCCGAAGTAGAATACAAATGCGGGGGGGAAAAAAAAAAAAAAACATTCGCGTGTGGCAACCCGACGAAACGATGGGGAAAAAGTCGAGTCAATTTTCACCCTCGGGGGCTTTCGACGTCGTAATAATTGAAGCTTCAATTACCGAATTGAATTGCCACGAATTTCCATCGGAATCTCGCCTTTTTTCGTCCCTTTCTATTTTTTTTTTTTTATTTTTCTCGTTCTCTTGAAATTCTTATTTTTCGTATTGTCGACGGGCCGACTATAGTTCGTTCCGTACGCTCGATAAAGCTCGTGCCTCATCCGCGTTCAATGGATTCTTCATATCCAACGCTCTTTCGCTTCGCTGTGCGCCCCTCCCCTTCGCACAGCGAGAGCTCGAACAATTTTTCCGAGACAAAGTAGACGAGGAACCGATGATGTACGGCATGCAAGAGATTTTTGGCGTATTGCGAAATCCCAACCGTTCGCGGGACACGGTTTTCCATATCGGCGATGCGACCGAGTGCAGGTCGGAATGCGCGCGCGTGGTAGTTCTCGCGGTTTTTCGGTGTGCAACGTGTCTATATATATACATAGCGACGTGAAAAAACCGTGTTTGGGTTCGAGCTTCTGCACAGAGACTTGTTCGCCCGCCCGTGCCCGAGGCCTCAGACAATGCAACGTTTGCAATTACTTCTCTCTTTCGCTTTCTACTGAATTCACCGCCCGGCACAGAGCGCCCGTAGTTCCTCTTTCGATTCTTTTTTGTTGTTTTGGTTTTTTTTTTATTTTTTTTTTTTTTCAACCCTCTCCCGCTCTCAACCTTTCCCATTTCTCAGGGCGTATTTGCTCGCTCTACTCTTCTCAAATCCCCTTCGTATTCAACAAGGACTCTCCGCTTCTTCGGCAGTGCCCTTGCACCTCCTGCCCGTCTTCTCCCCTCTCCGCTATTCGACTTCTCCCTTCGTCTCTTGTCTGATTTTTTTTCAGCCGTACAAAGGCATCAATTGGAAACGCGAATAACAGAGTACCGAATACCGACTAGAATGTTTACGTATGCTTATTCATTTGTTATCGCACTTTGATGAAAGTATCGATAGGTTTCCGTAATTCGTTCGGAATAATCTAACGTAGGTGAATGTTATTTCTTTGTGGACGAGTAGAGTTTGGTGAAGATGTATAAGAATACTTTTTTGTTTACAATGAATTATAGTATTTTATAGAATCTATGACCCATCGTCATCTCGTAATAAAAATATTTTTTAATTAACTTTCATTCAATGAATTTCGTTCAGAAACAAAATTAAAAAAATTGTCGGTTGATCGAAAAGTTTGAAGAAATGTACGTGCGCTCGATGAATAAAATAAGATTTTGAAAAAAAATCTACGGTCGACGTAAACCCGAGATTCGCGAGAACCGATATTTCGATAGTTGTATTCGTAGAATTTTACGGTCGTGGCGGCGAAGTCGGGTTTTCAATTTCGGTCATAGGGCGATACACGCGACGACTGCATATGCGACTGACGAAAGGGAGAATCGATTGCGGCATTGAATACAAATGGGTTCATTTGCAATCTAGAGACGTAGATTCAGAGCCGGTCTCGTCACAGAGTTCGGACAAACAGACGCACTGCACCAACAGCCACAGCATTTCCACGTTCTACGTGACAAAAACTCTTTCGTTTCGTCAACCGCGTTCCGCCGTTTGCCGTCTCGCACTTTTATACTCGCCGAGTTTTGCTCTCTGCGCTCGATATTCTTCGTTTTTAATCAATAGTACCGTCCGCCCGGGGGCGCAGGGTCGCTAATTAAGATCGATATATTCCACAAAAAAAATTCGAATGACTTCTTTTTTTTTTTTTTTTTTAATGGATAGAGGGCTTTTTTGGATTGAAATTTTTTTCAGAATGATTGAATTTCCCGAAACCGTGTTTTGGAATAAACCGCCAGAGTTTCTATAAGCATCGCGTTAACGCTACTGTCGAATAAATTCATCGGGAATTCAACAGACTATTGAATTTATTTAATTGCACCAATATTTTTTTACCGCCAATTTCTTTCGTGCCCTGAGGGCACGGGTTTCCATAGCTGTGGAAAATTTGAAACACTCGTTACAATTTCCGGCTACCCAGTGTAATTTAATTTCCGGGAATCGACATACACGATACGCCTATCGATGTGTTTGATTGATTCACAATTAATAAAAAAATGCAATGGGTAGACGTAGCAGATAAAAAAATTGAAATATATACGATTTGATAATGTAGTAGAGATTTGCAATTCGGCTCAGATTTTTAAAATATATATTGAATCGTTCCAGAGGATGAAAACATAAAAATTCCAAAATGATCGTATTGAAGAACTCCCCGAAATATATATGTACATATTGCCGACGAGATTTCATAAGACATGAATGAATAACAGACAAATGAAACAGCCAGGTGATACCGTGCAAGCGCAAACTCGGTAAAACACGGTTGTCGGACGTTGCGGGCCTCGTGCAACTCTCCTGCGGGGCATGCACCGTTATATTGGGTTACATCCGGTCCCGTCCGGTGGTGAGCGCCCGATCTATATTACACGCTACTACTATTATACGAGTACACTCGGCGGGTTTGCATGCTGTTAACTGCCACACTGGCCACCGGCGTAATCTGAAAATCGTCGAGAGAGTCATGATAGGCTTGTGGCTCAAACACGCACCGGGTCCCCGGGCAACCACCGCACGTTTTATGTCGCGATTACACCGCTATACCGACGCAAGCTTTAAGTTTTACCTGTTCTAAAAATAAAAAAAAATTTTTTTTTTTATTTCGCACCTAAAATTATACCAAAGACCACGAACCAAACAGTTTAGAAAAAAAGGTAAAAATGTAAAATCTCTGACTTTCGATTGTCTCTTTGGAACATAAAATTGGAATAAGCTAATGGTCGTAATCGTGATCATCAGTCTAAGGTATTTAGAATGAATAGAAAAATATTAAAGGAATTGTTTTACTTGGCTTACCAAGGATTTAGTTGGCGAACGGCGATGGTAGTCGAAATATATTGTCGAAATGGAAAATTTATAAATTTTATCAATGATTAAATGATAATAGTTCTAAATAAATGGAGTAGTGTAATGATAATTGTCGTTTGAATGGAAATGACATTTTTTTTCTTCTAAATTGTACTGGATGATTGTGCAGTGTGCGATAATGATAATGATGATGACACGGTAGTAACCGCGGTGCATGAATCGTGCGTCAATCAATTGTCACATTTTATCGAAAATATTTATTTTTTAATAATTCGTAAGAAACGAAAAAACAATACCTAGGCGAACGTCACATCGCATTAAGATGTCGCCACCTCGAGCCGGGACTGCCGTACTGCAACAGAGACCGCAAACCCTGTCAGAATCTGTTTATGTTCTCAACTTTTTTTCAATCGTTAGCATCCATCCGTAAAACAATGAAAAACAGAACTCGTATCGTTATCATGACATGCGTAGGTCTACACTGGAGACCGCAATAGATGCAAAAGGTTTCAAGAGTTATATCTACTTAAAAATCTCGGGCAAATTGTTCGTTAAAGTGTTCCGAGGGAAAAAAAGTAACATCTGTTTTAGAAATTGAGAATTAGACTTTGATGATTTTTCATCCTTCGCCCGGTTTTTTCCGTAAATATCTATAGATATATATTATTTGGGAGTTTACATGGAAATATATTTTTTGAAGCTCGTCTTCGTTGCATATTCGATTTGCCGCTGACCGCGACTAACAGTATCGTTGTCCCTCACTTTTTTTTTCCATTTTTCCCCCCAAAAAGTCAATCTGGAATATCCATGGAAAATGCCGAAAGCAGAGTTTACCGCGAAACAAATAAAAACCGCAACTAGCCAGTAAAAAAATAAAAATAAAAAAAAAAAAAAAACAACGCCAAATATTGGACGAATCTGGTTCGATAGCTAAAGCTTCGTCGTCTGTGTAATCTGGGCTGGAAAATCACGTGATATGTTTTTTTCCACCTCGCGAGCACACGTGAAACGATATGAAACCGTATGCATTGCGCTTCGCTTCCATCTCTGATTACTCTTCGATAGTTGCATCACAGGTGTTGCATTTTTCCCCGTTTTCCTTCTGTTTTGAAATTTTTTATTTATTTTCAGCGTCTCTTGTTTTACTATTAATTCGCGGATACGTCAATAAAACCCCTCGAAATTCCGAACCATCGTTTTATACATCAAATATTGTCGAATTTTTTGTCTTCTTTCGGCGAATATTTTTTATTCTTTCTCATTTTTTTCCTGTCGAAACACTTTATCGACACCGTAAAATTGGAAAATATTATTTATCCCGACTGTTAGTTTTCACGAATAAAACCGAAAAAATTCGATCATACGGCGATTCTGTGTTGAAATACATTTTTCGGACAAAATATTCGAATGCCCTACCGTTGGACGATTCTATCGTGCAAATACGATTTAGAATCCAACGGTTTTATTATATTTTTTTTTTTTTTTACTTTTTATGATATTGCGAGACAAAAAAATTCGTCCATCGATAGCGCATCAACATCAACCCAAAATGTTGAGCCTCCAATGCTGAAAAACAATTGTTTGTTGTTAGTTTCATTCGTTGTTAATACAAACGTAAAATCGGGTTGCTTGTGAGTAATGGAATAAATTATAAATTCTTGGTAATTTATTTTTTTTTTCGGTTAATTCGAGGTTGATAAATTTTTGTAGGGCGGAAGTCGTGATATTCGGGGTGTGGGGACAGGGCAGGGTTGCAGAGGCGTCGTAGTCGGTACGTGTTAAGTTGTTGCTTGGCTTTTGACGTTGCTGAACGTCGGTGGATTCGCGTTGAGAGCCGACGAGGGAGAATTTCAGATGTTCGCGTCACGCAAAGCGGATATTCGCGTTGGCTGTGAAGCTTCGCGTGCAAATTAACGCGTCACGACTTCATCGCTCGTGGCCCGATGGTTTTGCGAATGAAAGCCCCCCCGACGTTTGAGACCGTACGGGTATATGGGTGGTACACCGCAAGCTTTCGAAATCTTTCCGGCAAGTCCGCGAAAGCCCGAAGACCACCGAGGAAATAAACCAACCGGTTCCGCGAACCATTTGCGACATTTGTGTTCCCGAAGTCACCGCAAAATGAATCTTCAACAGCCACGGCTTCTTTCTTCTTATTCGTAAATTTGTTTTCCGGGGCGGAAATGGTTGAATTGCAAAAATTCGGCAAAACCATTTTTAACGCGCATTCGCGAAAATTGGCGACTGCAGCGATTAATTTTTTTTTTTCAAGAACCCAGACTGGTATGACAGTCGAAAAAACTCCATTAAAATTATTATTTTTCGAGTATTCGATGGAAAATCGATTGAGTATATTTTTTTATTTTATCAATTTAAATTGCGAAATTTTTTTTGTTTGCATTTGAGGGGATCAATCATTGCATAAAATAGATATAATTTTTTTTCGAAAAAGTAAAAAAATTACTGAAATTATTAATCAGTAACAGTGTCGCTATCGCGATGCAAAGATTTTTATCGCCATCGACAAAATATCGCCTGTTTGAAAGTTGAACGGCGAATTGGGCTTGCAAAAATATCCCGTTAGAATAAATAATAAAATTTCATGATGAAACAAATTATCTTTCAAAGCACGGTTTCCATTTCATACTAGTCTGGGCCCTTGGAGCTTGTGTTAAGATTCAGGCAGCTTCAACGAAGCAACTTAAAAATATGTAAAAAAAATAAATAAAAACAGCGAAAACAACACTCTGGATCGGTCGAATTTTCACTCGGAAAATCAACTCGCGGCGTTAGCTACCTTCACTGAATAAGGGCAGGTTTCCTGTGGTTCATGTTAAAGAATCTGAACTGTAGCCGCTGCGTTAGGTCTTTCCGTACTGTTGGGGAAACAACATTGTGTTCGGTGAGTAATATAAAAATTGCACATCACAACCACGATTCGTCTGTAATTAGTTAATTGTCCGTCGACTGGATTTGCATTGTTTCCTATATGGTACCGATAAATAATTGTGTCGCTGTAATAAAAATACATGTGTTGTATTGCGTATCAAGGCGATTAAGATTTTTGTACGAGTATAGATGGAAAAGTAACAGAAAAAAAATATAATAGATGGAAGAAAAAAAAGAGAAAGAGATGAAGATGTGAGCGTTCTACGAATGAGATTAATGAAGTAAGGGCGATGGAGCAGTAATGAGCGTAATCGTGCAAGAGTTGCAATCATTTGTAAATTATCACCGTACGAATGAAAAATATTTTAAATATCTATCCTTACTTGACATGTGTACATTTTTCGGTTTTTCTAATACAAAATGATTCGAACAATAAAAATGATAAAATGATTATTCCAATGCATCGACGGTTTTTAGAAATATAATTTCACCGTTATTTTGCAGAATTAATCATTTCAATAATTTTCTTTTTCATTCGGCTGGTGATCATTACTGCAATGAATGATTGATGTTTGTTAGCAGCATCTTAGGATTTCGCGAGTAATACCAATTTCGTTCTGTTGTGGCTGGTAAATTTGTTGTAATGTTTTCAGTGATTCGTTGAAGAATAATTGGGTAATGTGATATTTCGCTATTTGATTGGATTTTACGGAGAAATAAAAGGGCGAATTGAATTAATAGTACGAAAACACAGGCCGACAGTACCACAGATGCGATATTAATACCGTATACGAAATGAGAACGTACATCATTCCACTGACAAATCTCGATCGTTTCTCGTCGGGGCTAGGTTTTGTCTTTTGTTTATGTTACAAAACCATTTGAAATTCAACATTTGGATTGTTAAGAGTTATTTAAATCTCACTAAAACGACGAATAAAGACGGATAAAAATATATCAAAGGGATTTTGTGAACTCGACAATTTTTCGATTATTTACTCTTTTACTCACTGCGCCGTGTTCAGGGCGCTACGATCTGTCTTTAAAGCCGTCCGCGGGAAGAACGGAGAAGCCACCAGGACCCGCACCGATCGCAACAGTCTTTGCGCGCTCCAAAGCTTCCACACGACAGACTGGCCCACAAGGAAAATAAAATTCAGTTATAGAAAATTCTATCCAGACTATTCGAGTGATCCAAGATACGGCACGAAATCAACGATGATGATTCAACTGATTCTGTGGAAATTATTTGGACCAAAGAAACATTCACCGATCAAGAAAAACTATCGAATATTTATATAAAAAAATTATTCTTTGCGGTAAATGTAATTACAAAAAATTGACGAAGATTACTCCACCGAAAAAAAAATTCTAAATAAATTTGAAAAAATTCAGATATTTAATAAAAAGCCACCGACAACGAATATAAAGATTTTCAATATTTCAACAGCTTCGAATAGACGTTTCATCATACTGACGGATTTTGAAGCGTGGGCGTTTGTGACAATGTTAAGTTTTTACATGGAAAAAAGATTCAGAGAGGGTCACGCCGGGGTCTCATAATTACCTCGATGCCGCTAGCTTAGATAAAAAATGAGTGATTAAAAGCAGGATGATTGGATGAGTGGTGATTGGCTACAAGCTCTATGTCAGACTACGAAGCGATTTATGAAGACTGTTTTTTTTTTCTTATGAGTATTTGCTCATATAGTCGTCATAATCTCCCATACACTGGCTGCCATCTGGATGAAAGAAAAATTAACAAGGTGATGATAATTGATATAAGCGTATTCTCGTGCGTCACATAATTGGATACGAGACGTTAAACACGTTCGAACTGTTCGGGTTTGACGTCAAGCTACGCGAAAAGATTTATTTCGAGTATCGTTTAAAAATTGTTGCAATGGACGACGATTGTTCGATGAATCCCCATAATTCAACGGATATTTAGAATACTGCGGGTAATTCAATTCGTTATCAAACAGCACCGTGAGTCACTGCCTTGGATAAACGTTGGAAAAAAAAACTGTATCGATATGAAAGAGAAGTTTCGATGATACATCTTTTTTTTGTTCGTTATTATACCATGGCAAAATGCGAAATACTCACTCCTGTCGATGTTGCGCTGAAGGTGCGCAGCGACGCGATGTCTTGCGTCGTTGAACTCAAGATGGAGACCCAGTCGTAGCAACGTTGGATTCTGTTCGACGAGATGCGTTATTTCCATCTCTATTTTGTTACCCAGCACTTGCGACCGCTGAAATTAATGGATTTAACGAAAATAAGAATGTGTCGAATATTGACAAACGTCGAAACATTGTGAACAAATGTCGATGATATGGGAAATATTACCTGATTTGAGCATCGAAATTCTTCGATTGCTTTGGTATTGAGAAGCGCTCTGATGAGCCTCACCATTACAGTTGGACTTATGAAATTCGTTTCGACACTGGAACAAAAAAATTTCGTAGAACGTTTTGAGATACAATTTCTCCGCTAAGCTGCGGTGAAATATTAAATTTATAGTTTATCGAAGTTCAATATATCTAAGGTATAATTATTGAATAATCGTATAAGGAGAATTTACCGAAAAAATGATGCAATGTTTATTCTTCATTGTCTCTCTTAATTTTACGTTAACGAAAAATAAGCTGAACTCACTTGAGAACTCTGAGAGTAGAATTTTTTTCCATTGCTTCGGCTAATCTCTGTGCCGTCCTGTCGGTCAGTCCGACATTCGTCAAACTCAATGTTTCGAGGTGTGTATTTACTTCAAGCGCCTCGAACAGCTGAAGGAACTTTTCTTCCGAAATGTTCTGCAATGTAAAAAAATAAAAATTATTTTTAACAACTTTTTTATAATAAATAAGATAAAATAAAATAATTACAAAAACTGTGTATTTACTTTGATATTGTTCCAGTTCAGATCCATTAATTTGTGATCATCTTCGCGGACCTGTCGGATCGTCGCATCGACGTCCGTATCGTTGGGCGGATCGATCGGAAAAGCTTTTGGTTGACTCGCCTTCGTTATACCGTCCCAACCCATGCCAACCGGCTGGCCCGAGTTCAGTAGCGAGGCGTGATACTGGTCCTGATTCATCATCGAGTGAAAACCGAGGATAGCTTAGGGGAAAAAAAAAAAACGTTTATAACACGATACAATATTGATTTTAATTATGAAAACAGTGACGAATTTCGATGAAATAATTCGCGAGTATATCCAACAGTCATTTTCGTACTTTCGGGCCGTGAATTTGTTGTGAAAATTGAAAGAAATACAATGATTTTCGTACCAGCGAGGTCAATGATCTCTTCTTGAGTAGCCGAAGAGAGCGCTTGCTCGTATTCATCGCCAAGATCAATGGCTATCTGCTCGTCAGCCTCTTTCTCTTTGATGTTGTCTTGCGGGGGTGGAACCCACTGAAAAATAAAAATAAAAAATAACGTTCGGTTTTTGATGCGCGGATAGCGCCGATTCAAAGCAACGAAAAAAAAAGTTCAGAACGTTCTTACGTAACAACGAGGAAGAGTTTGCTCATGAATGACGACGGGGATTATTCATGATGAGTGATTGTTGCAGAAAAATCAATACTCACTTTTTTGCCTCTTACGACACCGGGCACGTAGGGCTTCAGTTCAGGAATATCGGGTGTCTCCAAGGCTTGCTTGTTGATGTGGTCGATGAGCTTTTTGCGGTTCAGAGGCCCCGTCGGAGTTTTGTCGCATTCGTAACTGCAACGCTCCGAGGGTGGCATAAAACTGTCCTGAAAGGAACGAAATAACGATTTTCGTCAATACGGAATCATGCAGATGAATAATACTCTTGAATGTTTAAAAAAATGTTTTTGAGTATTTTTTTTTTTTTAAGTGTTTTTATATTTTTATTAAATAAATTCCCACTCCTGTATAAGATAATTACTCCAAATCAAGGGAAATAAGACTGAAGTTTTCATCAATGGAAAAATCTTTTCCGGACAAGCAGCAACTCAATGTCTCATTTTATGGAGGGAGAATAAAAGACAGCTTCAGCTATGATAATGATAGGAAATTTAGCAACTTACATCGGGGTCGACTTCCTTGGCCAGAATATTTATCTCTTCGGGAGTAAGCTGATCCAGAAGTTCGTCCACGTCCACATCGTCATATTCGCTCAGATCCTTGCCGTACAGCTTCGCCGCCGTTGTCATGGTGGTCGTTTTGTGGCTCGCGGATGTCTGAAAAATAAAATTTGTTATTTAAAAAATGGCACGATACAACTAATTTCTTTATCGCTTCTTTCACCATATCTCATTACCATTTCACCATTATCTCATCACCATACTTAGAAATATAGCTTTAGAGCCCACAGATCTCACAAGGGTAAAGATTCTCATTAATTGAGCACCACCTCAATACTAGGCAATTATCTCAAACAAATAAACAATAAATCCTTATTGCACTGAGATTACAGACACAGAAGCACCTGCGGCAATTGGTTTCAAGACAAAAACTAAATTGTATCGAGACCGTAGCTCCAGCAATCGACGAATGTTTCAATTTTTCTATAAATTCTCAAACTAAACTTCTTGGTGTCACCAATTCTAACTTTGATCATAAATTTAAAAAAAAATTGCACTATCCTAAACAAAGTCAAGAAAAAAAAAAAAAATACTAGCACCCGCGCATTATACGGAAACCTAGAAATGGTACCATTGATAACATCAACTATAACAACTGTATCAACAATACACAACACACATAGAAAATTCACCTCGAATCCCAGTATCAATTACTTTGATGATAATTCGTTGAAAAGTTTGCTCCAAAGAAAGTTGTTGGATTGTTTTCAAAGAATAACATATAAGTATGGATTTCCATACATTGCCAACGTCGAATCGTGTCTGTCGTTGGTTCAACAATTCTCTTGGAAAATTTCACTCAAGTCAACAGTCTATCGGACACCAGCGACAATGACAACGGCAAGAGATTATTGGCGGGTACGAAGTTTGTGTTGTGTGCCGTACTAAGGTTATAAACCCAATTGACTGTCGACGGAGTCGGGTTTAAGCACCACCCCTTGGACTACTCGACTCGTCAATAAAATTTCGGCAGCTTTCCAACCCGGCTGATGCTCTTTGACCTGAATTATTTCGTATAGATTTTCATTGACGATTTCATTGCCAAATTTTCTGACCCTTTAACGATTAGAAAAATACATTCGGCGCATGTACTACAGAAACTATCGAAGCGCACAAATACATGCATGTCCGTGGTTTGGAGACTAAACTGAATAACTTCATTTTTTTGATAAATGGAATCGAGTAAGAATTTAGGAATTTAGACTGGAAACCAGGTTTTGACACACAGGGATGCAAAAATTACCCATACCGAGAGAAACAAACAAGATAAACCTAACCAAATAAAATCATTTTGAAGGCAAAACCGAATGAATCCAACGTTGGTTTTCTTTTTTATCCAGTTACGGACTATTTAAATCTTATCAAATGCTAAATCGATTAATACCAAAAATTGAATGTAACCCGATAATTATTGTTTTCTAAATCGATTTGTCCGCTGTGATGGAGTGTTCGCAACGAGAAATCATTATTTTTCGAAAAAACGTTTTCTGGCCCTATTCGATTTGCCTCGAAATCGCAGATATGATATACAAATACGTATATTTACCTAACCGGCTCGCACAATACAGTTGCACGTAACAAGGTTATTACTCCGTTTTCGTCAACGTAACGAGATTCATGTAACGAAACTTGCTATTCCGAAACTCCCGAAGACGAGATTCAATAATCACGCTTAGTCACACACGATTATTTTTTTTCTTCTATTGAATTGTACGAATGAAGAAAAAAAAGATAAAAAAACCTCACCCACTTCTCATCGCAGGGACGCACGCTTTACTGACCTGTTCGCAACTGCGGCAGCGCCCTTTTGACGCATACAGTACGTACCAGCTAACTCGACAACGATCGCCGCTGCTGCCGTTGCAGCTGCTGATCCAAAGTGGCCTCGATAGGGGACCGCCTATTTCTTTACTTTCTTATTATTATCTTCTAATCAGCAGGTGTCATCGTGCGACGTAACGCCAGACACTTGAAAAATTTAACCGTAAGTTCCAAACTTTCGAGGAATTTTAACGTTTAAAAAAAAATATTATTTTTTTTTTGTAATTGAAAAAAAAAATGTTCTTCATTCGATGACGAAAAGGTTGACGGATAAAACTGTCGGATAATCGACGGAGCGATGGATGTGTTAGGAGAAATACGGTATAGACACGAAGCGTTAGCTATGTTTCGGCTCCATTCGGGAGCTACGAAGCATCATCGGTCTCGGGTCTTCCTTATGGCGGGGAGAAAGTTTCTGCGCGTCATTCGTTGCGCAGGTATTGACGTATGGTACAGTCGCGTCTGTAAAACAGCCGGCTGAATAACACCGGACGGTCCTGCCGAAGCCCGAAGCTGGCGCGCGTCATCGTTTACTCCATGGAAGATAGACAAGGAATTAAGAAGACCAAACGGCTGTGGACGTACTTCACTGATAGTGAGCAAATTATTGTCAAAAGCACACCGAAAACAAAAGAGCAGAAGACACGAGATCAGCTTATTCGGTCTCCTGTTCACTAGTCATTCGTTCTGCAAAGATCGTCACTGGAATCAAACCTCATTTAATGTCACATGGTCTGACAGTGTCAACGGCATTGTGTCATTGTGCTGACGATTTTTTCGAAGGAAAACAAAATGGGCGAATCGACGGGACCCTCAGCCATTAGAGCTTGAAGGAATAACCAAAACATTGACAACGTTTAGTTATCGACAACTTCATGATTTGATCGATCGGCATTCGTTAACAACTCCTTTTTTTGGTCTTCACACGAGCGTTTTTCTTGGGAAGTACGTGTACTATTGTACTTCTAAAAGAAAAGTTTATAGATAATTGTTGCTGATATAAAATTAAATGCCGAACCCATCACCATTACACGGACACGGACAAGACCCCCTAATCAGAATAAATAGTAACCTAGTTACTAATTTCAGTTGCAAAATTCCCATCCTCAACATAATTTTCAGAATTCTACAAGTCTAGAAGTCTCAATTGGCCATTGCATACATTTTTTTTTCACAGTTTCGTGGAACGAATGCGATGATAATATGTCTAATTGGGCGCTGGCATAGTGTATTGTTGATTAATAATGTTTCAAACTATATTTAGTTACATATATGTAACGGCGGAACCCCTACGATAGAGCAGTGCGAAAAGCGGATGAGATATTCGCGCCAAGAATCGTTTGACAGAGGATTGCGAGGGCTCGCCGTGACCCGCGGTCACCCTAAATCCATCATCGTCCCCGGCTCGGTTACGGCGCTTCCTCTGGCCGCGTCGGAATTTAATCTAGCTATAGAGCCATCGCAATTTGCCGAGAGGCGAAGGTAACGCGCTTCTTCTATTGTAATTTAATTCTCGAAAGGTTCCGCGAGGCGAGTTCCTTGAGAGAGGCCTCGAAGATGCTCGTATCTATGGCACAATACCCACTCGCGACATGAAACATTATGTTCAATTTCTCGATTGGGTGTCAAAGACGAATTGCCTAATCGTTATTAAATAAATGTCAACGTTGCATCAATGGACTCGTAAATCGAACATCAAACATAGATAACAAACGGTATAATCGACGTTTTTCGATAATTAATATTGAGATTTCTGAATCGCTTGTCAATTATTACCCGTTTTCGGAGTACGGTATCTTCTCAGGGAAACGGAACCTTTCGAAGATGACTCGCGTTGCTTTCCATTTGTCACATATGATTTCCTCAGGAACCATGTGACGTAGGGACTTGAAATTCGGCATAGTAATACATCTTCCTACCCCGTATATTTTGTACTCTTCACTACTCAAAAATATTCGTATAGGAATAAAGAAGAAGGCAAATTGGGTACCCGAAATTTTTGTTTTCGTATTTTATATATTATGTGGGGTATCATTTGGAAAGGCTTGTTATGTTAAGACCAAAAATATTTTTCAAATATTTTTTAATAGCATATTTACGAAGACAGTTTGAAAAGTATGCAAGTAGAGCATTCTCTACTTTTATCCCCGAAACTACTGGACGTAAAATTTTTGGAAAATTAGGGAATACAACGAAAAACTTAATATTCTCAAAGGCAGCCGAATCTCACTTCAATGGTCGAATCCAGATTACTTCATAATTCATTTTCATCTCAAAAACTCTTGCATGCATTTTTTTGGTAGTTTTCGATGTTCGTTTTGGCGGGAAACGGGCAAAGCAGCGTGTCGTGGCAAGACGATGCGACTCGGTCGATAACTTATCCACCGAAGGACAAAATATTGTCGGTCAGTTAACAGAACGTCTTTGAATCGAAAAAAATGCATTAATTGCAACGAAAAGACTAATATTCCATTTAATTCTCCCAAAAAGTATGTCAGTCTTGTTTTTTTAATATCAAGCGTACATGATGGTGCGTAAGCACCCGCAATCAAGAACCGGCAATAAAACCACCAAAATGGTAGAACGTCTCGAAGCATCTATCATTTAGAATAAATTCGACTGTGAGACCAGATTCTACATAAAATACACAAAGACCCGAATCTCGATCGAAAGAGAAATCCCATGCTTCGTCTACTCGTGCAGCGCTAGCGTTCAAGGTCGTGGGAAAGCTGCGAAAGAGTCGAAGAGGTGACGCAGGCGGATCAGAGGGACGATTCGTCGCTACCGTTGGAGAGAAAGAAACATTGGTTAAACAATGAAAAATATGAAAAAAAACAAAGACATAGCCGGGTGAGGGTGAGATTGACGAGAGGACGTACCGAGAGACTAAGTCGGAGAAACGCGTCTCTCGGTACCGGGAGTTTTGATTAGAGTGTCCATCGTGTTGTAGCGTTCAACCGGCGACAGCCAACAGAAATAGCTGAGGCCTCCTCGATGGCTGGCAGCCGCCCAAAGGTCTATACTTGGACATCCCCGCGCCATGATTATTTATAGTGAGCACGAGCGCGGCCACTGGCCTTCTTGTGAACTAACTAGCCGGCACCAACGACTATCCTCCATGCCCGTGACCTAGGCCCGTATTAATGATGACTGTCCCCCTCCCCCCTCAGCCCCTTCCCGGCCCCCGTGCCCCTCCCGACAGCTTGGGACAGCCACTGCACTTTCTTTCAGAATTCATCGCACGGACGACTGAGCTCTCGTGTACTCTCGTTGCACCCGTACAGCATGTAAGCCTTGCCTTCCGCCATCTTCTCCCTCGCGCTCATCATCTCCGAGATCTTTCACCCTTCTCTCGGATTAACCCATTCGCTTCTCACAGTCATGTGTGTCTCCACTATTTTTTTTCTTTTATTTTCTTTCGCTGCTTCTTTGTGTACACAACGAGAGATTCGGTCAACGACTTTACATTGAAAATTACTTTTTCAACGATGAGTGTTTCAGGAAAGGACATTTCGTTGACAATTTAGTCATTTTCAAACAATTACAATTTATCGGAATGATTTTTATTTATTTTTTCAAACAACAAAAGTCGATAGTGGTAGAATGAATTTTGCAGTTCAAGACTGTCGCCAGTTGTGCTAGCAAATGGGTTGGCAAAATGGCGGCTTGCGTTGTTTGTGCGCCGTAAATGAAATCAGACAGCAACGAAATGCAGGTTTGTTTTTACAACGAGCCAAGGCACCGGAAGTCGTTTTGTTCAGCAGAGGCTTTAAAGTTCTTCGGGAACTTCGAAATTTTGCGAGTAAACGAAATACGGAATTTTCATTGGAACCCGGGGGTCAATGCACGATGTCGTAAAGCTCTACTTTATAGCCAAACGCGTAGTCACCTCGGTCAATCACCCCCCGCCCCTCTTTCTACCCCCGCGAACGTCCATACATGAGAGCAAAGCCACGCATGCGTGATATACACATATAGTTTCAAAACATACACAAAAAACATTGGTACAGCTAATTATATTTTAATGATCGGGCATTATCGCCTCGTACGACAGTCAATTGATAAAAACGCTGCTCAACACAGGTATACCCTATCAAATATAGTTTCTAACACACATACTAGACTACATCATTTTTTAACATATTTTTTGTGATTTTTTTCAGTTGAAAAATTGCAGTTTCTTCTTCCATTTTGTTTAATATATTATATGCAAAGAAAAGTCTGTGCGTGAGTCGTATATTGCCAATGGGCCATCGGCAGAGGTCCTTCAGCCCTTAATTTAAAAAAATGTTGTCATTTTTCATACATTTAATGATTGAACAAGGGATTCAACGGACGCATTTTTATTGCTTCGTTGCCTCCATTTTTCATTATTCCTAGTTAATGATATCCCGTGTGTGTGGGATGTTGAAATTTGCGTATGGGATCCGGTCCCAGGTGTATACATACTGATTTGTAATTTTCGATTTCTAATTAAGATCGAAGGTTATAATAATTTTTTTTGTAATTGACTGTTATTGTAGACGCAGAAAACTGAGTGTCTGCGAAATGTTAAATCACGAAAAATTGTAGCATTGAGGTTCACGAAGCGTCAACTGAAGTCTCGAGTAGTATATCAAGGTGCAAAGATGCCAAGAAGGGTATCGCATCGACACTAACCACTTAGCAGCGCACGACACAATTATGTGACGTGAGCAGCAAGTAACAGATACTTCGGGGATCGTCCAGCGTGAAAGGCGACGCTATAAAACCACCAGCAACATCGTCATTGCCCTAAGGATCGACTCAACATGACAATAAAATCACGAAAATATGTTCTAAATATACTTTTTGACCATGAAACGATAAAAAATATCTGTCCATTATGTATAAAAAAAGAGAAATAAAGTATCAGCAATAAATTCGTTTCATAAGTCCACGGAACTGAATTAGTCATGAAAAAACATTCAATAAATTTATCAACAATTTATCGCTCTTACTGTATCTCATCACACGTATGTATTATTAATTTATTTTTTATCGACGCAAAATCGAGAAAAGCAATATTGCGTTGCCATGTCATTATTGGTAATTTATCTCGACGTTACGAGCAAGCAGCTTGGTCACGTCGCATTGCAATTTGCTGCCCCGTGAGTCTCTCTTCACCATCGCGGATGCATAATTCAACGGGCTTGTAGCGTATAGATGCATTCAGAAACGAAAGTCACGTTGCGCGCAACAAGTTTTGTGACCTATTGATGATTTTTAGCACGCGCAGGTTGCATTGTGGGTATAATTACAAAGATGCAATCCGTGGTATTCACACTTCTGCCGCGCGAGTCAACGATGTACTCTCTGCCGTAGCATAATAACCGGGGATCTGCGATAGTCCATTGCTTGGGAGCATAATGTTCAACAATGGTGTACGTGTGGCCGTTTGACGCACGAGAGATCAACCGAACGATTGAATAAAAAATACTGGCGTGCGTCCTCCGGGCATCCGTTATTCACATGATTATTCCCTTTCATTCACCACCCAATAATATATATACATCATCCAAACGTAACTAGTTTGCAGTTAACGGAGAAACGGTAAAAATATAGTGAAGGAGATAAAATGCAGCCACCGTGGAGTATCTCCATTAATTAATAAGAAATGAAGGATGATGAATAAAATTCAATAACAATAATATTATAATGTGTAGTATATTATATTATATATTATTTTTATTAATGATAATCAATTAAGTATTTAATAGGTTTTATTAGAATTTAGAATATGAATGAATTCTTTTTTACAGGATATAGTTCAATTATTGCTTCATGGAACGGCTGTGAACTCTAACTAATTGAAGCTAATTCGGTAATTTCGTTGGTTTAGCTGAAAATATTGAAGTAATTGAGACAAAATTTCATTTTTCGGTCCAGTTGCAGTAGATTGTACTTTTGCAAATTTTCGGAGCATCGAAGGTGAATTCGTTTCTCGAAACCACGTTGATAATTGTGCTTAATAAGCATGTGAAAAAAGTTGTGTTTGAAAATCGCAAGAAAGGAAAAAATACAAAATGAAGATGCGGAAGAAAAAAACGTTGTTTTATACTTCGTGGCGGGATAATCGCAGAACGAGTCACGAACGTATTGCGATATGCACGCGATGTTCTCTGGTGCATCGCAAATAATGATAATAATTGTAATAACTCTCGGGAGCTTCCGGCGGACAACAAAGTCACGCACGAATCTCAAAAATGTCTGTTTTTCATCGACCCATTAACGGAGCAAACCACTGTGAAACTTTGAAAAAAAACTGATATTTTTGTTCTCATATATTTCGAAAGATACCTTTATCGGGAAAGATATAATGAAACGGAAAATGAAAATAAATGAGAAAATGCTTTCAAGCTCCGAGTCATGAATTCGCGTAAATTTTATCGGTCCCGGTCTCATCTCAAAGTGTCGGCGATTTATCGGGCGAATCCTAGCGTTAAAAAGTTTACGGTTCGCGACTCGCGCGAATTAACGAGCGTTACCTCGGTTTCCGTGAACCGGACCGGCTATCATAGAAGCGGAATAATATAATCGCCGGTGCCGATGCTCGTCTCGGAAATAAACGATGCATCGAAGATACGGTTTATGGATTGACGGCGAACCCCGTACGACCGAAATAGAAGCGAACGATCTCTCACAGACAATGAGAAAGAAAGGGGGAGTTACTCGGTCGGGAGGAACCACGCGGGGTAGCTAAGCGTGCCACGGCAATAACGCTGCTGCACGCTACATGTCTATGTACTTCTCTTCCTCCTCTTCGCTCCTCCGCCCCCCTGTCCTTGCATAGTAAAACACCGCTTATGACTATCGGATGGTCGAACGCCCGACCGTGAGACCGGAAGTACGCCTCGTAGCATTTTTTTTGTCACCTTCTGGCGTTTATTATTTTTGTCGATACTGCCGTTCAGTTTTTTAGGGTTAACATTTATTTCCGCTGAAAATAATTATTTATCGTTATTATCATAAGTATTATCTCTTTGCTGTTTCCTGAAATTTACACCACTTTTGTGCTGGTTTCAATGATAATTATCGATGTTGACTGCTGTTTATTCGTAATCTTTTTGTTTCTACTTTATTTTCAAAAAAATGTAATCTCGAATCTTTCCGCCGTTTTAGGGATAAATTTTAACAACGAAAGACTTGGAACCTGTTGGCAATAGTGCCGACAACCAGGATGTCGGTAATCGCGGACGAATGAAAAAACGATAGGACACCTTTAACGACATCCGCGAGCGTGAAACCGTGAACGGCAAACTCCGCGCTAATTCCGCCGGAGACACTTTGGACAAAAAAAAACAAAAAAGAATGAAAAGTATTATCCATAAGTGCATTGAGCGTAGATTTTTTTTGTCGATGGTTATATTCCGCTTCCAATCACATTTTCACGCTCGATCACGTTTTCATTTCACGCGCGCCAACAGATTGTAAAAATTGTGAATAAACCGGGAAATTTCACGCATCAACAGTGTAACACGGATTAGGAACGTTCCAGTTTCGATCTCGTGGAAATGAGGCTAAACGTTTGCATTATTGCCTTGACTTGTTCGACGAGTCTCGGTGGTCAAATCGAGCGAAGTCGATGGAACGCGAGATTTCAACTTCAGCGGATTTCAGGTCGCGCAACATATCGTCATCGAGAACGTGGATTATGCAGAATGATTGATCACAAATAATCGTCGCCGCCAAGAAAGGAGAAATAACGAGTTAATAATATCCAATCCCTCGTCGGATAATCGATCGTGGGCTTGTATGGAATATTCGCTGAAAGATTCCTTGATTGCGCATTTATAATTCAATTTGCCGTGGTCGCAAGAAAAAAGAAGCAGGGCGCGGATCGAACGCGTTATAGCGTCAGGCCAAATCGAGCGAATCGATCGTGGAGCACGTGCGAGGCAGGAAATTTGCGAATCTCGTAATTCATTGAGGCAGGTCAGTGAATGGGCCAATAAATTTTTTCCTCAGAATTGCGATTCATATTATTATTATTTTATTAATAATAATAATGATAATAATAATATTTTTTTCGCGAGGCATAGAAGAAAATCGCCATTTGAGGCTATATACACTACTGATCACATTTTTATCAAAATCCGGTTTTGTTTGCCACTGATAACAGAAATATCATTCATATATTTTCGTATTTAAGGAAAATTATATTTCTTCTATTTTCTTAGTGGAAATGGGTAAATATTCTAACGATTGATTTGAGCGATGCAAAAATTTGGATATTAAATTGATAATGCTAACAATAATGTAATGAAACAGTATCGGACACGATGTCATATTCAATTTCCGAACCGAACGAAAAACGTGATTGATCGTCTCGTTAATCGATGAAATCGAAGAATGCATGCAAAAAAGTCGTATCTATTTATCGAACCAGCACTCGTGTTATATGGAATGTCACGTTTACTTACGAGAAAACTCCAATGAATATAGAAAAACACTGCACAAAATCACTGAATACTCGCAGATGCACAAAGTTTCTCGTTCGGACCGCTAATCGTGGACGGAAAAGATAAAAAAACAAAACAGCCGTATATCTCTGAAATTCGAATCGGAAAAATGATAAACTTTGAGAGAAGAAGCGCCCGAGAGTAACAGCGCGGATGTAGTCTTCTAAGCGAATGATAGTACACTAAACAAGCGCGTATTATGCGGTCGCGAACGTGGGAGAGATACAAGTACGAAAGCCAGCGAGTGAGTGAATGGTCGGAGTAGTGGTTAAAACGCCGCAACACGATTTTTAAGCCTCGTGGTGTACGATCAACGACGAATCGCGAGTTGTAGAAGCGACTCTCGTGTTGATACGTATACAATCGAGACTTTCACTCGTCATCGTGGCACTCGACCGAGCCAATGAGATTCTTTCCACGAGTCGAACCAACATATAAAAAAAGCTTCGACTGCGAGGAGAAAGCCCATTAAAAGAAAAAATTGAAAAAAAATTCTCCGTCGTCAATATCTTCGGTCCGGTGCAGAACGAGATGGAATTCTTTAATTGAAATATATAGTTGTAACTAACTGTTTTCGAAACTTGGTGATTCGTGAATTTACGACGGTTAAAAAACGTCATTCAAAAAATTTTCAGTCGGAATTATCGTCGGTTCAGCGTAGAACCAGGTGAAATGATTCATGAGAATATATTTTTGCGGATTGCTGTTTTCCAAATGTTGTAATTCGATAATTAGGATCAGTAACAAATACGGAATTTTTTTTCTTTCAAATCTATCGAAGGCTCACCAGAGGAGATTGCTCGCCGGAGGCTCTAGACGTCTCGACTTTGACACGTATTTAGTCGTACGTTTGTGAGTGTGTATGAATGTGTCGCTTGCGGTGTTTGTGTGCCGCTAAACTGCGATGAGATCACAGAACCAACTTCTCTCGATGATATCACTCGGCACCGGGTCTGTTCTCCGTTTGTTTATTTCATCCGAGTGCTATCCTAGCAATCACACGTTCATTCGTCATTTTGAGTCAAATTTTTTTGTTTTCACTCTATCTTATGTCATATTCACATTCACATTCATTTAACGTATTTATTTTTCACTCATATTTTACAATTTGGCAGTGAGAAACGCTCCAGAATGGAAAGCGAGAACGACTGATTAACGGATGTTCCCACGAGCCTTGGTTATTCGGTTCTGGGCCAAAAATTTTCTCGAGGTGGGAACGCTCGCTTATTCATTTAGTTAAAACATTGGGAAACAAACGAGAAGACGATGTTTTTATATTTTTATTTTTACGCGTGTGAATTAGCTCACGTCTATTGACGATCCATTCCTAATTACGAAACTATTTATTAGATGTTCCTTTCACTAACAAAAATATTACTTAAAATTTATTACAAGATACTGAAAAAAAACAAATTTATTTCGTTCTTTCTCAGCAAGAACATGAAAAACAAGTTTCATGATGAGTTAATTTTTCCAAATTATTCACCGTGACAAGCATTTATTTGCCATTGAAATTTCGAGATCTCCGTAGGTGTAACGCCTATGAAGGTTTCGTCGAGTCCTTCCTGATAACACTTGGATTCCCACGCGTGGTCTAGCAAATCGCTCGGTGGTCAGCTTACCGTGACGTTAACGAAGGTAATCTACGGATTGTCCTCGAAGACATTCCTTGCCTAAAAAATGTGTCGGCGGGGGGGGGGGGGCTTCCACGTCACCCGTCTATACGGATTTTATCTGTTCTGATAACATACATAGTTTCCGTAATCGCTCAGGCTTCTATCATTCCATAATCAACGTGTATAACAATCATAATTCTTTTTCAAAGTAATAATAATAATAACTTTTGTAACGACGAGTTACTTTCAGAATAAACATTAGCCCGCAATAAAAAATATAAAATGATAAAAATATATGTAGAAAAACACACGTAAAGTCAATTCGATGCGAATTTACGTTTAGCTCAAAGAGACGTTCATGCGCTTACACAGCCACGTGACCGCAGTTTATGGCTGTTCCACTTTTCAGGGCTAAATTACGAATTAGTTTACCACTCGCACCCACGCTCGGATTCATCTATTAATTCCTTCTCTTTTGACTCCTCTTCTCTCTCTCTCTCTCTCTCTCTCTCTCTCTCTCTCTCTATCTATCTATCTATTTCTCTCTCTCCCTCTCCCTTTATCATCGTTCGTCCGCAAGAACATCCGTGCAAACGGTAGTTCATTGGTGGTGTAATTGACGCACCAGTGCATCAACTCCGCGCACGTACGGAGTTCCGCTCACGCGGGTCAGTGTGTCACGAACAATTTTACCTGTTAACCCGTCGCACCTACAATTTCCGTCACAAAAATTAATTCCCCCGAAGGCTTCGAATCCACCGAATGTCGCGTCCAACAGGTTTTCCACGTTTTCCTTCCATCGTCGATAAATAATCTCATCGCTTCATCACAGCCACAATTCGAGAAAACGAATAAATTAGAAAGTAAAACAAGCTTATGTTTTCACCGTCGATGACAACCTCTCTCACCGTCATTCTCATTATAATGCAAAATAGTCTCAAATGCAGTACAATGACGACCGAATTGATTGAATGAATTTTTTTTTTAATTTGCACAATCGGTGTTTTTACAATCTTTTTATAAAAAAGAGAAGAAAAATGTGGTCGATGACATCGTCTCGGTGGTACATTTGTTCCACCGTGAATTCAAAATAGATTAACGATACCCATACGCATACGCGCACACGTGGTACAGCGATAATTGCGACGAAATAAATCGGATGGATGGAACGCGGAGCGAGTATGCGAGAGGAAGGAGAATGCGCTAAGGAAACTCTTTCGGTCTTCGTCTATCTATACCGGCGTCTCTCACTGACCTCTGCCAAACGTTTGGACCGGAGAGTATTTCGACCCCGCTCCACAAATAGTTGTTCACCGAGCTGAGCTGAACCAAGAGTAAGGAGCGAGGAACGAGATCGACCATCTCGAACAAGGAATATACTTATATCTTCATTCATTGTATTCTTTGTTATTTTTCCGATATATCAGCATCCATCGGCTTCTGTCGTTATCATTATTATTGAGCGGGGCGAGCATTAATTTGCCTTTTAAATTCCGAGATCTCAGTAGGTTTAGCACCTATTATTATTGTTATTATTATTCTTATTATTGTCGTTATTGTTATTCCTATTATTATTAGTTATCATAGCCATAGACCCAGTTGAGGTTATAGCGACTTATTGATTGTATGGAAATTGTGTGAGCGTGATTTTCTAAGATAATGCAACTGGCACGAGAAACTCGATTTCATTTGAAATTCACCTCGAGTATAGAGGAGCGTGCGCCTCACACGTGTTACCACGTGCCCTGCTCATTGTTGACAAAGACTCTTTCTCCGCGCCTAAGCGTGAGATCACAGTGAAAAAGTTTCCAACGGAAAGTTCATGCGGGCAATTGCATTCCACGGTTCTTTTGTACTTCATCGCAATAACCGAACATGATACATTGTTTCACGCTATGGGTTGTTCGACGAAACGACCTCAAGACAATTTATCGCGAAATGGTCGCACTTTTCTTTTCTCTCAGTGTTTTTTTATGTTTCATCGAATCGTTCTTACTTTTTTTTCTATCATTTTCAGTTGATTTTGTTGTCGCCCATGATTTTTTTTTTCGTCGTAATGGGGCAATAACGACCGGAACCATCGATTTCTTTAGTAGGCGGGTGTTCACAGCCAACTGTGCCAATATTATGTTTTATGCAAACCTCGACACTCGAAATACATACAAATGTCGATGTTTCGAGAAATCGGGGCCACCTTTGATCATCGGTCAGATCCGTTTTTCTCATTCGCACTTTCCGCAATGTGCGTCGACCGATAATTACGGGCATCCACGCAGTTTAATGATTGTTACTGTTGAGATTACCACCAGAGTCGAATATTCAATTTTCACGTGGTATTTTTTAATTCTATTCCAAATGAAATTTGCCCGTTAACGAATTATTTCATTTCCATTCACGTCGGTTCTCTTTTTCGTCTGGATGGATTTAAAAAAATGATGTAGGAAAATTGCCATTAGGCTTGAACAAACTGCATTACCGACGTCATCAAACACCTGACGCAGAACTCAAATATCTCGTCAAAGTACATGCGATGTGCTAGCTCGGTCGGTAAAAAAACCTGTAAAGCGGTTATTTCGACGACGATTTGTCACTCGGACTGATGACGAGAATCGTTCAGTGCGTGCTGAAATTGTGCAATCAATCGTTTTTTCGTCTCTCATCTAAAAAAATTGAACGTGGGGAAAAACCACACACTTGGGAGATTGAGCCAGTGTACTTATCAAAATGTGAAAAACCGATTACTACTCACGCATACCCGTATTTTTGCAGATTCTTTTTAAAAACCATCCACCACCCCCGTCCCGCAGTCACCCAGAGAAGAAATACCTTCATTTTTCAGCTCGTTACATCGACCCCCTTAACCCGGATCGATTGTTTAAGTTATTTCGTAAGTGCGAGCGACGTACTTTCAGTCATCACTTTTCGCCGGTACCGAGCCGCAGATCGAGGAAGGGGAAAGCGGGGGGGTCGAAAGCGATCGAGCAAAGTGGTTATATTATCTGGCGTCAAGGTCGGCCGTGATCTCGAAATATACCGGTGAATCGATCGGACGATTCGAAATAGAATTGGGATTCGCGTGTATTTTTGTTATCGAAGTGGTGCGTGCGTGAAAAAGTTTATCCTACGCGTCCCTTAAGTCCCGTCACGACCACCACCCAAACCTTGAATAAAAAATAAATTTTAAGAAAAGTTTGAGAAAAAAACAAAAACTTTGGTCCTCCTTGTGGGACGATCTTGACAGTCTAAAACCCTCAAATTTGATGTAAGAAAAATAAAGTTTAAAAAACGTGCGGCGGGCAAGAACATTTTTTTTTTTTTCACTTCACGTGCGTAAGAGAATGGGCGTGACGAAACGAACACAAGCGATGCGCGTGCTTGCGGAAAATCTTGTTTGAGAAGATATTTTTGGAGCTTTACTGTTAAAACGAACGTCACATAAATCATTGCGCTGTTGCTTTACGAGACGTTCGAGAGCCATGTTTTTTTCTCATTCTAGGAGCCGAAAGCTGCGATTATACCGGCTCGTTTCGCGGCTTCTTTCTTCTCACACTGGGCTTCCACTCCGCGTGTTTCGCGTAATCGGAGCATCGGGCGCGATGTCGCTCCGCGCCTCGCGGATTACCGCGATTGCTGATTTATTTTTCTTTTTTTTTATATCTTTTTCATCCGTATCGTCAATATTATCATTGGCACGATCACCACGTGCTGTGGTTTCGAGCTTCAAAAAAAAAATTCAAAGCCGGAAATACAGCGTTGTGAGAGTTTTGCTTGAGAATAGAAGAAACATTTTTTTTAATTCATTATACAATAAAGTTAATTAATTATGGACGGATAATTGATTGAAATTATAAGACGATCAATATTGCGTTGAGCAAGCCTTAATTATATCAGCTGATGTGCCAATAGATAGCCTCGATTAATTTGGGATGAGCAACCTTCGATGTCTCGACCGGTGGCTAAAAAAAGCGAAATAAATAAATAAATCTGTACAGTCGTGCTACAAAATCGTTTTGGCAGTAAATAAGTCGGAAAAAAGATGCAACTGCTCGTTGGACAACGAAAGGTTTGCCACTTGAGACGCGCTTTCCGGTCGAACCAGGTTGGCGCCATACGTCTGGCGACTATCGATCCTCTATCCGCGTATACGTTTTTTTTCTTTTCATCATCGTACGTGTCGCACTGAATCGATACCTTCGTGCCATGCAGAATACGTGGTGAAACTTAGGGTCGAGCGAAAACTTTGCACACAATGTAGATGATAATGCTTTCCAAGAGTTCAGTGCTTATTAATGTAGAATAGTCGAACGGGACTCGTTCGAAACAGCTGCATCGTGCAGTTCGTGAGTAGAGTAATCGTAGAGATTATTCG
The DNA here is from genome assembly GCA_963971145.1 of Sussaba pulchella. Classification (NCBI taxonomy): domain Eukaryota; kingdom Metazoa; phylum Arthropoda; class Insecta; order Hymenoptera; family Ichneumonidae; genus Sussaba; species Sussaba pulchella. The sequence continues at coordinate 12,565,443 of OZ020174.1, read as the reverse complement.
GGGTTTTGAAAATTTTCCGAGCTGTTCCAGCGAAACATCTTCATCGCCTACGCACGGGTAACAAAATTTATGCACAAACTGCAACGCATTCAGACGGCTCATCTTGCGGAGTAGCGAGAGATCAGTTTTAACTTCCTTCATAAAATAACTGCAGTCTTCGAATATAAGTCGGACATACGCGTGTACGGATCGACCGAAATTCCGTAAAGGTTTTTTTTATTTAGATTTAAAAAATTATTCCAATAAATCGTTTCATTTTCCATTGGCAATCTTCGTCGCAAGATTGTCCTGACGACGAAACCCGCGATCGTAACAATGCAAAATATTTTGCTCAAGTCAATAACGGTGAAAATAAAAAAATCTAAAAAATAATTGAAATAGAAAAAAATGTCAAAACATTTTTAAAAAGCATAAAATCGTTTGGAATGGTTCCGAGGTGATGAGGGAGCGCACGAAATCCTACGAGACATTCGTGAAGCAGCGGCGCATATCCTCCTTCTTCCCGTCGTCAAAGAGCTTATGGGCTGTAACGGTTAACGGGGACTAATCGCTGTGTTCCGTACAACGAAGAGAAATACGTTTTTGCGACGTCGCGAAAATACGAGACGAATACAACCGTACCCCGGGGCCAGTACGAATTTTCACTTCGCGCCATGTGGAAGCCAAAGATACGACGAATGCCAGATAACGTTTTATTCGAGGCTTGCCAAGTGGCGTAAACTTTGTTATTCGATGCTCGAATTTGCAAAACCTTACTTCGCAAGCTCATTCGCAATAATAAGCGGTTGAATGATGATCGTTCAACAACTTTAACGGCGCGATGCCCAATCGACCGCGTGACGTTCGCTTTCGTATTACCCGATAAGTACTGACATTTACCACTTCAAAAAAATGACTTCATTAAACAAATTTCGTGTCTTGTATTATTATCACGATTATTAGATTTGGAAGACATTTATATAGGCTTTAGAAAGAAATGGGGCTTTAGTGTTTTTGTTCCCGGCAATAGGATTTTTTTTCAATAAGAATTCCATCAGAGAATTGAATAAATAAATAAATATATTAGTCACTTCAAAACTATTTGCAGAAATTGGTCGTGGATAGAAGTGGTTGCTGTGGAGATTACAATAGCCAAGAAACTGGAATCCCAAGCGAGACGGAGCAGTCAAGCACGCTCGGAGCGTTTTGCGGTTACTCATCGGGCAATCGGAAATTTCTCAAAAAACAATGCGGCAGACTATCCGAATCAGTTCCGACGATTCGATAGACAAATGTCGCACGTTTTCCGCGATTAAAACGACGACGACATCTCTCAACGACCTTGTCACGTTCGGGTCATCATGCCAAGAATGCGACAAAAATTTTCATGACTTTTCGTAATTTTCCGTCGTGTTTGTCACGGAAATTATAATTTGGCATTTTATTCTTATCCGACTCGCGTCATAAATAAGCTGAATTCTCGACGAAACACACACCCGAATGTGAAAACTAAAATTAAAATGTTATTTACACATTTTCGTGATTTTTCAGACGAAAGAAAGACAAATAAATATCGAAACTGCGTAATTTCTTTTGTGTATTGTTTTGAATAATGGGAAATAAACGGGAAGCCATATTAGTGTGTATATAGCTCAATATAATTTTTTGTATAGACTTATCATAATTTGACAGGACTAAGACGCGCGAAGATTAAATTAAGGGGCCTATGGCACAATTTCTTTTTTTATCCTTTGCGTATTCTCACCTCATCGTTAGAGATTCTCGACGTTGTTTTCGTAGTAGTCGTTCTGGTAGTTTTCCTGGACGTTCTCGACGATATTGTCTCGTGGGCCGAGTCCCAGTCCTGAAAGACTTCCGTAGTCGCCATGTTTTTTTTTCTATTATTACGATTCTGGTTTCGATCGAAGTTAATCCTTATCAAACGTTGACTTCAATACACTTGCGTAGTCCGAAGCTCACGACACTCGCGGTTTTTCTCAAAAATATCACTTCCAGACCGATAAACTCACTACAATATCACAAAAAATTTCTTCCTCGTTTCTACCATCCCCGGAAAAGATATGTCGATGATGAATTTGCGTAAAAAACTGAAAACATCAAATCAATCTGTAGAATTTTAATGGTCATTCAGGATTCGGAGTATACGACTAACGTCCACATGGCAACCTCTTTTTTCGCACATATTTTCGAGTACTTTGCTGCCTCGGTCGTTAATTTTTTTCTTATATTTAAAAATATGATTTCTGCAAATTTATAAATTCGTGGGTGACCGGAGCTTACGCGTTACAAGCGGAAAATGCGCGATCTCCGAGATGGACCACGCCAGACTGAGGTCCAGAAACACGCCGCCCCCAACAGCCCGAGCTCCCGAAGCAGCGACGAGTACCGCACGCGTCTTAAGTCCGTTTCCAGAAATACGTGGAAACAGGTATAATTAGGACGAGCGCGGGGTAACGTGGGCTTTGCGAATATGTCGCGGTGGGGTGGGATCGAAACGTTTAAACGGCGGCACCCGGAGAGAACGAAAAGCCCGTGGCTGAGGAAGGGAGTGGGGAAAGTCAGACAGCTCGTGAAACACACGGCCCATCATTCATAACAAATTTTGTCAAGAATTTCACTGACTGCTCGAACGTCTTATATATTTTTCTGCGTGGCTTCTTTCGAATACGTCATATCGATTCAAATATTGCCAATAACTTACAATATTTTCGATGCTGAATATAAAAATTATTTTGTAAATCGAAAATCAATATTTCAAATAATACTTCGAAGTTGTGAAAGATCGAGCAGATTGCAAGATTTTGAATTTTATTTGAATGAAATTATTTATCATAAAAATGTTAATGAAATAATTCATTTTATTTTATATTTCACTCGAATAAAAAATTTGATAAAAAAATATTTCTATTGATGGAATGAAAAATAAGATATTTTCACATTTATTCCTTGGGTTTTCAGATAGTGTATATTATGGAAATCGAAATTACATTGGTAATATACTGCGTTATTCGTAAAAATCGTATTTCCGAGAGCGATCGGATTTACGCACAGATCTATAAACCTCAATGGACGAAAATAGTTCGATAACCGTGGAGCGTAAGAAACATATACACCCGAGGCGGAGGTTTGGTTACGTCACACAGAGGCATAATGACCCAATAAAATGACTCAATGCTCTGAGATGAACAAAATATTGTCGAACCAATGGACTTGCATAAAACGTCATCACATCCGACCTGTACATCGCAGTTGAATAAAATAATTTATTCTGAGCAAGATAATTTTTCAAAAAGCCAGTCAAGCGCAACCTCGGCTCATACGCAAATAGTTCAGTTCTATATTTTTGATAATTAATTTCCGGAATCTGGAAGATCTAGAACTTATGTTATAACTGTTGTTAAAAGTTTAAACAAAGCGTTGTATTCGCTGAGTTTTAATAACATTTAAATCCAGTAGTTTCAGACATTTGGGGGTGAGGAGAATGCTCTATTATGTATTAATTAATAATCTATTACGATCCTCAATCTCAAGCTCTCAGGTCGCATGGTTTCTGAAAATATGTGTAACCTAATAAGGGTTCCGTTTTTCTGTGGAGGTTTAATAAGTTCAAGACATTTTTCTTAAAAAATGCCGATTATCTGCAAGGGTAAATTGACGACAAGCCAAATTGCAATCAGTTCGAAATGGTAGTTTTCCGTGTTATACCTTAACGAACAGATAGAAACACACGCAAAATTCTAATTTACGTAGTATCGCGTCCGAAATACGTCACACGCGGTTGACCGTTGAAGACCGGAGTACAACCGGGATGTCTGGCGTCGGATGCGACGTTGTCTACACCGCACTGCCTGCATCCACTGCACAAGGTAATTTGCGACTCTACGATGCGGCGAAATCACTCGCACACTTCGGTTTGATACCGCACTGGTTGCTACTGAACTTCCATTAGTAGCACGGCCATGACTTTCTTGAATTACGACAGGTGGGTCATAAAAGAATTGGACCAACTTCGCCACCTGCAAGTGGAATATTTTGTATTCTCCAAATGACGCTACATCGTTTACAATACATTTCTTTTTAGATGTAATAATGTGCACAATGATGCACATTATCGATAATTGAATGATAATATATGATTAATATGTATGCTGCATACGTCGAAAAATGCAATAACAAATAATGAATATTGTAATTGAATTTTCATACTGTTGTATTACAGTAAATATATTGATTTAATAAAATTTGAGTAAAAATATATTTTTAAATGATCAAAACATGTCATATATAGTTGGTTATTGAAATTCGTTAAATTCCAATCGCTGCAATTATCAAAGCCCAGAGAAATAATTCTTGCCACTCGAATCGAATCCTCAGAATGATGCAGTGGTCAGTCCGTCAGCGCGCCATGACGTTCGGTCTTCGACATATGCAGCGGTGACGTCATCGTGGGCTCATATCGTCGCAGACCTTGGTCGGGACGTCTTCGACCTCGTTTCCTGGCCCACAAAGACAAGATCCGAGAATCCCGACTAGAACATACGTTATTCTCACGACCAGCAGTTCGTGGCTGCTATCTTGTTTCGCACTGAGCGCCCGCATGGTTTCCGAGCTCGCGTACAATCGTTACAGAGCGTTGGCCACGCAAGCGGACGTTGGGGGAGAATTATTTCGCTCGTAATTCCGTCGCTCTTTCTTCCACATTATTCGTCAAAGAGACGGCCAATGACTGTGCCGTCCGGTTTAGGGAATCGTGTATCACCCGAGCTAAGAGTCTCGTGGCAACGTACGTGGTGCCCATTGGACAACGCACAACATTTGTTTGCGAATGCAAAAATAATATTTGGCACAGCGAGAGATTTCGCGTTTATATAAGATTTTCTAACCGGATGAATGGCTCGTCGTTTTCTATGTACAAAGGGCTCGTACACGATCCGCCCTCCTCTACCCCTGCTTGGGACACAGCACTAACTTGTTGTCGAATAATTATTTACTGTGATCGTCGAAGAGATCTCTTTTTTCTGCAGGGTCGAATTGATTCTGATCGTGAACGTAAATGAATGAACATAATTTCTTTATTTGTGTACGTTCATGGAGAAAAAATGTATTTTCGTGGAGCTGAGTAAATCGAATTGGGTCGAAACGAATTTAGTTCGAGCAAACCGAATCGAATTTGGCTGAAATCAAAATTTAGTCTAAGCCAGGCAAATTCCGTTGGCTCAAAATTGATATGATTGAGCCAAGTGAATATAGTTTGTCGCAACCTCGAGTTTAGTTTTCTATATATCGAAATGCACGGTGAACTTGAACCACCGATATCGTTCGGTTGAACCCATTCTACATTAACTTGGCTCAAATTATATTCGATCTGGGAAACACATTGAACGTCCGATCTGTCCAATTAAAAGGTCTTTCAACCTGACTCGTCCCAACCGGTGCTTAGTCTTTCAGATCCGACCTGAGACGACATCTTCAGCAATTTTCATCATCTCGATAAACAATTTTAAGGGCAAGACAAAGTATTTCGAGTCACAAGCTGTGAGAAGAATGTCAAATGGAAACTGTAATCATCACAAAATGCGGAAGAGCAATTCTTTTAATTCAAAAACTGTACCCACATTGATAACTCATGAAATTTCCAAATTTGGCAATTTGAAATAATTTAATTTTCAACAGAATAATCACGTGTATCAATTATTTTTACAGAATGATCCAACCTACAAATGATTTCAAGTTAATAATTTATTATTGAAAAAGCTGTAATACAATAAATTATTATATCAAAAGTATCTACGTTCGAAAAGCACAGATTTTCGGTGCAGGGTGAACTTTAACGCACAAAGGGGGAAGGTTGGGGGAGCCGGCATGCGCGGTGATTTTTCTTGTCGGGTGTCCTCGACCATCCGTCTTCAATCTCGTGATTCACTTCGGACACGCGCCCACAAAGTCGCTTGTTTTCTTCGTCTCTTTCTTCTTCTTCTTCCTCATTGCATTCGTTGCGTCGTCGTACCACGGATATTTGTACTCGCGGTTGCGGTCGTATTTGGATCGACAAAATTCACAGTCCGAGAGTGATCTCTACTTTTATATTTATTGGTTTACTTTTTCTTGGTCACGTTTTGAGAATTTCCCATGGCGAATTATCAATTGTGTTCTTATTTTGGCGAGGTGACGGGTCCTCTTGTCCATAAGTTTTCAAAATTTCATCGTGAAATCTGTGATCAGAATATTTCGACCATTTCTACTGCAAAGCTCTAGAACTTTTTATCAAATTATCACCCAACATAGCGAAGAAAAAAACGGAAGAAACTGTACGAAAAACCCCCTTAACAACGGTAAAATTTGAAAAAAATCGATTTATTTTTTCGTTACATGTTTTGAAAGATAATTTATCGTAAAGGATCATTATTTGTCTGTCTTCTCCATAAGCCCGAGCTGGGGTCCATACTGAGGTACATATTCAAAAATTTTCCAATAATATAAGTAACCTCGTGACCGTATCTCAATGTAGACCTGTCAATTCGTTTCGCGATCGTAACGTTTTCTCAAAGACATCGCGCGACTCATCCGCGGTCACATAATGTAACCGGCTAAGAGTTGTTGAGAGTGAACCCAAAATAAGTGCAGCTGCATTCCGTAAATTAGCAACAGAGATAGTTACATCATCTGCTGGCCAAAAAAATATATGCATACACGTCATCTCATGCCACGTTTACAACGTTCATCAATTGCATGATGATCGTCAAAGGAACGATACGTCCCATCGGTATATATATATATTTTTTTCACGAAAGTGTGGTTCATACTCGTTAATGCTGTATAGTATTGGATTTTTTCAAGAATATTTCGTCATCGTATCATCATAATTGCCGAATTGTAAGACAATTGTATTTATTTTCAACGGAATACTGTACTTAAACGACTTAAACATCAGAGGTGATGGTTAGAATTACCCTAGACAATTCAAATGAAGCTCAAAATTATTGTTGTTTTTATCAATACCCGTGCAATATCAAAATTCGAGCATCAACTAAATAACAACCCCCTTATAAGTATACAAAGACATAATTCTCATAATCATTGAACAAAAAATGCTTATTGAACTTTTCGGAGATTCGCCACTGTGTCTGGAATCGGAATCTAGTTTGAGAGGGCGCCAGCGGGTTGTTTTAACGCGAAAGGAGATAATCGCAACTCGCTGAAACGACGATAAATAAACGAGACGTGAATCGAGCGTTGGGCCAGAACTGTCCAAAGTGAAAGATAACTCGTTCTCTCTCGACGGAGATGTCGGATTCTGGCCGCCGTTGCTGCGTCTCACCGTCGAGGGCGCTCTTTGTCCGCCATTATACGCCACACGCGAATTCACGATTCGTAACCTTGACGTCGCTTACAATTTTCCGGAAGCCATATTTTTCGTGTATTATTGCATTAATCTCGAAGCTTATTTTCCGCTCGTGGCCTTCGCTCCGCGGCACGTCTTCGCACCAATCCGGCGAACATAGAACGATACCGCTTGGAAATCTACTGCGAGACCGTAAGAAAACTATTGCGCACGATTTGGTCCGCAGCGTTGCGGGTTTTTTTATCGTGATGGAATAAACGTTTCACAACGACGTTATATATTCTCTACGTCACGGAATGATGATTAATTCGTTGTCGTATTTAGCATAACGAGCGATATCAATCAGCGATTGACTTATAATCCGTCGTCGATTATTCTACCGTCTCCTATAATCTCGGATATTCCATCTTCGTCAAGACTCAAGCATTCCTTTGTTGATACTTTTTCCTCTCTCTGACGCGTCGTATTTTCCGCGATCCGAAACATTCTGCTTGCATGTGTAAGCGTGTTTAATGCGTCATTTTTTTGTCTTTATTTAAATGCACGAGAGACAACGCGTCTGCGTACAAGTGCACCGCGTGGGTTTGAATTATTTATACATCCGTCGCAGCTTCTAGCGAGCTTTCGGCAGATGGCAGTTTGGCACACTGGAGTCACCCGAGCAGATACTATAGTACAGTTTGATAAACAACAGCCAGCTCCACGATGTTGACGATCGCGCAAGCTCGCAAAGCTACGTGAGCTCTTTCATCTCCTACGGAGGTCGCCACGTGTCCTGTCTCGCATTGTGCGAAAGCTCGGGCGAACGGACACTGCAACGTTACGATAAAGAGGACACGGGCGGATAAAAAGGGGACGATGAAATTTCAGGTGAGATCTAAATATGATATGAATGTGAATTGATTGAGATTTATTTCTTTGTACTGGAATTAATGAAGGGTTTGATGAATAAGTCGACATTAGCGATCAAATAGAAATCGAAGAGTTGGTTGAATTTCATATATTTTCCACTACCCAAGCGCGAAAGAAGCGCGCGCACTGGGGAAACAGCGCAGAACATGCGAACAGCATTGTGGGATAGGAAACTCGGAGCGAGGTTAAATTTATAGACCATTTAACGCCGCTGTTACCGACGATAAATATGAGTCTAGAGCGCGCGACAGCGTCTCCGAGTGTATGTCATTTGTGGCGAAGATACAACGTAATTTGTTTTATGTTCGAATGACATGCTAATGGTTCTTTCACATCTTTTCTATTGTCGAGCTATCAACTTTGAGCTTATTTTCCTAGAGAAGCATTGAAGCGACATTTCTCGGTTCTCACATTGCATTTTTAAAGATGTAGAAGTCACAGAAATAATGCAGGGTGTGGGAAGGAAGGAAAACGATGAAACGAGAAATACTACGAAAGCAAACAAAATTTCGTTAATTTCAAGAGTCAACGCAACTGACACCCGATTCTTATAGATGCGCAGCAACTGCATGCAAACACATACGTATAACTACGGAATTATCGTCATCATCGATTCATGTTTACTCACACGAAAATGTTCCCAAGTACCATAAACGAGCAGTAGTCAAGAAAGCACGCTTGACCATGACCCTCATGTTATTCTACTAACCCCGGACATAATGTCTAAGAGGAGTGTAATGATAATAATACATTCCACAAGATTCCACGAGAAAAATTACCTCCCATGTTCGAAGAATTCGAAAATTATAAATTTATCGGACATTCTTTTATTCCACATCGTGCGACTAAGTTGTCAGATTCAACTCTTTTGCTTCTCGACTTTTGCAATTTTCAATATTTCCCGAATAGTTAAAAAAGTTTCGTTGCCAAAGTAAACGAGACATAGAAAAAAAACAAAAGTCGAAATATTATGGATCGACGTCCCGCGGAAAATATCACAGAGCGCCAGGAAGATTTGGGGATACAACACCACGGGAGAAAACTTTCCATCGACGCAGCTGTTTCTCGAGTGTACCCAGCGTTATTTTTGTGCTAGCGCCCTCCTTCCGTCACCCGAAGCTTTACGGCTTCGGCGTTCGAACTTTGGCGTCATTGGTCCAGACGCGACGTTTCTTCGATTCCGGACCGAAGTTAAAAAAAAATTAATTTTTTTTATTCCTTTTATTTCTTTCCTTTACGTCATGGGAACTTGAATTCCTGGAGATCGCGAGTGGACCTGCCCCAATTGACCTTCGATCTCGCTACCGCGCAGTACGCATCCCCCTGCGTGCCTATATTTCCATCATCCGACGTAACTCGGTCGGTAACAAAAGAAAAAATGTAATCCATGTCTCGTTTTCTCGTGAATTCTCACCGGTTTTCGATAAAAGTAATAAACAGAACCTTTCCTATTGTCAAGCCAAATTTTATCGGCCATGTCAGGACAATCCAATGAAAAAAATTACCATCTCTCTCGCACTAACCGCAACTTGGCCGGTACATCGCATCATCGCGAGTCAAGTCGCCGTTAAAATTCAAAAAGTTTCCAGTAAAAAATTCCAAAAATCCGTCCAAAATTTTTCGTGCAGTCAGTATGTTGTGTATACATAAATTTATTATCTATATATGAAACATTTAGTGTACCAAAATAGACAACGGCTGCACGGGCGAATAAAAACAAAAATTACAGAGAACCTCAACCAGAAAGGTTGAGTCACAGATGTTAGCACAACAAGACCTACACGACGGCCGACGGCGTAGGAAGTCGATCCGAAGAACCAAAAAAAAGAGAAAAAAAAATAGAAAAAAATACACCTCGAGACTAAAAGCTTAACTCGGGGCTCGACTCGTCAGACGGGCGAGAGGGTGAAAAGCATATCGCTCCGAGCTCTAGTACCAGCGCGTCGACGTAGTCTTCGCTTCTTGACGTATTTGAGAGAACCGGCTATCCCTGACTTGGCAAAGCTGTGGCTCGACATGAATGAAAAATTGCAAAGGTGGTTGCAGTCGTCGTTTGTCCACGAGCACGTGTTTCCAGAATCCTTTCGGAATCACGGAGTCCTATAGTCTTTTCCATTATTATTTGAATTTACCACAAAATCTAATCTTCGAAATAATAATAATAATAACAATAAGAAGAACAACAATAATAATAGTAATAAGAATAAGAATAATAATAATAGATTGAGAACCGATTCAGCTTCTGCCGGTTTGTTGGTCATGTCGAGGGACTGACTAGTTGAAAGATGAATTGAAATTAGAATTTAAGTACAATGACTCAGTTGGAGAGACGCAAGGGTGACGGTGGAATAAGGGAGGGGCAGGCGGGTAAAAGGATGGAAAGGAAAAGAGGTTCGATATGTCGGACAGCTGGGTGTGCTTCGTTATACATTATATTGGCTCCCATAGGCCATTAAGACTGACGTTAAGACCGACGATCCTCGAGTTACCCAGCGACTCGACACGTAGATTCACTTACTGCCGGTATTTCCATCCCGGCGCGTCGTCTCCTTCGTCGTCGTCGGTCGACGACGGGCGACCGACGACGACGACGTCGACGTGGAAGCTGACGAGGTACGTCGAGTGAGCAGCTATGGCAATTGGTCTCGAACTAGCCCGCGGAAAACCGGCTCACGGGATCGAGTGGTTAAGGTGACTTCCTGTTTGAAGTTTCACGCCCGCTCGAAGAGAGACAGCCGGCTCGAAGCCAAACCCCGGGGCCTCTCCACTCGCTGATCACACACGCGGACTTTCTATATACCAACCCAGAGACACAAGTTCTCCATTTGTTTAATTCCATCACGATTCGACGAATCGAGTGTTTCAAAATCGGACATTCACTTTGGCTCAAATTTAACGTACAAGATTGCGGTTGCTATTCGCAGCTTCGAACAACCGTAAGTAACCGGATTTGTCGCTTAGAAACAGTTTATCGCTGCTCGTACTTTTTTTTAATAGTTGACAAGATCCTCGTAAAATTATGAGAATGAATATATTCACGTGTCCATAACTGGAAAATTACGTTACAAATAATTTAGTGGGCTTGATGAAGTAGCGTGTTTATAGAACTAAAATTACTTTTCTAACTGTTCGGTTTGTGGATGATCGTATTTTACAATTCTGTGATAATTTTCAAAATTTGAGAACTGCAACGATTATCCAAAAGTATCATACAAAGTGTTATCATTACTTTTTCCAATGCATGTGATTCGTCCATGGTACGTCCAATTTGAAGAGGAAAAAATTACAACCAGTCGCTCAGATGGTACGATCGCGGCTCGTGAAGAGAATACATGTGTATGCACTATTACATGTGGTTATTTTCCTGTAACCAGCAACGCTCTTTCAGAGACGAGGCCAAGTCCAACAACTTTATATTTTTCAGTAATTGCGGGTCACAAACAATTCTAAAAAATCGAAAATAACCAATGAGCATGGTACCGTTAATAAATACTTAATATATTCAACAAATCGTGATATATTAAAGTTTCTACGAAAAATGTTACAACAAGCCCCGGTCGCTCCTCCACGAGCAAGCGACACGTCTATTTCGAGATAGTCGATTGGCCGTTCGTTGGAAAACCCAGCAGCATCGACCGCAACGTTCACAACGCTAATTGAGACATCCCTTGGAGACTCGTGGAGCCATCGACCCGACACCACCGACGCAACTAACACAAATCCAAATCAGAGGTATAAATCCGCGTGTGTCCGAACTCTCGGAGCCGAGAACGGAGAACGGAAGCGATTTGGTACCCGCGACGAGTTGCCTCATTACGTGGTGCGCGGAGACCGCGCGATCGGTGAAACGTGGCGAACGTGGCGAACGTGGCGAACGTTGTGTACGAAGTAGCAAGTAGTACAAGTCGAGGCTGACGAGAAACCTCAGTCCTCGATTAACGAACCGAGCCACGAATTTTCTCGGGTTTCTCGTTCATCCGTGCACCTTCTATTCGTCTCTTTCCGCGTCTTTCCTGCGGAGTCCATAAGCCCGCCGTTGTTCCCACACACTCGTGCGTTGCATCGCCATGCCCGACGCACCACCCGGACCGATAGCTGGCGACGACGACGCCTGAACGTTTTAAAACCGCTCGGCAGCCACACCGGCGACCCATCTCACTTCATTTACACACTGTTTTTTAAAACATCCGGTTTCAAAATTAAAACCATTTTTTTCCAAAGTCAAAGTTCTGAATAAATTTCCGGAAATATAAAAAAAATGGGTTATTTTAGTTTTTGTTAATTTAAGTGAAAAATTTTGAAATTAGGTAATGAAATTTTTATAATAATTGGCGTATGACAAAAATTTGGATACAAGGTTTATCGGTTAATGGAAAGCCAAAATTGGGTCGAAAAATATGTCATATACAGGGTAGATGATATATTGCGATATTTTATCGCGTCACATCCTCATACAAAATAGAATCACGAAGCAAACTTCGTCCCTCCATACACATATACATATCATTATCAGTATGGTTCGAACCGAACCTCCTTATTCCTGGCACAATTCCCAACCCATCTCAAATGCAGATGCTCGCACAGATGTGATTCGTACTTTGATCGCCGAAGCAATAAACAAATCAAAGCTTCGATGGTCATTCCAAAAAAAATGTCGCTTTTTTGTTCGTTTTTTCACGACAGACTACGGGTATTTCGTCGGTCGCGAAACATTGAAATACATTGGGTTTACAGGATAAAGATGGTCGAGGCATCGAAAGTTCGAAATGTAAAACGTTTACGGTAGCTCGAACGAGTGAACAAGCCAGACGACGCATGTCATAAACGGTTGCACAGTACGATCGTTGTTTTGACTCTTGCTGGTCGTGTAAAATAACCTCCCTGGACGGGCTATTAGCGCAAGCTCGCACAAAAGCTCGAAATATAAATTTTACATACGTACAAACGTGCATACGTATACTTAAATGTACGACAAGCCATAGGTTGTCGTTGGTTGTAATCGACGATCGGCAGAGGCAGTAAAACCAGTCACTTCTCGACGGTCGACAGAACGTTATATTTTGCTTATTCTTGTTCGCACGTTCGAGCTTACAGTGTATGTGGCTGGCGAACGGCGAACGCAACGATCATCACGACAAACGCATCGACTTCAGTATTTTATTTTTCTCTATTCCACTTGGTTACGACTCAACCTGCGATATATTTATCATCACGAATGTATGCAACGATGCGACAACTCTTTGCACGTGATCAAACATTTATGTTTTGATTGAATATGACATAAGCGTTATGATTATTGGCAATTTTTTATAAATGAAAAAAGCTGCGACTTGAAATTTCCAAACTGCTTCCTTAAAATATGGGGTCATCCTCATTGAGTATTGAAACTTCAAAATGACCGTTTTGAGGGGCACCCTAATACAAGCGCATACACATACATCTCGACATTCTCTCCAAATATACTTATTCATGCATTGGCAAATTTTGAAAATATTGACATGAAATTCCCGGCAACTATTTTTTGCACCGTCACATAGGTTATTCTAAGGACGCAAAAATTTGAAGAAGAAAAACCGTAGGCAGGGTTGATGACGACGTGGGATGAATACGGTGAAAAAACCCGATAGGTTGATGGGGAGAATCAAAAATCAAAAGTCATTCATCGATCGAAATATTTCGTATATTAGAAATAATACCGAAAAATTCGGCACAAACGAAATAAAGCATTTCGGCGACTCGAGATGATAATCATTCTCACTAATGAAGTCCAGACTGTCGGGCGCGATACCGTCACGGCGGAATTCGCGATATAGACGAGAGTGGTTTGTGCAGACGTCCCGCAGAACAGATTTCGCGCGTACAGTACGTAGAATATTAAAGACCCGCATGCGTTCACGATGCGTCGGGATTTTAATGAGACGCGTTCCACGGCTATTGTGAAGATTCTTAGACGGTAACCGAGTCGTGAATTTATCCTGCGTATTCCAAAAATAATGAATTACCGTTGCCGCGCGGCCCTCGACCGCGTGCCGTATGGTTTATGTCGCCAAAGACGAGACGAAGACAGGGATGACGTGGAATTTAATTATTCTTCGCCTATTCGTCTTTATTCCATTTCCTATTTTATTTATTTATTTTATCTATCTTTTGTTGATTTGCTTTCTCCGTTTATAATTTGTTTTATGGCTTCAAGCTTCACTTTAAATATTTTTCTCTTCATTTTTCTAGTGGCAAGAATTTATAGCATTTGTTTACTTTCCCATTTTTTAGGAACTCGAAATTTTGTTTATTTATTCTATTGACCGATTATTTCACTTGAACGGAAATTGGATCGATCAGTTATCAACATAATTCTCACGAAAGCCATGACAATGTTTTTTTGTATGTATAATTTTAAATTATAAAGTATAATTTCAAAAATTATAATCATCGAATTCCCCAACCTGAAACTTAGTATTTTTCAGCTTCGCGGTGATATCGCCCAATTAATTTGGTCGCTAGAGGGCGAGTCACAGAGCGTAGATGCGTGACGTGTAGCTCACGCTCGATGATTTGGCGAGTGAACCGACTCCCAACATCGTGACGTTTCTCGACAGTGACGTCTCCGCCAAATTTCTCGGGCCAGGCTCAGCCACGACGATGCAACTCGACGAGCAACACCGACGGCATGATTAATGACGTTTTTCACTTTTTCGTTTTTTTTTTTATTTTGACGAAAAACATTGTAGTACTATACCGTTTCGGACGATTAGTCACATGGAACCTCTTTCGTTTGGGATGTTTCAATATATTTTTTTTGCGTTGCCTGAAATCCCCAAAATTAAACGTTTTTTTGAGAAATGAATTCTCGTATGAATATTTTTGGCCAATCTACGAGGTTGCGCTTTTGTTCTTCGCACGACCTTGAAAAAAAAGTGCAAAGCTTCAAATCACGTGCTAATTTACACGATTATTCAAACCACTCGAATTACCGGTTGCGTATCGAAATTCTGAACAGCCAATGTTCCGACCGGTCAATAAAACGAATTGAAATGCTCAACATTAATGTTGAAAGATCAACATCCACAAACGTATAGTGGGCGCAACTCGTTCGACCGGGTGAAGATGACAGACAATGTTACACTCGAATTATCAATAAAATCACTGAACTTGTACAATATCAGAGCACAACTAAACTCATTTGTAGACTTTACTCGAAAAACATATTAGCTCTGATTCCCCGGTCTTTTTTTTTTAAACCCGACGCGTTTATTTTTTTCGGGCTCGATCGAGTATCAATTTTGACCGTCCACGTAATAATAATGAGCAGTACTACCGTGTTGGCAGCAAATTTACGAGCCCGCGTAACCGTTAATATCACATGGTATCTTTGCTATTACACTTTTGACACGTGATAATTATTATTAATGACTCGGCTGTGACTAATGAAAGATAGTATAACCAGACTGAAGCGCTTGGCTGTCGTCATCGTCTGGGAATGAAATAATGAACCAACGTACGAATGAGTCTAGGACGTGGATAACCAATTATCACTCCGGAGGAAACGAGGAAAATCCCTAGTTATGGTGATGATTATCTGGCTACGTGCAGATCTCGATCGCCATCGTCCACCACCTCTAATCGACGAGCACAATTTAAAATTGCCGCGTGCTCATAATTTATTCGAAATTTTTATCGGCCATCAATGGAATTTTTATCGAAATATGTCGAATGTCGAATGACCGAAAAATTCCAATCACACAATTTTCTGTGAATCTTCAATTAGATGATAATTTTTGCAGGAAAAAAAGTAATTAATGGGGGTAATCCAAAGTTTTGCGGCTATGACTAAACCAGACGAAGCTTTCGAACAAAACCCGACCAAATAATTCACGCAGGTCCTTTGGATCTCCCTCTCTCGCTTTATCCGTCTCAATAGCTCGCGAAAAGCTGTTGGAGGGTTGGAACCGTTTGTCATCGCAATTAATCCGCAGACTGTTGGAAACCCGAGAGCAAAGTTATAAACCTGGTCACGTGTTACCGGGACCTCGAAATCACATTGCACATAGTGAATCGCTCGACGTGCTTCTGACATCTAATTAATCATCAGTCTCAAGCCCTGAAGACACGCTGGCTAAACTTTAATTCCTTTTTTCTTCCAGGTTTCAATCGATAGAACATTTCAATATCGTTTAAACAATATAGAAAAATTGGGTTTCTATTTTTTTATTTTTTTCGCATTACTGAAATACATTTCTCTAAAGAAGTTTCCGAACATTCTTGAGTTTCATTTTTCCATCTTCCTTATTCGTTAAAAAAAAAAAGACTGCGTCCCGCATCTCCATTTTTTTTCCTTCTCAGTAAAGGTGGAGAGGAAATATGTATCTCGGTTATAAATTGATTCGTGAATATTTTCGAGAAGAAAAATGAAAGAAAAACAGTAAAACCGTCGCATAGACGATTGACAATGGGTTCGTCTAACCCTGGCCCAAAGATCCCGCGGGCGTTGTGAACATTCTAAAAACTAATCTAGAGCGTCAAAGCACAGCTGTTTCGGACGCGAGCCGAGACGAGCCTGGTCTGTGAATCGTCGCCTCGAAGCTCTTGGTTGGAATTGCAAAACTTTTGGCGTAGGCCGTTGTGACAGTCGCGCGTTAGCGGACAACGCGTATTGCCCGAGAAGAGTCGCTCAGCCTCCGGCGCATTCTCGGGTCCAAGGGGAAAATATTAGCGTAAAAAAATGACGCCAAGGTCCGACCTCCCCGGTGAGAATCAGTTCTCGAGATTCGAGAACGTCGAGCGAGAAACGATGGAACCGAAATTCTTGGTGAAGATTCAATCGTATTGGAATTTGTTGAATTTGACCTGGGATCGGAGATCAAAGTCTGGGCCACGTGGCCTTCTCTAGTTCGGTGCACGTTGCCAAATAGTGCAGATGCGACTACCTGAAGCTTTCAATACTTTGCGGTGATTTACTTTAAATTTTTCTATTTTTTACTTTCTTCATTTTCAAATTTGGGCGCCACCATAATAATTAATTATAGTTATTAGTCTCAAATACTATTTTTAATAAATTTTCATTGAATGAATACCCACACCTTTACGGAAGACAATCGATGATAATAACTAATTTTTTGTCGTCGGAACGATTGAAAAAAAAAATCTGGAAAAACCATGAACGAAGGGATTTCGATAATTCCAACTTTAAAGAATCAAAATAAATGTTTAAAAAAAACAAACAATTCTCGCGATGATTCGATTCTTGCGGCTGTTTCCACAACTCGGAAGCTCGCACAACCGACTAGCACACCCATCTCCAAAGCTTCTGCTTTACGGCCTCGATGCTATTTTTAACGTTCGTGATGCCTGTTATAGACTTCGATATCGTTCGACCAATGTAAAATATTCTTCGAACAACATAATTCATCGAGCAGCGCGGAAGCGCATAGCTCGCAGCATCGTGAAAAATAGATTCATGTCGAGTGCTTGTCGGAATACCAACCGAAGAAAAAAAAATAAATGAATGAATAAATAAATAAATAAAGCAGAAAAATAATGTAAATAGAAGTGAGCTTCGGTTGAAATTTCGAATCACGTAGTAAAAAATAATTCGTGCGTGTGTCGAAATTAAATGTTCTCGATGGCGGCCAAAATTGTTCTGTCTTCGAAACGAGCCGTTGATCGCGAACGTCGCGAAGCGACGACGATGATTCTGCCGTTGGTCAGCGGCAAACCCGTCGCGTCTCAAATTATCCGTTCGAATTTGTGACTCTCTCACGAGATGCGCGGCAAAACTAGTGTCGCGTTAATATCGCAAAGCTCCGAAAGCTGCAGATGCTCGGGAAAAGCTCTCGTGATCGATGAAACACGGAAAAATCTTTCACCGGCGCAGATATCGCAGCCATCAGATATTTCGTATTGGAGTTTGATTCGAAATTGCGAATGACGCCACTCGTTATCGCTTCCGATCGTATAAATATCGAAGTCTCGTGGCACACGTGGAACGAGTTGCGACGCAAGCGCGTTCACGATGATCCATACTCGTCTTGATATGAAATATCAACCGGGAAATATTTGCTCAGTCGTGTCGTTGATCTACGATTGCATTCGTGGCGGATCGCACACGAGCGATTGGATCATGGATGCGGGTTTCGGATTGTAGCCAAAAGGTCTCGAACGGAGACGTAATATTGTCTCTTTGTTTCTATCCCGCTAAGCCATCACTATATCATTTATAATGATGTCTTAAGACAAAACGAAGCAACGATCTCACATTTCAATATTTGCAAACAAATTGTTTATCTGGATAATCAAGTTTTTTTTATCGACGAAGGAAGGAACGAAGTAAATTAGTAGACCTTACAAAAAAAATGTATCTATCGTGTGGGGTATCGTTTAAAAGGACGTGTCGTATAAGAGATAATAATATTTTTTGCATAATTATCAAAAATAGAGCACCCCCGTATTTTCGAAACTGCTGAAGCTAAATTGAAAAAAAAAATCAGGGAAAACAACGTCTTACTTGAAGTTCACAGAAAAATTATAACAAAAATCTCATATCTTATAATTTTCTAGGAATCAATTATAAAAAATATAAGGCCTGAGTCGAATTCGCACTTGACCGGCTTGTTTCGCGTATTCCGGAGCATGGCTGACCACGGTTTCGCCCATCGGTATCACAACCACGCCCGTGCAACCACCTTACCGTCGAAGCGTGGCATCGATCACAACCGGAAGTCAACCGGCCGACCGCAAGAAACGATTATGTCGGCGTGCAGCAGGGCAGTGAGAAACCACATCGGCAAATAGAAAGAACGTTCGAAGTCATATCTGACGACGACGGCGGAAGTCTCCATAGCTTGAGGATAATTGTCGGTACCATCTGCAGGATTTACGACGGATGGTCCTAACCACCGCCTTCCCTCTTCCCAGCCCCTTCCGCCGACCCACGCGCACTCGTTCGCCGTTCGAACTCTCGGAACTGGTAAACGCTTGCCAGTTCTAAAATCGTCTTTGACAATGACGTAAAATCTCGACAAATGGCAACCGATGGCTCAGCGTGTGCGCCTTCGCCGCATCGACGTGCTCAGTTTGCGTCGGCGAAAATCTTTCACCTACGATTCAACATCGCGTCTCGTTCAATCGTTCGAACCTCCATTACAAACTCTCTTATCGTCGACATGATTCACTATGTTTTTCTATCACGCATACGACGTCAACGATCATACTAAAATTCTTCCCATCCTACGATACCGATATTTTGCTATTGTTTGCGAATTCCCGAATGCATTTTGAGTCTTTCATTCGATTTTATTTTTGCTTCCTCACAGACAAAGCTATGTGACGGTGCAACAATTTTTTAATGGGTTTTTGATGTCGATACGTTAAAATATCCTGAAAAATCCATCGATCGCAGTTGCAGCAAATTCCTGGATGTATGTGCGCACGTGTGGGTAGGTTTGTTTGTGCAGCAACCCTCTAAAACTCAAACGCTTGTAACTCGAGAACGGTTCGAGCTACATTGCTCAAATTTGCAGCTTCATAATGTTTATGTCACGTGCAATGTTTGGAAAAATTGACGCGACCGTTCGGATTTGATATTGTTTCCAAATTGCCAGAGAATGTCAATTTATTTAATTGTAATAATTAAAATTAATCAATTCATCCTCGAATATTTACTGCTTTATCAATTCGCTAGCCCAATTTATCGTCGAATTTATTTGATTCTGTTGGACATCGATAAGACATGCAAGGGATAATTTTTTTAAACGGGTAAGGTATTCAAGATTTTCCATTAATTAATTTTTATCCGAATTATTCGTGAGGCCAATTTCGTGTGGGGTACATTTTCGAACAGGTGTGTGCGTGTCTAAATGCGTGTGCGTGTGTCCGAAGGTAGTAATTCGGACCGAAGTGCGTGAATAAATTTATGTCTCTACCAGCTTTTCACTCGGCTCTGTCTCATCGTCTGTCAGCACTTCCCGGAAGCACCCGGGGACTTATTTATTACCTCGCGGACACACCCTCGACAATGGATCCACGAGACAAAGCCTAATTAATCGTTTTCGTCCAAATATAATAGTTACAGCTCGATGACAAAACATTAATAATCGCGCCGGCAGTAAAATAATTGTTTTACCACTGCAACGTCTCGATGCAATTTCTCCAATCGCACCAACTTATTTGCATCCGTTAATACGTTGATACCTCCTCATCTTTAATTACAATTGAAACTTCCTATCAAGATCGGAGAGCTCGAAAGAAAAATGCAGCTTCTTCGCCACTCGCACTATTCGACGATGATAATAATGGAAAATAACGACAATATCATCCACTAGTAATTAGAAAAATAATAATGATAGAAAAACATTTTTAAAAAAAAGATTGACAATTGGGAAGACATCGGGGCCGAGTAACGGGCGCGTGGCACGTGCGGATAACCTCGTGAATTATATACGGGACAGGGGACGCCCATGGGTGCGTGATTTATCGAATCGCTGGGCGATGAATTTTCTCATTTAACTATACGACCACGGATGGAGGACTCGACCAATACCGCGAAGACTTCATTTTACGGACGTGTAATTTCGCGAATATATGCCTATGGTTGTCTACATTTGTCAAAATTACCGGAATATATTTCGGCGCGAGTTTATGATTTTAGACTCCACCGTGGTACCTCCTAATTGTTCAAAACTATAAATCTAATACATAAAAAAACGGTTCTATAATCGGCTAAGTAGCGTAGATTTTCAACAACAACAAAAAAAATTTACGGGATCGTTTCGATACAGAAATTTTCTGTTTAGCCGTCCAAGTGGCACAACCACAGTAGACGCCTCTCGCCACACCCAGAAAACATCTCTCGACGCCCGCGTGTTTCTAAATTAAAACTTCTCCCCTGATCGTTATTAATAACGATCATTATTACCATATATATTTGTTCCAAATTACTGGGTCGCGATATTACGGACGAAAAATTAATTCCTCATTCAATACCTCGTGTGTCACATGCACGTACAAACATATTACATATGTATGTATTATAAAAGCCTGCGTTAACTTATGAGCCCGCGTAATTAAAATATAACCCATTCCCATCGCCTATATGAGAATGAAATTATTTCTACTCCATTAAACACAAGAAATTTAATTTTAAATAATCCCAATTGACCATTCAGTTGCTTCCGAATGATCAATTACCGCAACAAGAATGTGAAAATAGAAGAAACTTTGAATAATTAATAAAAACTTACTTCTTGTATCTTGTAACTGGTCCGAACGGTTTTGCGTCTGGTGGTCGTGACCTCGTAAGTCTCCTCGACGGTGGTACCATCGTCGTCGGGTTCCTCGACGCGTTCCGCGGTCACCTCGACCTCGGTACTCGTTGGTTCTTCGGTCACCTCCATGCTCGTCCTCGGATTATCCGAATTTTCCGTGTCAGCCTCCAGCTTTGATGTTTTTTTGACGTCCGTACGACGATTATCACGAATCACGAAGATCAAACAACGGGGTACTACGGTATGCCGATCGTTTCGTGGCGCCGTGAAAGGGGCGCGCGGTTCACACGCGTCTGACCGAACCAGGCGATTACTACTGAACACCGAGGGCTGCCGTCCGAGCAGTGGTTCTCGACGGTGCTTGGTCAGACGACGAGCCAAATATTCCCTCTCTGTCTTATCTCGATATTTCACGCTCGCTATTAACGCGTTCTCTCGATGCTGAACTCCGAAAATTTCGCGCGAAGACGCGTAGATCTTTCACCCAAAACTATTTCCTTCGATTAAATTTATCGGCGATTATTTATTGCAGTAATTTTTTCACACTTTTCTGCGTTTCTTTTTCTACAAATTTTTTTTTTTTTTCCCGAGTAACCGCGGAACGCGAGCGGCACAAGAAAGGAACACCGAAACGTAGAATTTATACACAAGAAAAGGGGCTGAGGGGGAAGGACGCGGCGGCGTTTTAACTATTCTTCGTTGGTTTATAACGCGGCACGAAAGTTCGCTACGAGCGATATAAACTAACGGCTGTCGTAACTATTCCGGGATCGTCTGCGCTGAGCGAGAAGACTGGCCGAACTGAACGGCCTGCACTTGGTCGTCGTCTTGGTGGACGTCGACGTCGACGTCGACGTCTACGTCGCCGTTGGATAGCGGCAGCCGCGGCTGTCGCCCCCCTACCCCCCTCCTCACCCCTTGTCCCTGGGAGGGCCCCCTCGGAAACGGACGCGGTTCACGGCGAAAATAGAATTCGAGTTTTCTTAGTTTCGGTATATACACTGTAGTAAGAAACTCTTCTGTCTTATGGATGTATGGGCTACGG
This sequence comes from Sussaba pulchella, assembly GCA_963971145.1. NCBI lineage: Eukaryota > Metazoa > Arthropoda > Insecta > Hymenoptera > Ichneumonidae > Sussaba > Sussaba pulchella. The sequence goes on along the minus strand of OZ020174.1, from coordinate 12,542,885 downwards.
CGGAGTTTTCCGTAACGACGTTCCGTGGGCTGATCAATGCTCTTTGTCCGCAAACAAAAACGGAATGAGGCATATCACAACAATTTCTCGTCGCGTCGGAAATAATATGAGCGGACATGTTTGCAGCGTATGTTTAACATATTTGAACTATCAATGGAAATAATAATAATAATAACAATAATTATAATACGATTGTTTAGATCGTAGCATAAACGTAAATTAAAGAAACCTTTTTGACTATTGAGTGTGTACATAGATAAGCGAGAATCAATTTTTTTTCCAGAATATAAAATGTTGCGATTTCTCAAATACAGCAACTGAATTTTGTATCGTTGTGTTCAAAGTTTTTCCACCTTTGCTATGGCATATTTGGATTGATCAAGTGTTGAAATCGGAGTTTATTTGAAATTGCCTCGCGAAGCAGAATCATTCCATGGAATTTGTTTTTGCCACCTGTTGCCGATCTGGGGCGCTGTTGCTAATCTACCGCCATAGTAGTTACGGATTGTACCGAACGGACCTTAGATTCGCTTTTCAGCATACAGTACGAATCAAGTTCATTATTATCCAGTTTAAGTCATTTCCATCGCGTTAAAGATAATATCAACATGTAAGAAAGCGATTAAACAAGAAAGAGGTAATAAGCGCAGAAAGAAAATTGGTGCGCATTGGTGTCAAGCTCTCCGACTTGTTATAGATATGCTGATTTTTTTAAAAGCCAGCGAGAAATTTTACGAAAAAAATAGACGCGAGTTATTCCCGTCTACATTAATAAACTCGCAGAACGAGTCAATGTGTTTTGCCTGTTTCGTTTTCGACGTGAGTTTTCAGCACGCCACTCAATCTCGAGGCCTGGCTGGCCTCTTTGGATGAAAAAAAAATGATCATACGTTGACCAGCCTGGTTCAACGAACTGGGCGCACGAGGCGATACCGAAGCCGTCGATTATGTTCCACCCGATCGACTCGCGAAATAGTTTTTTCCAATGATTGATTGACAGCCGCGAAGGAATTGGAGTTTTCAATTATGTCAAGATATCTGAGAGAACAACGATGTATTTATTCGGGAAATGCGACGGACTTCGAGCATTTTCTGGCAGGTAGTATGAATAAATATTGATTCCTCAATTGATAAAAAAGAGTTGGAAGCCTATATGAATATCGAGTGCTTCTAAGTGAGGATAACAAAAAATGTGCCACCCTCCACCAACCATATAAAAACGTAGCTGAAAAGAAGTACGAACGACTAACCTAACTGAGCTCGAGTCTCCCATTCGCCATAATTGTTCCCCATTTGTTCGAATAAAACTTCTTCACATAAAAAGATTATGTATGAAGGATCAGGAAAAATGGCTCAAAGTGACTGCCACGTAAATTTCTAAATCGATGTTCGTGAACGTTGGAAAAGAATATTTTTCTCCGCAATTGCATGACTTTTGGGTGACCTTATTTTGTTTTCCTTCCACCAATGTGCCTTACCTTTTTTTCTGATAACCCTCTTTAGATGTCACAGCTTAAAAAAATTGGCAACCCTGGACTCACCAAGAACCGTCGGACGATGACATGGAGACCTCGGAATACCGGAAGTTACACGCTCACCGAACATCTGGTTTTTCGGTAATCGCACGGCGTGGGTTTCGTATTCGGAATTTAATTTGTAGTGATCGTGCGTGTGTGACGAGTTTTGGACTGACGGATATTGAAGGACAAGTTGGGTTTGTCCAGATGGGACGGGTAGGACAACACCGGACGACACCAGCGGCTGCCGGTGATGCCACGACCGTCACAAGCCTCTCCGACAGGAACGAAGGACAATCTAAGGTCATGGAAATTATGGACAGGACTGAGCAAGGTTATTCGCGAAGAACGAAAAACATTTCGAGACGTTGTTCACTTTTGACACTGCCGAATCAACCTTCAACGAGCAGAAAGACGCTGAAGAATTATGCGATTTTGATGGATTGTCATGTCAAAAGCGACAAAGATGGCGACGATGACAATGATGGCGAATCCAGCTTCGTCACCGATCTGAACGTCAAAGCCTGCAGCTTTCCGTACTACAGGTTGTGTTCTTCCCCGAGGCTTATTTCCATATATTTTTTTGGGTTCCGTAGTCAACTAGGCACCTTTATGGTTTCGGTCAACCCGTCCGTCTGTCTGTATGTACTTTCAATAAAAAATTTAACAAACACCTATGGAAAATAGTTTATGAAAAATTCGGAAATAACTCATCTCCGGAAGAAAACAAATTTCTCAAAGTGAAATTCTCCATGCGTGTTATAAAAAATTGAAGAGAATGTCAGTAAGAATGACTACGGAACCCTACCATGTGCGTGCGTTACACGCTCTTGGCCGGCTTTTTGTTGTGTCACTCGCGACTTTCCCTTCCCGAAACACCTAATATGTCAAACGAAAGGGACGCTATTTTCCGCTGTCTATATGGAGAGCGCTAAAAACCAGTCTTGCTTCCGTATAGAAGAAAATCAGCCGCTTTCGATGTATCTATTCGGTTAAAAAACAATCTCTAGAACTTTCCCATTATATATCCAATCGTCTGTTAACCCTCGACGATCACTCAGGGTCCAAAGGCCAACATTTCTGCATTTCTCTGCAGTGTTTAAGCAAAACATACGTCAAAATAAATGTAAATTTTTAAACGAGCACCATCCCGACGATTTTTTCATCAAAGTATAGTATCCCGGCAGAACGCTCCCAAAACATTTCGAAAAAGTAATCAAATTTGAAAAAGTTATTAATATGTTTGTAAAAGAAGGTAATTTCTTCAATATCTTTCGTTCAACTTTTTTCTAATCATATCAAAATAATGAGTTTTAGAAAGATTCAATTGTCCCTAATTCTTGAAAACTTCAAAAATATTTTGGCGTTTTTTACATTTCAAAGTAACGAAGAATCTAAAAGAAAACAGAAATTATATTTTACTTTGGCGAAACATCGTTGAAAACGATTATAATTGTATTCGAGTGTTTCGAACTCATCGCGATCAAACGGGCGAAGAGAAAACAAACAGCTGAGAAGTATTTCAGTTTCATTGGTTGCGGTTGTTTTTACAATACGGTCGAAAAGTGTGTTTGTGGACGATCCGATAACGAAAGTGTAAACGTTTGTCGCAGAAGCTGGTGCAACGGTCGGAAGAAGGACGCCATACTCGTCAAGGATGCTTGCGTGTCATGCACGATTTTATCGACGGAGTTCGAATCAAACCCAATCGATAGAGGCGAAGTTACGTCGTTGGAGAGCAAATTGTTGAATCAAATAAAAATAGAGTACAAGGATTTGTCATCGATAACGCGTAAAATCAGCGCGTATACGAAGGACATTATCACGAGTCTCGCTACGAAGACGAGCAGAAAGAGCTCGATAATCGAAAATGCGGATGCAGGAAGTTGCAGTACCGATCGAGACTCTGGAAAGCATCCAGTAGCAATGCAATATTTCGACAGATCCGGTAGGCCATGTTTGAAATTGAGACTTCGTGATGTTGAAGAACAATCAAATTCTACGGAAGAATACGAAGAATCTATGCAACGGGTCATTCCTGATTCATATCCCACGGTTAACGAAAAACTTTCGAACCGCAGTGGTTCGTCGATCTACAATTATCTCATGTTTGTTAGACGAAGAAGATCAATAACGAATGATTCTAGCAGAGCATGTAGCACCCGTGGAACGTCGAGATTATTGTCACAGTGATGACTGCGAACGATTTTCCTGATGTAATAGTCGATGAAACGATGTAAATATTAAATAACGAAAATTGAAATTGTGTAATAAATGACGAGAAATACCATGTTACGGGGTATTAACGTGTATTATTGTGATATTCATCTTTCCGTTTTAATTGTAGGTGTGAATTGTCGATTTTGAGCAGTTGTAACGCAACAGATAAGTAGTTGCAGCATTCGGGGGAGGAGGGAGAGGTAGAAGCGTGGCCTCACGCGCTTCTTGTCTTGATTGAGTTACAGCGTAAATGAATAAATAAAATTACCGAAAAAACGTATGGACCAACGTTCAAACGATCAATCTTCCGAAGAACGGCCTCACCGACGGAATTCCATGTACACGACTCCACCATACAGTGGACTACGCTGATCAGTTGAACAATCGGTAGCGCGAACTGCAGCGTGGGGACTATATAAGTCAGTGCACCTTCTCGCAATTCTGTTTTTGCATAACTAGTCAAAACTAATTAATTAATCGACTCACAACTTTTTTCACACAACAAATGCACCAAACCGCAATGATTGATCGATCCATCACAACCTCAGTGATGTATTCGCAGCTTCTCTCAATTAATAATTAATTGAAACAGGCCTAATCTATAAAAACCCAAAAATTATAGGTTATACATTGTTTCTTAAATCTCTTGGCGTTCTTAAAACTTTATCGATACAATCGAGAAAATTACTTGTAAAAGTAAACACAATAAACCCTTCGCTGCTTCCCAAGGCAAAAATGTGCGACAGGGAGTGGAAAAGTATTTCTGTGGGTGATAAAGAATATTTGATTCGCTCGAGCGAAAGAGACGGCAGGTGGAAAGTGTACCTGACTAATCTCATCGAAATATGGACAGAGGATCTCGACAAGAAAAAAATTGTACACAAGTGTGAGGTATTTCATTCTTGGATCTAGCAACAAGATTAACCCTTCTCACTCTGACCAATCCCAGATGTTACTTATTGACTGATATATTTTTTTTATATATCTTGGTAATTGTAGCATATTTTGATTTCCTTTCTTGTGCCATTTTGATAGAAAACTTCACGAAAACATGCATTTCTCAAATAGTTGCGGTGGAATTAGTTCATCCTCCGTAATCACTAAACAACTTGGATATCCTCTCTGAGGAAACTTCTGAGAGATATATTAGACTCACAACATCCCCTGAGAGTGGAAGTTTGAGTACAAAAGGTTAATGTCAAGGTTCATAAAAAAATGTTGTAACGAGATTTGTTGATATTTCAGGAATTAAACCCAAACTTGTGCATGGAGGACATGGACGTACATAAATTTGTGAGTCAGATACTCAAAGACATACCAAAGCATGCGGTTAAAGTATCAGTTGAACAGATAGAGCTTAGCAAAGAATTGGAAGGGAATATTTTTGAGTTTGCCGTAGACCTGACCAGGGGCAGCTCTGTGCAGCTTTGGGACGAAGTTACAATGCCTCTGTGTCTGGCGACTGGAGAATTGAGAAGAAGGCAAACCATCTTGTTGGACTTGGTTAAGAGAAAAGATGCTGAGATATTGGAATACAGACTCAACGGCGCTGAATTGATCAGGAGTAAGAGATTTTGTCTAAATTTATTTGATTCGGTTCTTGTCGCCGATCTGTGAATTCAAAATAGCTCATCGTTTCAGAACACATCAGGACGGAATCATTCAACGAAAATTTATTTGAAAAAAATATACCAAACCAGAATCTTGACAGTTGTCATGATGTATTCAAAACGATTATGGAATTGCGAGGTGTTAAGTTAGAAAGATGGTCCAGCGATAATGATTCTGATAAAATTGGGTAAGAAAAATGATTTCCATTGACTTCTGGCATAAATGACAGGTGAGCAAGCTATCACGCTTATAATGCATGTTGCAGTTCCAAGGAGGCATCGAATAGTCGAGAAGCGTCAATAAAGATTGAAGCAGAGAAACTTTCGGAAGGACATAATTCCGATCTAGTCATAGGCAATGATTCGTCATCGAATATCGATGGTAATCTTACGTCAGAAACGTTCATTCAATCGTCGACCATGGTTGTACCAAAGGAGGAAAGCAGTAGCCCGTCAAAAACATCGCCTTCGCCGAAATCTCTGCAATCGGCGATAAAAATAGATGCTGATAAAAAAATAGATACACCAAAGAGAACACAGAGCGTTTCAACGTCGCCGATAAAACGCACGAAAAAAGACATTTACGATTTTATAAGATGAATATTTATCGTATTCATGGTCCGACGGTATTTTATGACGGAAAGATTCATATTTATCATATTTATATGTGTCTTCCTGATAAAACCATGAAGAATTCGCCGAAAACACGATGGTCGATGATATAAGTAAAAAGTGTGCATTTTATTCTCATTATACCGACTCAAACATCAAGTTGTACAATTCTACAAAATTATAAACTAATAAACGTCGTGAATTACGCATTCCGAAATAATTATCGATTTTATCGAAAGTTTCGTGCGTCGATCGGAGGAATAAGAAACTAAAGCTCGTAGATACACGAAAAAGCTTTAGTCGGGGAGTTGTCTTGCCGCACGCGATTCACATTCTCTTGGCAGTATTGTCACAAACGAACCGTCAAATTGTTCTTCGTTCTCAGGAACTTTGTACATTATTGCCTTTTTTTTCTCACGACACCAAATTTCATTTTTTCGCTTCGCTGCTTCTCATACGCGTAGATTGCACCGTTGATCAATCGTGCAATGCGTCGATCATCGACGTCTTTACAACACATTTAACTGTGTTGTAGCCGTAAAATATTTGATTTTTCATCGATAATTAACACAGATCTTTTTTTTTGTACACGTACGATTGGAGCAGCACGGTTGCAAGATCTTATACCGTCTCAATAACTATATTTAAGAATGAATTTTATTCCTCACATCTCACGATCTTGATCGATCCACAACAACCTTAAGCCGCGCTTCTCCTCTTTCATTGAGTTAGGAAATAAATAAATAAATAAAATTAACGAAACAACTTACGAACTCACGTTCAAATAATTGATCTTTCGTACGAAAGCTAGCTCCAAAAAAGATCTTTCTTCGTTCACGGGGTCAACGAACCCGCGTTGACCGATCAAACAACAAAATCATTATCTTATGTTTCGTCGCTCCCAAACAATCGAAATTTCAAGTTGCCGTTTCATTGCAAACCGTTTAGCTGACAAAAGTATGCCCGCGACAAGAATTAACTGTGGAAAATGGTGTACATTGAATACTTGATAAACGTGTACTAAATCATGATAATTGAAGGTGATGTGCCACAGGGAATCGGCTGAGTCGTTCCAAAACGTTTCTTTCCGTCGCCGTTGACGTCTTGGAAAAAATTTAAAAAAACGTTCGACGGCTGAATTCTCAGGTACAGTCATCCGTTCTCGTATTTTGTCCGAAAGTTCAATCGTCGTTGAGAACAATGCTTTACAGTTTTTGTTACCGACCGCGCACATCGTCTTGGATACAGAAAAAATTCGCTCCGCGGACAGAATGATAGTCGAAACATTCGTAATTGCAGTGAACAATTTCGATCGTAAAAATTCGTTCGCGATAGTTATAAATATACAAAAGCAACGATGATGCACATTACCATGTATACATACATATATAGTGTGATCGCGATAATGCAGAGCCGAAGTCAACGGGCGACAATCAACTTTGTTTAACGAAATACATGGGAGTCGTCGAAAAATGACAGCCGTGAAAAGATACGAATGTTTGTCGTTCAGCGATTTAATAAACAATTTCCGTATCTTCTTTTTTTTTTTGCAAACACTACAGATTGAACCGCTCTACTAAATTTTTCTTTTTCACGCGCGCGTTTAACACAGTTTAAACCCACCGCCATCTATGATATACATATACAAAGCGGCTTACTTTATTCACCATTTTACCATTTTTTTTTGTTCAATTCACGTGAATGTGAGTTTTCTTTCGTTAATGCTTCATAATCGTTTATAGGCACAATAAAGGCGTTTTTTTTTGTTTCTGCCAGCATAAACGAAGGTTACGAATAACGACAGCGTGTTAATTAATCCAGAGACGAAGGACTCTACGCTACTATCTACTACATTTGTGCGAGATTTTTTTTTTTTTATCGTTATTAATTTTAAATTTGCTCGAACGCCTATTTAAATATTTTGTTTATCGTTTTAATTAATTTTTACCGCCGTATTCGTTCCGCTTCTTATTCCTCGCTTATTCGTCTCGAATTCGTATCTTCGTGAGCGACGCATAAGAACGAAATTTACTCCTCTATTCCGATCATCCGACTGATCCATAAATTTCTTGGTCGCAATGTTTAATTTTAACAAATTTTACTCCAACAATTTTCGCATCGAATTTTTCCTAATAGACAACGAATTCTTCCCACTTCGAAAATACTATGAAAAAAGAGAATCATATTCGTCGTTTTCCACAGTATTTTTCACTCCCTCGATCCAATTCTGTCTACTCAAATTTTAAAATCTTTCACGTAACAAATTGATAAAGATGAAACACAAAAAACGTAAACATTTGTTTCGTTCTTGTTTCCAGCTAAAATAATCTTCACCGGCCATCGAGGCTCGCGTCGATCGTAAAAAGACGATTAAATTCTAACGAGTCTCGCGTTAATTGACTTACGACAGTGAAACTTAGAAAGATATCGTTAGTTATTTTACAATTAGGCAAATTACGGGCGGTGTTTCGAAGAAAAAAAATTTGTCGAATGAAAAAGAAAATAAAAAGATAATAAAGCGATTCGACAAAAAAACATTGATGGTCCTCGATTGGTGATGTCCGCACGGCTGAATGTACTATATACTCCCGCAAGTTATTATTATTATTATTATTATTTTAAATAATCATTATTCAGACGGTAATCACAATGCGCTTGATGAAAGTCTTATCGATTTTTCAGATACGTCGAGTAGCAACAGTTGAATAATAATATTGAACGCGAGTGGCACAGCGGGTGCGCGATTTTTTAAATTTATTTTTCGTTAGGCCTTTTGCGATAACAAACGATAGATGGTAATCTTCGTTATGCTAATTATTTTTCTTTATTTATTTATGATCGTAGTCGCAATGCCATTATTCCGGTTTCAATCCGGCCTAACTCGTTTTTATTTATTTTTTAAAATTTTTTTTTCAGAAAATTCCCTTTTTGTTTCGTCGATCTTCGATCGAACAGCGACACCGAACGATTCTAAAACCTAAGTGCGCGCGGATAAGTGCGTACGAAGCTTGCGAAATTTATATTGTTTTTCCTTTATTTTTTTTTTTAAGTTCAATTTTTTCAAAATTATAGACGAATATTACGGGCCTCATTGGTAGCAATAGCAGTACGTTTATCAATTTTTTAATTAGGAAAAAAATTTCTTTAAATTTTAATCGCGTTGTTTCACGGCCAGACGTTCGCCAATTTATTTATCCAACTTGTCGCACGCGGTGCTACTATCTACACACCTAGTTGTTATTGTTATTATTTATTTATTTATTTTTTTCAATTTTAATATTTCGTTTGTTGTTTAAACGACGTACAACGCGCTCGATACGCGGCGAGGCCGAATACGAGACATTTTCTCACCGAATTGATCAAACAAAACCCCGCCATCGTTTCGTGTGAAACCAGATCGTCCTTTCGCCATTATTTTTTTTTCGCCAGGATCGGACTAACACGAGCATCTCCAGGCATCGCCCTGCTGCGAAGGCGATCTAGCTTTGATCACGCTGTCCGCGCCTTCTCGCTCCGACGCTTCAAATAGACTCGCCTTCAAATATTGGTAAAATGAAAAATTTTATTTAAAAAATCGTAATAGAATAAATGAAAAAAAAAGCATAAAATAGTGGAACTTACCCGTCGATCTCGCTGCTCGCGTATTCTTCTGGCGAGAGTGAGAAAGGCTTCCTCGATATTTATGTTGTCTTTGCAAGAAACTTCGAAGAAGGGCATGTCAAAGTTTTCCGCAATTTTTTCACCCCTCTCGGCATCGACCGCCCTGTGAGCAGTGGCATCGCACTTGTTCGCGGCCAAAACTTTTACGACATCCGGTGAAGCGTTCTGCAATAATAAAAAATCAGAATAATTGTTACATCAATTTTTAAATATTTAAAAAAAATAAACGAGGGCGTTTCGAGTGAAAATTACTTCTTGAATGTTGCGCAGCCAGTAGGACAAATGATTGAAACTCTCGAGGCTGGTTACGTCGTACATTAATAATATGCCCATGGCACCACGATAGTATGCCGTCGTCAGAGTTCGAAACCGCTCTTGTCCAGCGGTGTCCCTGAAAGAAATATCATTTTATATGTATATTTTTCTCTGCAAATTACGTAGTTGAAATTTTTTTTCGAATTTTATAGATCGCGTGAGGTATCATTAAAAAAAATGGTACGCAACCCTTCGCGTGCGAGTCGGACTCGCACTTGACCGACATAAAAAAAAATTATTCTCCGTTATTCGTTTGCAACTCGCGTCCTTTCCGAAATCGATTAATTTGCCTCAGCACGTGCATAATCCGAGGGACGGAACGATATGATAATCTACTTACGGCCCGAAGGGTTCAATCGGTTATTGTTCCCACACTCACCAAATTTGCAGCTTAATCGGTGTGCCATCGAGGTTTATTATCTTCTGCTTGAAATCGATTCCTGAAAAAGTTTTAAAATGAGCTACGTCATCGCGTCAACAATGAATTGTCAATTGATTCATTCACACGCGCAATCTGCAAAAATATATTTTCTTCGAATTTTCATTCAAACTTTTTTCAATTTCTTATGTATTTATTTTTTTCGTTACCAAAAAATCATTCAACAATGACGAAGATATACGTATCGATACGAAACGTCGCGAATAAAGCGAATTATTTTGTGTACGCTGAAATCCGGAGGGTAGCTTCTTCTATAGTTGAATCGTTCCGACGTGAAACAAATTTGCGAAAAGCTGTTGCTTGATGTACAATGGTGAAAAACTCACCTATGGTGGATATGTAAGTGTCGTAGTAGCGTTCGTCGCAATAACGATGAACGATGCAGGTTTTCCCGACGTTGGAATCGCCTAAGACCAGTACCTTGTAGGTGGCTGCAAAATCGAGCGCCATGTTTGGCTCTCCGGATGCTTTTGAACTGTTGTTAGGTCGTCGAAGTCAGCGGCCAGGGTTTTTTTTTGCTGTCTCTATCACCCTCTCTCTCTCTCCCTCTCACTTCCGTCAGGTCCGTCAGGTTCTCGGGGGTGGAGGATCGATTCGAAGCCTGCGCTCTACAATCTCCCCTTAAGGTGTTTTCACAATAGCTCGAAGTCCCGCTCGTCCGATAATCTTCACCGTAGGGCGCGTTTCTCGCGGATACAAAAACTGATGTCTACGGACCGAGCCCGTTACGATACTATCATATCCCTTACACGGGAATTCCGTTGCTACCGCGAACCTTCAACTCTATCCAACACAACGACAAAATTTTGTCTAAATAACTTTAACAAAATTATTTTTATCAATGAATCAATTGCAGGTTCCTGACCATTAAATACTATTGACAAATAAATTCTTCATCAATCTAAAATAATCATATTCTTCAGACCGAGCTTTCTGAAATTTATTTTTCGCACCCCCTCTGTAAACATTGAATTTTTAACGTGCCGAGTAAATGGTTCCGATACGACGTAAAATCTACTGAGTCAGGGGATCCTTGTTCGTCGTTATTTTTGGGCGAATTTTTCGGATCAATTGGTGTGGAAAAATTGGCAATTGGTAACACACTCGGTGAACCGGAAACAGTGACGATAACGAGTCAAAGACCCATCGGTGAAGGTCAAAAGCGATTGTGAACAGTCGTTGAGAGGGGTCGGAAATTCATGCGGATATCTATACGCATGTTGTGCATTGAATTAGGAAGTTAGCGTGAGCGCGTAACTGCCCTATCCAAATACCTGCGAGCAAGGGGTAGCAAGCTCGGAATCCGTCACAGTCGGCTCACCATGCGACCGAGGCTACGAGGGTTGGTCATGGAAAACGTGGCGGATGGGGGGAACCCCGACGTCCTAAGCGTGACGTCACGGATCGCCCTGAGAACCGGGGTCAAGTTCACGGCGAGGTCGTTCAGGGTCGCGAAGGGTCAGTTAGGGAGGGAGGCTGGCTCGCCCGCTGGATGGGAAAAGAATTTTAAAAATAAAATAAATAAGGGCAAATAGTATAATCCGGGCTTAAAGACCTCGGTCGTCGGCATATTGGCAATATAGAACCCACGCAATGTAATTTCAAATATTTTAAAAGATAAAATCTGTCAGGTATTGTCAATAAATATACTTCCGCCTCTACCACTAGTATAATTGTTTTAACAGGGAATGTATTAACTAATTTGATGACATGTGTAACAATAATTTACTACAGCATTTTTGTATATTTTGTCTTTTTTTTTTTTTGTATAAACTTAAAACCTTCATAGTGCGAGCTTGTAAATTAGCTCCCGACTTGTCACGTTGAATCAATAGATTCGGTAATTCCGCGACGTTGCAAGAAAAAAAAAACATAATATAATTTTACAAAGTTTCGATCCACGCTTATCGGAGTATCAGACAGGATTCTATAAAATAGCATATATAAATTCGTCTACTTTGGTTAATTAGGCCGTTCAAGCGCGGCTAATCCGCTGACGACGAAAAACTATAGACGCGTACGTTCGTCGGATCTTAGGTATCGTCTAGCAGACACTGAAAATACTTTTTCGGAACTTGTAAGTCTTGCTTTGATTTTTTCTCTCTTCTTTCAAACATATAGCTGCCGATGTTCGGTGCCGCTAAAAATTGCACACGTGTCCGTTAGCAGGTTTTAAATATATTCCTAAGCAATTTTAATTATGACAATAATGCTTCTCTCAATTTGGCAAAGATGATTGTTGAATGTAGCGCGACGGGTAGGACAAACAATTATTTGAGAATAGTAGCAACGCTTTTGGCAAAGTTTACGAGATGAAAATCAGTGGCGCAACCGAAGAGGCGAATTTTTTTATCGACGATCATCTCCCGAAAATTTGGTACATGGTTTGATTTCTACGTCGAACCGCGGTTCTATGTGGCACCTTGACAACTTATTGAAAATATGATCGAAACTAATAACAATAACAATTTAAGTTTATATTAGACGCCCATATATATGTATGTAAGATTGAGACTCTCGGTAAGAGTCTCCCCCGCCCTCACCGCGAACAAATATTCCGGCTACGCCACTGATAACAATATTTCTCCGTATTATATCATCATCGTTAATGACACGAACATTATCGTCAATAAATCTGACAGGTTTATAATACAAACTAAAAAACGCAATATTGGCATGGATACCTCGAAAGGCTGCGGAAGTCTCTTTTCGTTTTTTTCTTTTTTTTTTTCTTTGTGATATGTTTTGGCAAATTTCACGGATCATACAACCGTCGAATCCGTTGTTAGTAGGTAACCTTAGGATATGTTTTTAATCAGTATAAAACATCAATCAAAACGATCGTAAATAATCTGAGGATATTAATATGTCTCGTTGATTTCGACGTTTGCCAACTCGACAAGAAATTGGTACTAAAATAGTTTGAATTTTTCGTTTTTGGGTACAGCTGGCCCTCATAGGCCCATTTTGATTTTGTAATGTCGTCGAAGAAACACTCGTGGCTTATCAGAGAATGCTGCATATCGCCAAACCGATGAGCACCAGACCAAACATACACGTGAGGTCTCGCTTGATACTCGGATCCATGAGGCCTGCGCCGGGCAAACTACGACGTCTCCGCCACTGCAGGTACCACAGGGGAATCACCACGTGAAGGATATCCGGGATCATAAAGCCTAAATCTCGAACGACCTTTAAACAAATAAAAATTACATAAAGTTTTTATCAGTTTTGTTGGAATTAAATGTACCGTAATAATTTTCTACAGAAACGTGAAATTCTGGAAAAAGATGCATAAATGCTTTCCGATTTTATTCGGAACTTTTTGTTTGTTCATACCTGATGAGCATAGCCTTCGCCTTGCAAAACGTTTCTGACAAATTGGTCCCAACTACCAGCAAAAATGTGAATCAGTGCAATGGCGCTGATACCAAAAGCTTTTCGATGAGTAAAGGGCTTCTCCGAATCCGCCAGACGAACAACGAGAAAGGTAGACACCAATTCCGTAATGGAGAAGAACAATTGGTGATACCATTGCGAGTAGAAATCGTCGTTCCAGTAATTTATGTAAACCCACCACGAGTAGTAGTGCGAAAATACAGCTCCGACGAATAGTACGAACATTCCGTATCTCAGTCTGGCTTGAAAAGCCAACCACGTTAAGTACTTGGACGTCTCATAGAATACTATGATTCCTATCACTATGGTAGCCCAAATTTTGAGAGTGTTGCTCGTCGCGTTGAAGTACATGTGTTTGTAGGAAGCTACGCCCGATTCGTAGGAACCTGGAAAACCCAAAACAAATTATTCGCACGACCAATCAAACGACGATAGCCAAGAAAAATATATTCTCCTGGCCGGGTAACAACTAGGAAATTAAAGTTCCCGGTAAGAGTCGAACTAGAATCGTCGAATTAGAAATAAAATTTTTGTTTCTTTTTGGGAATCCATTAAGACCCCGATCGAATAGAAATTTGAAAATGACCCGAATAAGGACCACGGTACTTAGTTATGTAAAAATGTTGGATCTCACCTTTGAAAACAGTGTCCCAACAGGAGCAGGAACAAAACTGTTTGTCAACTTCTCTAGAAAAATCCTGCCAGAAGTGAAACAGAAAAAGAATGTGCAGCGGGGGCACAGCCAGCGGCGCCAGCACTCCGACGAACCTGGAGCCGCAATTAACAACATCGGAGCACAAAGTGTGCTTGATCATGCGGTATACCATTTTTCAACAATTTCAAAAGCCTTCCTTTCCAATATATCAAATTTCTGCACTAGGCAATAAAACCCATAAGATCAGCCTGTAGTACTTCCAATAATCCTGTCGTTGCAATTATTTTCAATTGTTAGTGGAAAACAGATTGTGTCCGGCGTATTCGAAAAACGTTATTGCGCAAACGTCTCGAACCGGAATCGTTTGTGGACCACCGCGATACCGTTTGCGAATATTCGCGCTGTTTTTTTTTCCATCGTTGAACATTATTTATAGATTATCATGACTTCCCGGTTCAACGGACAGCCGCTCCGCGTTTCGTTACAGTTTTGCATATGTATACAGAGCCCAGCGCCGACTGCACACGTGTTTTTACGAGTCGACAATTCCAGAACGTGGAGCAACAAGATCATGGTTTTCCGATGAAAAATGATATGCCATTACTGCTCCATTTGTAACTGAATCGATTGATTTATTCCATTTCGAACGAAATAGTCGACGATCATTGCATACTGGTACTGAAAAATAAACAATCCGCGCCCAACTGACGACCGAGCTACGTCGATTACTACGTGCGCAATATCAGTTGTCCGGGTTTTTCTGTTTACGTGTACATTTGAGTACATTAGTCATGAGGTAATTAAAGAATTGAGTGACAAGGTGGCACGGTTTACCCAGAAGACCCTGCGTTTGGCCGTCGGTCAGTTAGTTAGTTATACTTGTTTAGTTCAAGTTGGGTCCGGTCACTACCGTGCAATAACTTAGCCCATTCGACGGTAGACCATTGGTCTCCTTCCATCTATCCTCCATGCCCCCTGGCTTCGCCGGATTTATATACAACAATTACAATCTTTTCCACCCAATGTGTATTCTTTAACAATAAAGAAATGTCGAGCGAAAAGAATGAGAGGTACAAAATTGAAACTCTCCAACGAAATATAAATGAAAATTTGATAAGTTTTTTTTCATCTTTCCTTGAAGTGTATTATAATGCTAGAGCTTCAAATTGAACATTCGTGAATGAGGTTATGACTGGACCAACGATGGAAATAATTCAAAGATATCAATGAACTTTTATTTTCCAGCTCGGTCGAGAAAATGGACGGTTCGGAGAGTAATTCGGTCGACGAGAAGGTGAAGATGAAAGCAGAGGATAGAGGAAAAAACAAATTAAAGACTGATGAGAATGGAGAAAAATTGAATGGACGTGGAACCAACAACGGCGATAATACTAATTGTTATTGGTAATTTTTTATCAATATATGCCTCTCATTAATGGTCGAAACGTTCAGCAACGTCGATTAATTAATTCATTAATGATTGATTTTATTTAATTTTTTTTTCCTTTTACAGCGGGAAGGATAGAAATTTGAATATCGCAGAACTCTTGTGCGCAAGCTGCTCGCGATGGTTTCACGAATCTTGCATCGGCTATCAGCTTGGAAAATTAGTTCCTTTCTTGATGAATTATGTATTCATGTGCAAAAATTGTTCTCCAACCGGTTTGGAAAGTTTCAGAAAAAATCAAGCCCGTACGTATAAAATGCGTTTGGCAATTTTTAGAACTATCGTGAGGGACTTTACCAATGATTAATTTTTTTCCAGCATTTCCACAGATGTGCGTCACGGCTATAGCCAATCTGCTGCAGAGTGGTCAAAAAGAGCAGCCTCAACAGCAGATGTTTCACAAGGACAAGGATATAATACCTTTTATAGAAATGCATTGGGAAAGCATGACTACTATGCCACGTCGAGTTACTCAGTCCTGGCACGCAACTGTAAGTCAAACGAAAATTCGCCAAATCAGATGCATATACAACATTTGCATTTATTGCTCTACGTAAAAACTTTTTCATCCTGAATCGATGAGTCGCTCCAAAATTGTAGACAAAAATGATTATTAAATTCAAATTAATTGCGAATATAGTCTTTGTACATTCGTCAGAATTATTTTCGTACGCACAGATCCACAGAGCACTTCTGAAGGATGTGGGAACTTTATTTACCATGGACGAGAACAACACTGATGGACAATTGTTCGGTCTAACAACGCCTGATTTAGTGCTGATCAAACCGAATTACGAAGCCATGATTAAAGGAGGTCACCTTAAGATTACAGAAATGGGAATTCAACATGTCGGTAAGCAGCTATCAGAGAGGAGTTCTCTTTGTGACGTTAAAATATGCATATAGTCATCATAGCTAATTTCCCTCATGTTTTGTTCACTAATTTCCAAAACTATTCTCGTTAAATAGGATTTCGTCGAAACTAAAAATTCAGAATAAATGAAATATATATAAACATAGACACGTTAAAAATGGATTGAAATAATTTCCACCTTAACATGATGTGATACATATTTCTCTCATTCTCTCAGATAAACCGTAAGGGTTTCTATTTGACCACAGAACCCTTGAAAATGTCCACAATTATCAAAGTAAAACGAATCGTAGCCGACCAAAACAAAAATTCCGATTTGAATGTAGCAAAATGTGCTAAACTCCGCTCGAATTTAGTTATCTTATCACAGTACGCGCTATATCTATCGTTCATTATCGCTCGACGACTTTCTCAATCGTGGTAATGTCCAAATCAGGTGCGTCGTCGCGGTCGTAACGAATCAGTGTTACAATGACGACGGATTGTGTCAGTAAGACGATTCCAAGCGCGATGTACATTTAATCGATTACTGCTCTAATCGAACGATTTGTTTTGTTTTACGATAATGCAGTGCCACTTCCCAGCGGTATTCGGGGTCGCAATGCAAAACGCAAATTCCCAGGAGAAGGGACCGGCACCGGGGCGGGGAAAAAAGGTCGGGGTTCCGATATGTCCACACCTAAATTGCCCGCTCATGGTTATCCGCTCGAGCATCCTTTCAACAAGGATGGTTATCGTTATATTCTGGCGGAACCGGATCCTCATGCGCCTTTTCGACAGGTAGGAAGTTACTTACCACCGCTACAAATTCATAATTAAGTGATAACAAAAATTCCTCGTGGTTTCTCGGCTTAAAAATTTTATAAATAAATAAATCAGAAATAAAAAAAAATCCAATCAATCAATTCAATGTTTTCCATCTATTTCAGGAATTCGACGAAAGCAGCGACTGGGCTGGTAAACCGATACCCGGCTGGTTGTACAGAGCGTTGAGTCCTAGCACCGTGTTACTCGCTCTTCACGATCGCGCTCCTCAACTTCGCGTATCGGAAGATCGTCTCGCTGTTACGGGAGACAAAGGATATTGCATGATCAGAGCTACGCACTGTAAGCATCTTAACATTGAACATAACGTTTGTTTAATTGAAAAATATGTCGAAGATTTTTTTGTTTGTTTCGTTTTTATTGTAATTCATTGAGGCGTGAGCCGAGGAACGTGGTATTGGGAAGCGACGATCGAAGAAATGCCGGAAGGTTCGGCTACCAGACTGGGATGGGGTCAGGAATATTCCAATTTGCAGGCGCCTCTCGGTTACGACAAATTTGGATATTCTTGGAGATCAAGGTGGGCTCAATCACGCTTTTTCAAAAGTTACCAGTGGTAAAAAAAATAAAATAAAATAATGAAAATGAAGTGAATAAATATTTAAATACGTTATCAGGAAAGGAACAAGATTTCACGAAAGTCGGGGAAAGCATTACAGCCCAAGTTACGGTGAAGGCGACACCTTGGGGTTTCTCGTGATTTTACCAGACACTCATGACGCCTCGCACATTCCCAACACGTACAAAGACAGAGTAAGTACTCGTGGAGCAATTAGTTTTTCGAAAGAAAAAAAAACGTTAAACTTTTGAAATATTAAAAATGATTTACTTGCAGCCACTCGTTAAGTTCAAGAGTCATCTTTATTACGAGGAAAAGGACCAAGTTCCAGAGGCTCTCAAAGCTTTAAAGTCACTGGTTGGCAGTAAAATAATTTTTTACAAAAACGGGGTGTCACAAGGTGAGGCGTTCGTCGACATTAATCGAGGCGCTTATTTTCCAACCGTGTCCATTCACAAAAGTGCTACGGTTTCCGTTAATTTCGGACCGAACTTCAAGTGCTCGCCAAACGATGTTTCTTATCGAGGAGTAAGCATAAAAATTTATCAACTATGAATAAATGAAAACAAGCTGCAAGTTCAAACTTGCAATTTTCAATCACTTAATAAAAATTTAATTATCGTTGTTTATAATAAATGTTCGATTCAAAGCCAATACTGTCGCATCTGTGGATGAAAATAATTTTGTACACATCGTCGTGAAAAGCGACGTTAATTGTATTCGTACTTCACAGATGCACGAGAAGGCCGAGGAGGCAATGGCGGAACAATCAATGGCCGATATTCTCTATCTCTCCGAAAACGAAGGAAAACTCAGGCTAGACACGTTTTCATTATGACATTAAGATAGATTTTTATTTGAAAATCGTTCTACATGAGTTTTTAAATTTTCGCCGATCTTACGATGTTCATCAAATTTTTCGAATTGATTATATAAATACGCGATAAAAATATTGTACAATTGTTTGTTTTTTTTACCTCATTTTAAAGAAATGTTCCGTAGCTACTTGCCGAAACCACCCTTGCAGGCTGGACTGGAACTCACCGTTTTGTCACTTTCCTCCCATTGGGAACGGGTTTTTGCCTTTGTGGAATATAACATCGTTAAGTATCTTTCTTGGGTGATGGATTTAACCAAATATTCCAATTCCACGAAAGCGCCACCAGTAATGGATACTGTGATCTAATTTTTTACTCAAAACTTTATTCCAATTCCGACCAAGACTCAAAATTAAGGTATCCATGTCTGCCAAAATCAGCACTATTTTTTGTCTTCCAAACGCGAAAATACGACATCTAGATGTCCAAATCGACTCAACTGGAGCTTATTCGATGAATTCAAAGGAGTTGTAGAATGTCGAGTCATGTTTCTTTGCAAAGTCTTTTGCTTTATTTTTAACAGAGCTACCATCTTTCCAAATTGAGTCTAGTTTTTAATAGGTTGCGAGGTAAGCCGTCTGATACTGTCGGGTGGTAGTGTATCCAATCAATCCAATCTGAGTTGAGGCAAATTTTCTTACTTTTTTTTTAGATATTAATCATTTCTGAGTGAATTAAATAAATTTTTTTTGCGAGAGATCAAATGCCAATGAGAAAAACGCTTTACAGTTCTTGTGACTGATACGAGAGCTAGCACACTGTGAACAACCCCATAAGAATGTTGACAATAATTTCCCAGGGTTGTATAAAGTTGTGCAATTATTCTGTAATATATGAAAAATGATTCTCACCACTATGGATAATGCGTGTACTCCGGACTGCAACTCATTTTCCAGCAATTCATTGACCATTCTGTGTCTCTGCGAAAACAAAAATGTTTATCGCTCAATGGAATTACACAGAAGACCCCCAAACTAATAATAATTCATCAATACCTTGATCAGAGGTTGATCATCGAATTTGTCAGAAATTACGATTACTTTGAAATGCGTTTCAGAGCCTTTTGGTACGTTGTGCATATATGACTCGTTCAGAACGTCCAAATGATGGGGATTCAAAGCTTCCGATAATTTTTTTCTTATCGATCTTTCCATCGGTTTTTCGTCCTTCAAATCACTCATTTTTCTGGAACATTCGACGATGCGCCGAAAACCTGAAGTTTGTAAACAATTTACATCGTAATATCGTTTCTAACCTCAAAGATGATTCGTTATTATGGCATTTATTGATGTCTCGGGTTCGAGGAAATGAAATTTGAGTTCACCTCGTTTAGCAAAGCTCGACCAACTGTACATATAGGATTGTACAATTTCCACAGATTGTACAGCAAAGTTTGTGTTTGGGCAACAAAAAAAAAAGAATCGAGGTTGTTCCGTCACGTGCTCGGATGTCCAACGGGTTTTTGCTAGCGAATTTAGATATAGAACTACTTCGAACTCGTTCGATCTGCGCGTGATACGTTCTCAACGGCTGTTTCTCCGAATTAATTCCGACTGCTATTTTAATCTAATAACATAACGTTTATACAGATTCTTATTTCCATTTCAGGTCCCTTTACATTGTTTTGTTATTTTTATGATCTGTGTATCACTTTTCGGTCCAAACTAATTTTCTACGTCCGTTGTAATTTCAACCAATCAACAAGTTTCCTCTCATTTGAAAGGACGAAAATTTTGTTTAAATATCTTTACGTCCGTCGCAAGGATGGTATGTTAGAAAAACGCGAAAAGTATCAAAACCAAGCCAGTCGTATCGATAATTCTTTATTTTTTAACCAAATGTGATTTATCGACGATCGTTATACAGCGCGATCACAAGAGTATCAAATAATATTAATTGTAATTGTTGACGATAATAGCCGTATTTTCATCATGACGAACATTTTTATTCATTTTTTTTCTTTCTCCTTGTCCTGGTTCTTGTCCTTATTTTGTTGCAAGGAACTAACGGCCTGACGAACGGCTTCCGACTGAGGATCGACACCGGGTAAACTCTCGAGAACCGTACGAAGAAACGTAGGATCGGACATAACTGCTGCATAATCGTCTTCTACCTCCATTGCTTCCTCCTTGGTCGATTCAAAGTCCTCTGTTACAAAAATGGTTAAAAAAAAAAAAAAATAATAATATGACATTGCCGGAATTTTCGTAAGCATTTGGAATGTAAATCGTTCACGTACGTTGATCTTGCATGGACATGTGCATAGCGAAAGCGATCTGCTCCTCTTCGGTCATGTGAGCGAAATCCGGGACATTTTCGGTGCTCGGAGGACTTGCTTCCGGAGCTGGAACAGCCTCCTCGGCTCCTCCGAGCGACATTGCCAATGCACGTTTGAGCATGGCTTCCTCGTTCGGTGCCTCTTTTATCGCTTCCGGTTTGGCCGGAGCCGCTTCGGTTGCTTGGGCACGTCGCGCTTCGTCCTCTTGTCTCTGGCGTTGTTCTTCCATTGAAACACGAAGTGCCTGTTCAAAAGAACAACAAACAAAATCATAAATCGCAATATAAATATTCTTCATCGTTACCTACTGCTAAATATATGGTTTAATAAGATGTATTATTAGGCCAAATTCAAGGTCGCCATGTCGCAAAAGGGTTTCGTTGTTTTTTTTTTGTTTTTAAGGTACGGAACAATAATAATGGGGTTTAGAAAAAATCGTACCAGTGCGAGTTCGGGATCTTCGTTAGGATCTACGCCGAATTCGAAGGAGCTACCGCCCATTCCCGCTGCGCCCAATCCATCCTCTCCCTGAATAATCGGGGATGAAATCAATGCGTCGGAGAGATGAGGTCCGGGTGGAACAGTCACGAGATGGCTGCCGGTTCCGTCTTTTCCATTCAGGGCGTTTATGAATGCCGTCAACACGTCGTTGTTGATGGTCTCTTCTCCGAAGCTTACTATGTCAACGTTTACTTTTTCCTTCTTCAGACGTTTAGCCAGTTTGACCAATTCCTTCTCGTCCAGCTGAATAGGACTACCGACAAAGGCTACTATGCGCATCTTGTGGTTTTTTCCTTGGCGATGCTTGAGAGCCAACTGTGAACAACAATTAGCTTTCAACTTTATTTCATGACAATGTTCGTAATGTTTATTATTCTGAAAAAATCTGTTATCTCGTGAATATAATTATTGTGATGATAAACCAATTCATTATCGAATAATCGATAGTACATACATGAGCGATCCTAATTCCTGTAATGAGACTGAGATTGCCGTTCGGTGTAACTTGATGCAGTTTGGTCAAGATTCTGCCAACATCGCTGGTCAACGTAGCCAGCACTTCCACACTGGAAGAAGCATCAGACCTAATTTTAATCAAACATCTCGTACAATTCTTCTCATTCGTCATTCTTCTCTGATACTTACTTTGCCAGGGTTATGAGGCCAACATTGTTCTCCGGATTAGACCGCGTCTTAGAGTGACAAACCAAATTGACTGCATCTTGTTGGGCCTGCAGACGTGTCGGAAGAAAATCTCCATTTCTCATGTAGTCGCTATTGTCGACACTGTTAAATATTAGATTTAGAAACTTTTAGATTTTTACCAATGCTCTAGTATCGTCAGTTAATTTTTGAGATTCATTCATAATTTCCAACATTTGATTTGAAAAAAATGTTAGTCAGAAAATAATTTGTAATAGAAATTTCCTCATTGCTGTAAATTTTTGATCAGTCCAAAATCAAAGCTCCAAATCTCAACGATGATTCATCGTCTATGCTAACAACTGTTTACAAATTTAAAGGTAACAAGAGAAACGTCTGACATAAATTTTCGACGGTTCTCAGATAACCTAAAAGTTGTTTCGGTTCGGTTTTATCATGGATGCTAATTCAACTTTGTTGGTTATTGGGTTTCATTCTTGCAATGCCGGTCAAATTTAAATATATTAATTGCAGGTGACAGCAAAGAAATCTTTGGAAGCCCATTATGTTGACACGAAGCCATTCAACTTTGCATTGTCACTGCGCCGAATACGTCGTCGAAAAATGAATTGCTATGGAATGCAATTACGCGTAGCGATAAAACCGATGACAAAATTGAAACCAGAAATACTGGGAACGTCATTTCTAGTATCGCTTGATTGTTGAATACACTCTTAATCGTTAAAAAAGTAATTAATTGTCGAATATCTTACCATATCATAGTACTCTCGAGCACCATCTTGGATTCACTGCAATACACTTCAGTGGGGTAAAACCAGGAAGGATCCTTCCTGCGTTTTTCTTCGCTGCGAAGTTGCCGAGGTATCCATCCCGGGGTTCCGCATTACGCCGCTACGGTTCGGCGCTACTATTTTTCAGGACCCCGAAAAAGCTAGCGTTCCACATCTCCCTACTCATCTCTGGTGAAGTGTACTGCATAATATTTGTCGATTTACAGGTAATTCTTGGTAAATATTCTTACCGAAGGCGATGTATGACTTCACCTCAAAGCGTTCACGTAGTTCGCGAAGACGCCGCTATCCTGTCCAGCACTGGTCCTAGCGCTCTTCTACTCGAATGTTTTATTCGTGCTTGTTCGGAAGTTCGAAGCAGACACCATGTGTTATGGCAATATTCTATAAACATTATGGTGATCCAGGCAAATTACTGACCAGGTTTGTTTTAAGACAAGCTGTTTATTGAAATACCGCTAACAAGTTTGAATCTTTATGGCCGTTAGATTGAGAATAAATTTCTCATTGTGATACATATTATATGCTCCAGAAAAACAGAACAAAATCAGCAACACCGAAAGTGAAAAATCATCGATGAAGCATGTTAATGTTTTGTCCGACCTGCGGTAACTTGCTTCGCGTCGAGGGATGCACGACGGGCTTGCGTTTCGCCTGCAACACTTGTCCCTACATATTCAACATAGCTCGAAAAGTGAGCAGTCGTACGTATCCAAAATTGAAGGAGGTAGACGACGTTTTGGGTGGCAGCGCAGCTTGGGAAAACGTAGATGCCACCGACGAACGTTGCCCCAAGTGCGCCAATCCCCGAGCTTACTTCATGCAGATACAAACAAGATCGGCGGACGAGCCCATGACAACTTTTTACAAATGTTGCAACCCGCAGTGTGGTCACAATTGGCGGGAATGAATAAATTTCGAAATATATCCTCGAAGATACAAAGAATTGGTTTTAAAAAAATATTGCCGAGGATAGATTATCCGTTGCCAATGGCAAAAATAATCGGTCGGATGAACGTGACCCTGGACATGTTACCGCCGGACGAGAAACACTGGCTCTGCGGCGGTCCTAGAAGTGCAGCGGTGGCGGTGGAAATGTTGCAAAGAAATGAAATAATCGCCGTTCCTACGGACACGATTTATGGTTTCGCAGCTTTGGCGCAATGCACAAAATCCGTGAACAATCTTTACGCCCTAAAAGGTCGCGACAAAACCAAACCATTGGCCATAACTCTGAGCGGGGTTAAAGAAATCGGAGATTGGGCGGAAATCGATCACGTGCCGTTTCGTTTGCTCACGGATTTGTTGCCCGGTCCGGTTACCGTTGTCCTCAAACGTACGGAAAAATTAAATCCGTCCCTCAATCGCGGCCACGAGAGCGTCGGTATCAGAGTACCGCGATCCAAATTCATTCGGCACGTTTGCAAAATCATCGGCGAGCCTCTTGCGTTGACAAGCGCGAATCTTACCAACGAACCGAGTAGTCTTCATCCCGACGAATTTTCGGCTCTGTGGCCTCGCTTGGGAGCTATTTTTTACGATGTTGCGGTTCGAAATGATCTTTCCGATGCCCAGAGAGTAGGATCGACGGTCGTGGACTTGACGATTCCGGGACGATTCGAAATACTTCGCGAGGGTGTCAGATTCAAAAAAGATCTTGCAATTCTGAATAATTATTGCCAGCAAATGAAAAAAGATAAAGACGATGATTCAGTGGACAACGACAATATCGCAGTGCGTGAGTCGCAGAAATAAAATTTTTTCATTTATTCAATTCACGTGTTGCAAAAAATTAATCGTCCCTCCCCAACAATTTCCGAGGTTCATTGACGTCAGTGATATGGAGCAGATTCATTCACTCCAGCCGCTCAAAATTTTCTGGAAATGTGAGTGGACGTTTCGGCACATTTTTAACCATTTAGACATCGAAATCCCGATAAATATTCTTTAGACCGTCACATAGCTTCTTCTATGAGGGAAGCAAAACATTTCGATTCCAATTCTCAGTCATCTCAGATAACTTTTCTATCAATGTACATTTTTAAAAAATTGCACTCCAGTTACTTTTTATTTACCAATGATCCGGCAACGGTTTGAATGTCAATCACGCGTTTAAGAAGGATAGACAAGCGAAAAAGCTGCCATTAACAGCATGATCGTAGCTTATTTATTCTACAGCATCGTGTGATGTGCGTGTATGCGAGTGTGTGTGTGTGTGAAAAAGAAATTACTTTACATCAAAACGTTCGTTTTACGCGAAATATTAATCTGGATGACACGATGATAACTACAGGCTTCTTTTATTTTCTCGTTATTAACAATGAACTCCTCTAATTAAGATAATATTCTTCCTTTGAAGAACAAAAAACGGTGATTGCGTTAAGCAATTGGTAAAAAGTTAATCGAGTCCTATCGAAATACCGTCGCATTGTATAATATTCATCAGTCTATGTTTGATGATAAATTCGTTAATGCCAACCCATAAAGTCCTCCACACGCGGGAGGCGCAAGGTTCGTTGTACCCGAAACGCGGTGTCCGTGGTACGTTTATTGAGTATATAATAATTAATCAGTGCTCATATTTAATATTGTCTTGTTGACGAGATACGTATCACATGAAATTCTAGCAAAATATCTAAAAGACTCAATCGATCAAGAGCTCGAAACATCGTACGGTTACGTACGAAAATCACCGCAAATCACTCACACTAATTTCGAAAATATTCGACATTCTTACCACTGATACGCAATAAAATCTAAAATGCATATAATTCGTCGTTCCTCGCGTAAGAGCGTAGATTATTTTTTTTTTCTTCTTATCACTGAATCCGTGTCCGTTCGTGAAATCAAAATCATTCGGTATTGCTCGAAAAAAAAGGGCGACGTTTACATCCTTTCTACGATTGTAAAAATCAACGAAGATTATTTTTCTTCAATTACTAATTTTACGATCGAATCGTTATATACCTGAGAATGATGAAAATTTCGCGTCTTTTAGCCGCGTTCCGCATCAACGCGGTACGGTTGAACAAAGTTCGGTAAGACTGTAGTGGTAACACGTTTACGAGGTACGAGTTCCAACGTCAAAACTAAAATTCGTCCCGATAACTTGAGCCATCGACGCGTTAATTACACGACCGTTAGAGACAAAATTCTTAATTATTAGACACAATCAGCCGATAATTGTCTTCGGTTTAACACTCGTGTTCTTATCGCAATACTGGGTCGTCACAGGCGCAATTTATCTACTTTATTCATGCGCGGGACACGCGTGTGTAATTATCAATGTTTTTCTTCATGTGTGTTTGTATACATATAAATAATAATGGGTTAACGCAGCGATGGTACAATAAATATTATTTTCGCAGAACTTGAGACGGCAACGTGAAGCTCCAAGATTTTCCAAAGCTTGCCATATCCGTCGCCGGCCGTTTTTCCGTCGCAAACCGCCCTTAAAACGTTAACCGACGTCTCATTCGTCGTTTCTTTGTTCATAAATCATTTGTTTCCTTTTTTTTTTCAATTTCCTAATTTCTTCTTTCTAGATTAAAATATCGCGTCGTTCTCGAAGAAAGTTTCCTGTACATTGAAACCCTGACGGGTCGCAATTAAAATCGCAATTGTTGTAAACGCATTTTCAATCGTGTTGATCTGTTATTTCGATATTACACGTGACAACGTCTTTTTCGCTCCTTATTTCGTTAGTATTAGAAAAAAAAAAAAAAAAAAAACAAATATATAATAATCATCAGTCTAATCGTCCTTAGCGGTGAACATACCAGCAGAGCCCTTTTTACCCTCTAGCCTGAACATACCTACAAGACTGCTGCGAAGTCTAATATAAATTTCTTTTCGTACGGTAGCCGTGAATTTAGTCGCTAAACAAGTTATCGCGGCCGATGCGAATATCAGATTGTAAAACAGGACTAGCTTGAAATTGCCGAGCCATTCGATTCTTCCGAAATCTCCGAGCAAATCGAAATTCGTCATACCTGTGAAAATAAGTATTTAAAATCGTGAGAACGGGCGGAGAGTTTGACGATTTCTATCCGGGTGGTTCTTACATGAGATTTGGAAAAATCGTTACCAGGCCACACCCTTAATTCTTTCTGAACAATTAAAAAATTTTCTTAAAAATTATTCGGAAACATTTTGGGAGGACGGACCGATAAGATAATTCGTCCCAACCCCATGCAAGGATCACCCTAATGTTTACATACTGACCCAATATTCGAGAAAGTAGCGGCAATGCCGAACTGAGTACGAGAAGCAGAGCGCAATTAGCGATCAGATGAGTCAAAGGGGTTGATTGTGATCGCGGTCTGACTCTTCTTACTCCTGGTAGGGTGTAAAGTCCGATGGCGCTTGTCGCTGCGAGATAGAGAATAACCGCTACCTCAACTGCGGCTCCGATGGGTCCAAGCTTCGATAGCGAACTTATTCCCAGAGTGAATTGCTGTTATAAACGATGTGAGATATGCATTAGAATTTTATATCTCACAATGAAACATTAATTAATTCATCCTTCAATGAAAATGCGTTTTTTTTCGGAATTTAAAGTTTAAGGAATTGGTTTTAAAAAAAATATAATCATCAGCGATGATCACACAATTTTCGGATATAAATAATAAATACGAACCCTCGTGCTCAACGGTAGAGCTTTTATGCCGATCAACAATTCCAAGGTGTTTTGAACGGCCAAAAGTGCGGTCGCGGTCGATAGAACGAAGAGGGCCAGCATGGCGAGTGGATAGAGCAACGTGCGTCTCACCCACCACGTTCTTCTTTGTTCGTCGAGAAGTTTTCTTCTTATTCGAACTTCTTCTAATCTTTGGGTAAGGCCACGTTGAAGAGCGCCGTTTCGCAGACACATGAGGCCGGGATTCGGGGACAAAAGTTCCTCCTCGTCGTCGAGGCTCGTGTTGCACCCCGGTGGCGACATAGGCACCGGAGAAACGTAAGATTTACCCGTAGCCTTGGCATGCTGCAGTCTGTGATATTAAACAGTATATTACGAAATTGCAGAGAAATAACCGAAAGTTTTCAATAAATTAAAATCATCGATGGTTTAAAAAAAAAAAAGGACAAGACAAGGTCAGAGTTTATGACGAAGTCGCAAATTTCGGTCACGCTTACGAACCTTCTACTGATGCAATCTTCCTCCATTCTGTAGGCAAAAAATTCTTCGTCCAAATTTTTGAGAAACTGAGGCTTGACGAGAAAGGATCCGACAACGCCGAACAACCTGACGAATCCCACTGGAGTGCAAACTGCAGGAAAAATGAATTAAGTTATTCATTGGTGGTCCATTTTTAAAACGATATTTAACGCAGGAGAACGGTATTTAATTATTTAGTTTTTTTTGTGTACGATATACTCACGCAACAGCATGACGACTCCGACAAACGACACACACGAGTACAAAAAGGGCAGATAGTAGCTCCATAAATCTGTAAAAACATGATAAATAATAAAGGAGGCAGCGGTGGTTTCGTTGGGATGGGTAATCGCACCGCCGAACGATTCACCAATACAAATTCAATAATAATGGCTTGAAACGCGAGTTGCGCAATCTAAGGATACTAAAGAACGTTGCTTACATCGCCGTTCGCAAAGCTCCCGGAAGTGAGCGCGTGCAGCTCGGGTAATAACGGCGATCGACGAGATACGTTCGTCCGGGTATTAAAAAAACGAATGAAAAACGGGACAATAGAAATAAACAAACGATAAAAGACGTGAAACGTGAATAAATAAATCGCAGCGAGATAGAATTTGCTGTGTGGGATTGGCAGGGTTCGGTAAAACGGGATATGGCTTACTGAGCAACGTGTGAAGACTCGACTTCTGATAGTCTATGAGAGCCGATAAAACGTAGGTCATTCCGAGGACCAGAGTACCCAGCAGACACAGCACGGTCACAGTCTCGTACACTCTCGCCATCACGCCCTGATCAATCAAACAAGTATATTAATTTAAAAAAATAATACACCCGGAAATTTTAATAGCAGATACGAATTGATTTATCGAATGGATACATTACCTTGCGGTGACCAACGAAACCCTCCGACTCCGTGAAGAGATAGGCGAACGGGAGGAATACGAAGAGCGATAAATTCGAGAACAGAAACACGTGGTTCCACAGTCCTGGACAATTCAAAGAACATCGTTAAACCTCCGTTTGCAGATTTTTTTTTCTTACCGTCCATTTACAAACAGGGTTTTTTTAAGTCCTATCGAGTTTTGGAACTGTTTCTGGCTTTCGAAAAATCTATTATAATTCAGGGTGACTTTTTGAAGTGTCCACTATACGACTTAATACTTGTTAGTATCAATAGTTAAAGACGGAGAAATAATACGGCTTTTCATATTATTATAAGTGTAAAATTCTTCGTGCAACATTCTTCTTGGACATTAAATATTTTTTATTTACCACAGAATGGATTGGAATTTACGATTCGCTATGAGTAGAAAAAGCGAACGACAATTTTGTGAAACGGTGTTGCAATTTTTTTTTACCTTGTATGAGAGAACTGTTGAGCCACTTGACATAGTAACTGTTGGGATAAAGCAATAGGACTTCGTTGCTCGCGATGGACACAGGCAGAAGCAAGGTAGCCCCGACTGAGACGGTGAGAGCAACCGTGCACAGCCACAGGCTGATTCTGTAAACGGTAGCCTCATCCTCGTCCACCGAGAAATAATCTTCGCGATCCCTTCGTCGAAATCTCGCTATGAGAGCGTAACTCGAGATGTACAGGAGAAGAAAGAGCAGGAGAAATATCTGAGAATAAATAAATTATTTAATTAATGAACATGAGCAAACGGTTATTCAATAATTAAATTCGATATACGTTTTATCGCGATGGGATTGAATTGCATCGCTGTTTATCGCTTCTTCGGTCAACCGCGGGTATATAATTTCGAAATACACGACGAATGTATCGCGTGACCGATACCGCACAATGTCTATAGAATGCAATCAAAACATTTTTGTTTTCCGAACTCATAAAGGTGAAACAATTTTCATAACGTTTCTTTAATCAGGATTTTATTCGCCAAAAATGATTGAAACATTCGAGTTAAAAATTCCCGAGTTACTGTGACTGATCAAAATGTTAAGCTACCGTGATTAAGCATCTTTTCACACCAAAACCAAAAGCTGAGGATGTTTCAGATCGCATTTAAAAAAAATAATTTAAGGTGATACATTTTTAAAAAAATCATAATTGATAACTTTTTCAATCTATTAAAAAAATGTCGGAATTAAACAAACCGAGGACGTAGCATAACACAAATCTCCGACTTCCTACATCCCGTTTACCGTCGTCTACAATGCATGCGTGCAATAATTTATTCCATCCCGAAGCTCAACGACCTCGTGATTTTATTCGTTTCGTTATTCGTCATCGACGACAAATTCAACACGTGTGACGCTCGAAGGCACCGACTTATTCGTTCGAGCATCACAATGTCATTGGATATTCATCGAAGACCCACAACGATGCATAAACCCACCTCTCCCCGGTCCCTTATGCAATCGCCGTGGTAAAAACCGCAATTAAAAAAAAAGTTACGTAAATAACGATAAAACGGGAATCCAGTTGAGATGGAAGAACGTATAGATCGGTGTTACTTTCCCGTTGAACCTCAAACTCTATTAGTTTTTGCCGCTTCGATATTTACGCTTGGCGTTTCACTAATTGCCTGAAAAATGACTCGACGCAATCGCTTTAAAATAATAATTTCGGACAGAACCAGATTTGGGAGACTAATAAATTCACAATATCCTTAATATTTCAAATTTTTCTCCATCGCTC
This sequence comes from Sussaba pulchella, assembly GCA_963971145.1. Taxonomy (NCBI): domain Eukaryota; kingdom Metazoa; phylum Arthropoda; class Insecta; order Hymenoptera; family Ichneumonidae; genus Sussaba; species Sussaba pulchella. The sequence goes on along the minus strand of OZ020174.1, from coordinate 12,511,825 downwards.
GAAATAAAACCGATCCCTTCTGAAATATTCTGGCATGTTCTGTCGTACGTTTGCAGACAGACCTTTCGACACGTTGAACACCACGTCACCCAGACGTGGGTGACAGCTATGTTTCCGTGGGTACCCCGTAGAGGCGTAGAGGGTGAATTTTTTTTTGCCATACCATTTTCAATGTTATTTTTACCAGTACCACGAAATAAATACGCAGAAGTTTCGGCCTACGCGTTACCGACCCATGGACGGGCTAAATAGTTTATCCCTCTTGGCCACCCTTGCCCCGTCATATTCAACGATCGATATAGCAATTGAAGCATTTGATCGCAAACACCGATCTATTTATATTACGACCGTAGCATGCCGTGACACGCCAATCGAGTTTCTTATCGTCGTAGTGCAGAGTCTATCTTTGAAGACTCGTCGTTAAAAAAAAAAAAAAAAAAAAGTTCCAAAAGAGAGAACCAGGAGCCGGGAATGACGTAGCAACGGACGTCGCACGTTGAACCCAAATCGACCGGTTATACGCAGCGGGCACGACGGATGAAACGCTCTCGCAACTTCGAGTCTGCGGTCCGGCACCTTGATATCGCGTGCAAATCGAACTATCGTAAAAACGTTTAACTTTATTATTCCATTTCACGGTCTCGGTCGGTTCGCAATCGAGGGCTCGGATCGACGTACCGAATATTCAATGTTCCGACAGGTCGATATGTCGAATTAAAATGCTACGAAAATAAATGTATCGAATCGTCATGGCTCCGAATGATAATGTCCCTGAAGATAAAAATCCCGAAAACGTATATACAGTGGCGTAGCTCGATCGACCGCGCGAAGATGACAGATATATTTATTTTCGAAGCATTTTTATTCGATTCATAATTCATTTGTTGGATCATTGAATATACGGAGCATCGATCCGATTCCGCAATCCATTTTCACGACCAATCGAAGCCGTAAAAATAAGGTCACGTTTTTTTCGGCCGGATGAACGTCAATACAGGTGGTCGATGTTGCTGTTTTCTTCCGTTTGTAAAATTAAACGAAGCCTTTCGAAGCCTTTTTGCGAGCCACGTAGCCACGACGGGACTCCGTTAGCGAGTTCGCCGACGTAAGTTGACGGCAACACTTGTTGCCGCATGTAGTATGCGATCGATCCAAACCTGCATGTTTGTGAATCGATGTACGATACATATCTTATTACTTACCTCCTAGGTCAGAGCGAAAGTGTTGTCACGGACATTTACCACCAACCGATGGAAATCTTTGCGAATAAAAAAAATCTACGCGTACGATTAATATGATTGAGATCTCATTTTGGTGGCATCTCGGCGGATTTATTTTTTTTTCATACCGCTGCCCTCAGCTTTTTTCGCAGGTAAAGACCTTAAAAACGTTCAAACTAGGAAATAAGGTGTTGAAGGTCCGCCATTTTATTTTTTCTTTAGCTTATATTTTCTCCACGTGGTGCTATAGCCACTGCTACAAAGGTCTGCCTAATTTTTTAATTAAGATGCACCGTATAGGGGAATTGTTTCTGCGGTGCTAACTTCTGAGGGCGGGGGTGGTGGGTATTATCAATAAATGTTCTTATCCTGTACCTATACCAACAAACTGTGGTAAATAATTCAGTAAGATCCGATGACAACTTTTTTTTTTTAAGATTCACAAACACCTTAATTTTAGCCTCGTTACAGTGACTTGTTGCCTTGTAATATTTAGTGACATTCAGCAGTAAACATTGATCATCATCGATCAAGTGTCCATGGTTGAGGGCTTCGTTGCACCATATTGCATTTCATATTTGAGTAACGAATCGCTAGCATGCGATGACACTATTTACTCGTACATGCACGCGATAACAAGAATATTGTAATTGCGAGTACGATTACAGCAGCTATACAGTCGTACACGTGGGCGGTGCACCGTGAAAATGGCCACGATACAACCGTATATCTTAACATCGCTGGATAACTGATTGGCCTGGGCCGAGTTATCACGAACTGACGCCATCTAATTGCAATATTCGCGCACGTTAACCGTCATGCGTCCGTGAACTACATTGAAACCATTCGGGAATTTTCTCGACTCTGCTGGTGCTGCTGTTGGTGCTACACACGAACAATGTCGATCGATCTTCTAGGCCACCACAATCGTGCTACTCGAAATGATTACTCAGCAACGACGGCTCTCGTTAAAATCGATTTCAACATTTATCACGTTCGTTTACATTTTTAATAACCATTCTTATTTCGTTTCAATTAATGCGGAGTTAAGGCGTCACGTTTTTATTGGAATTACGTCCTGGAAGTGAATTTACAGGAAAAATATAAGGAAAGTCCTGGTTATGTCATGATATCTATCTAATCCATCTAATCGTCAAACGACAATCAAGTCTTCTTGAGTATTTTAACTTGATAAAATCAATTAAATCCAAAAACGCTGATGGGGTCGAAAATTAGGGGATTAGAGGAACTGCGTTACATCGCTGTTTAAAAGAATATTGAAAGCGGAGCGAACCATACCACCGATAAAAATAATTTAGCGACAAAATTTGCGATGCTCGACAAATAAAAAAAAAAAGCTGCGCAACGCAACTTTTTACTTGCGATGGACAGCCGGTGCAGTTAAAAAAAAGGACGTAGCATTTACTACCGAGTCTAGCCTCGTCGTTCGTTCCCCCGTAAGCACAGCGCGTAATTATGCTCGCGCTCCCGCATGTTAGGTACGCCTTTCAGCGTCAAACCCGCACGGCTGCAGCGGCTACAACCCTCATAATATACAATAATAGTATTTTCCGGCGAGATGCGTTGAAAGTCGAGAATGCAAGCTTCAAACCAGTCTCCGTTATATATATATGGGGTATTCCTGGGAATTTCGGCAACTTCGGACAGTTGGGTCAACATTTTTGCCTCCCAATTTTTTCCATTAATGTGTGTTGAAAATAAAGAGACACGTATTTCGGCGTTTTTTATTTTGAGCCCCCACTTTTGAAATACGGTCAAATGAAGTTTTTGAAGTATTGACCACATTCGATCATTCAAATCGATATATCTCAGCAACGGTTAGTGATAACTCGAAAAACCACGGGTCTTTTTTTTTCGTTTTTGAACGCTCTATACAATGAAAACATTTACGATTATGTTGCACAAATTCAACAATAAGTTATAAACAATTCAAAATTAAAAATGAAATAAAACAAAAAACGCACTTTTAATTTTTGAAATGTATTTTTTTTTTAATTCCTTGAACAAAAACGAAAATTTAGCCGCCTTGAACTTTTTGGGCCGACGCTTCGTTCGAGAGTTATACATTTTTTTGTCACAAAAAACCCGTAAATTTACGTATTTTATTAGTAAAAATTTGCATGAAAAAAAAAGTACCCTTAATTATTGAAATTGATTTTTTTTTCAAATTCCTTGGACGAAAAGAAAAATTTTGAGACCCGGCCCGACTTGGGCCGACGTTTCGTTCGAAAGTTATAGCTTTTTTTGGCATAAAAAACCGGTAAATATACGGATTTTATTAGTAAAAAATTGCATGAAGAAAAAGTACCCTTAATTATTGAAATCTATTTTTTTTTTAATTCCTTGAACGAAAACGAAAATTTTGAGACTCGGCCGGACTTGGGCCGACGCTTCGTTCGAAAGTTATAGCTTTTTTTCTTAACAACCGGGTAAACATTTACGGGTTTTTTGTGACAAAAAAATCTATAACTCCCGAACGAAGCGTCGGCCCAAAAAGTTCAAGGCGGCTAAATTTTCGTTTTTGTTCAAGGAATTTAAAAAAAAATACATTTCAAAAATTAAAAGTGCGTTTTTTGTTTTATTTCATTTTTAATTTTGAATTGTTTATAACTTATTGTTGAATTTGTGCAGCATAATCGTAAATGTTTTCATTGTATAGAGCGTTCAAAAACGAAAAAAAAGACCCGTGGTTTTTCGAATTATCACTAACCGTTGCTGAGATATATTGATTTGAATGATCGAATGTGGTCAATACTTCAAAAACTTCATTTGACCGTATTTCAAAAGTGGGGGCTCAAAATAAAAAACGCCGAAATACGTGTCTCTTTATTTTCAACACATATTAATGGAAAAAATTGGGAGGCAAAAATTTTGACCCAACTGTCCGAAGTTGCCGAAATTCCCAGGAATACCCCATATATATATATATATATATATATATATATATATATAGAATATTTTACGTGCGAGATGCGAGGAGCGTCAAGAATGCGAACTCCAAAACAGAAATCTGTTCTCGCGTTCAACAAAAACATGCAGCGATATAAATACATCTAACTATTATCATTTTAACTCTTCGTTTCCCGATTCATATATATCTATATATATTAAGTTGTTATGTGGTTGTTATTACTCTGTAATGTCGCCGATTTAAAAAAAAAGTTGAGCCTTTTTTTTACCTTTCAGTCCAATTCTAATCGTTGCCCTTAGCCAGGTAAAGTTTCCCATCCAAGATACATGCAATTCTTTTATCGTTCGGTAACTATATTCGTGGAACGACGACCTATTCTCGAAAAAAATCCAACACCATATGACATTAACGGGTATGTACCCTACTTCCACGAAAAAAAAATGTAGATATGAGTCCTCTCATGTCTCGTTTACACCGTTGAGCTTCCTGGGACCCCATTTCCTCCCCCAAAATTGCCGTAACCTACCCCCCATAACCATCTCAGCCATTCAATGTGAGGCGTTGGGACCCCCCCAATATTCTAGTTATTTCAAAATTATTCAAATAAATTGCATGATACTGATCAGAGGAATAACCCAAACGTGGCATGAGATGAGATTATACATGAATAGGGAAACGAAGATTTAAAATAGCTGGGGTCAATGATCAAAATTCAAGGATAATATAACGGCTACGCGTAGCTCGTAAAATTTATATCCTACGTGACGTTGAAAAACCGTTCTTCGCGCTTCCACGTTGTACTTTGCACCGAGGTTTATCAGAAATAAAAAATACCTCAATAATCACATCTGACGAGTGAATAATAACAGCGCCCTAACTTGCCTTCCCGGCCCCACCCCGTGCGTCGCCAATCGTAAAATATTATTTTCCATCAATGAGAGAAAACGCAACGTATCGAACCGAACAACACGTCGAACAAAGAAAAACGATTATTGGGACGAGTTACGATGCAGCCTCATTAGAAAATAGCCTCCGGGGAATAATGTTTGTCCCAGATAACGACATTTTCCAAGTGCCAACGCACTCCGGCGCCCAGTTTTCTCAGTCGTCTGCCGGTCGGGCGAAAACGAGGTAGCGCGAGACTCGTAGCCACGACCGTGAGCCCCGATTAAGGTGAGACGAGACATAATCGGTGGGTAACGAAAAATGCAAACCATTTTCTTCCAAATAACGCAAGTTACTGGATGAAAATGAACATTTTAAACTACCCCTCTGGTGATTGTGGAAGATGCAAGACTTTGTATTTTGTCGAGAAATTTATTAGCACCCTTAAAACCGATTGTTTACATTCTTTTCTACCGACTGGGCGGGGAATGTCCGCAGTGGGATTGTGCCGTGCCTCCCCTGTACACCGACCTTTTTTGGGAAAAATCGAAAATCGGTTTCTCATCGATTTTCTTGAATTTGAGGTATCGAAATGTTCGAAGATATGCTTTATTTTTGTATTTATTTCACACATATAAGGATTATTATAATTCCAAATTTTATCTATTTTGGAGTCATGAATACAGAAAAAAAAAGTCGTCGATTTAAAAAATTTCATTCGTTATGTCAAAACCAATTCTCAATAAGGACTCAAAAGACCTGTTGGGACATAAATAAGATTCCAAAAGGAGTGTTTCAAAATTGTGTCAGATTTTCCGAATACGTTTACCTCAAAGAAAAAAGATAAAACTTGGGGTCAATGGACAACGTCCCGAAAACGACAGTATACACACGGAGGGGTAACAGTAATCCCCCCCCCCCCCCGCCCTTGTTCGATTCAACGTACTCAAAAAAAAAAACAGGACAATGTATCTGTACTTTCGGAGCAAAACCGAATAAGTCCAACGTTGTTTTTTCATCGATCAGTTCTAGACTATTAGTACCTCACCGAATGCTACTTTAATTAGCACCAAAAAAAGTGTAACCTAATAATTATGTTTTTTTAATTGATTTGTCGGTTCCGCCGAGTGTTCACAGCTCATAATCGTTATATCCCGAGATCCCGTTCCATGGACCGTTTATTTGGTTTCGCCTTCAGCCCACAGATATATTCGTAAAATCAACGATGACCAAAACATAGAACGTAACCTCAAAATTATTTCGAAACAATAATACGGAGAAAACAATTAATTGTTTCTAAAAAAAAAAATAATACCGTTGGCTAATGCACAATCCAACGACAAAATAATTAAAATTCTTTGCCTCTCCACCGAAAAGCGTCAATGATTCTGCATACATCGTTGCTTCGAAAAATTACTCGCTGTCTCTGTCGCACGCGCAAAAGATTCGCGGTTGCGTGTGAAATATTTTTAAGCTCATTGCTCGTACAACGAGCACGAAAGTGAGTACACAAAATTCTTGTTTATTCGATGCAATATATCGTTGATACGTTAAATTATCGTTGCCACAGTTACTGACACCGCGTATGTGTGTCCCGGTTGATGTCAGTAAAGTAGCATCAACGTGACGGCGCCCCTCTCACAAAGACCAGGGATTTCCCTTGCGCTCGCAACTTGTTCGTTAATTCAAAAATTAAATGAATGAATGAATAAATGAATAAGCAAAGGCTGAAGGACTTCGGGCGATGGCTTTTTGGCGGTGTGAACAAATTTTTAAAAACAATATTAGCTCCAAACCAGGAAGGAGAAAAAAAAACATATTATGTTCTCAATAAATCTTTTACTACTACTACTAAATTGATTGAAAAAAAAAAACGTATCGATCGTTTTCCAATTTACTTACAATATTCTCCCGCACTGTATTGTGAAATAATTGTTCCCTAAGATCAGCGTCATCTTCCATTTTCACCTGTTTGTCGGTAAAATTTTTTTGGTTATATTTACAACCGTATTACGCACAGACATTTTACATCCGTGATTTTCGTTTTTCGTTGATTGAATTTAAAAAACCGAAAGAGCCAAAAAAAAAAAAGATAATGTTTCACTTAGGACACATGCCCAATTTTTTTTCTCGAGCCACGCTCGAGTCGCACGCGAACTGCGGTTCGAGCAGCGAGTCTACGATACGACAACGGAAAATAAAAATTACGCGTTATCTACATGGGGGCTTGATAATTCGTTGTTAATGTTTTTTTTTCTTTCTTTGACGGTGTGCTGCGTGTTTACGAGAAACGACTGACGCAACGACGAATGCCCTACGACGGTTGGCGTTATACTGACAAAGTAACAAATTTTCCGGTAGGTTGACCGCACGGCAGCACCGTGTTACGGTGTTGTCGCAACCTTGGTCCTATCTACTAGTCCGGGTGCTCGATCGTGACAGCTGTGCCGACAGCGAAGTCAGGTTTTTCGTCGCTAGAGGTCGCTGGTGAGGCGAAGACTCGCGGGGTGGAGTGATTCGAGGTTAGGGGAGGAATGAACGCGAAGTTATTTTCCTCTGCGATTTTTGGTACAACGGCGTGTAAGGAGAATTTGTGGGGAACTGAAAGCCTGAAATGTATGTAAAGCTCACTAAAATGAATGTACAACTGAAACGCTCATTGCCGAGCTGAAGGCAGCTAAGGCGCGTGCCGAGAGAGACATCTCAAACGGGTATCTCTGTCCTTTTCTGTACAGTCGGGTGAACAATGCTATCCGCCGTTTACTCGTTGCAACATTTCTGGCCGCATTGCGCAGATGCGCAGAAACCGACAACCCGTTGGCAGTCCTCTATCCACTTTGGAACGCGTATACATGCATGCATATATAAATGAGATGGCTCATATATATTTTATTTTTCATAAAAGTAAAGTCCATACCCCTTGATCTCGTATGAAATTGTATTTTCCCAGGAATAATTAATCACCCCGTTAATATTACCATTGAAAAATCGCATGTATTTTACACGTGAAACTTTAGTTCGTATCAGCGCGTAGCGAAGTTGAATTTTTTGTGATGCTTTTTTTGAATTGATTAAGACCCTCGTGCAATAAAAATTCCTAAATGACCCAAAAATGAGAACCACCCTAATATACATATATTTATGTATGTCAATAGCACGTGGTGCTACTCGCGTCAGACATTCTGCTTTATCGAGGGTGCGCATATTGATCGTTTACCGAGGGACCGAGGGGTCCCTTGAACTTCGAAAAAGTAAGCCACTGCAATTAGTTTGTAATCTCCAAAGCATAATCCACGATTTTACAACTACAATATCAATGACCGTTTCATTGAGTGCCCGAACTGCAGTCCTGGAATGAAAAATAGTATATGTGAGGCGGATATTTTTCCGGACAACTGAACAGCCCGAACAATAGACCAGGTATAAAACGAGAAATGAATAATCCACGTTACAAAGACATCGTAATCTAGTCATTCAATCGTTCACGTTCGAACAAAAAATTTTCATAAATAACATTCCAACGAAATAATTACAAATATTCAGTCGCAAAAATTATAGATTTTTTTTTATTCCACATTCATTTATTATTTCTTTCAAACCATGGAGAATAATTTATTGTTATTTTTCAGAAAAAAAATTAAACATCCTGCGGAGCTATTTAATTCTTTGGTACCCCAGTATTTTACTTTTTATCCGTCTATTTCGTTGATCAGTTATCGTTAGTACGTTTCAAATAGCTACGACATGTATTACAGTAAATAATGTTTTATTTTTACACCGTATGTCGAACGTTACAACTGATTTAAAGAGCACGATCATTTAGATTGCTAATGTAATACGACCATGTGGGTATAAATATAAATTTGTTTAGTCACAAGGAAAAAGAGAATAAAGATGTACGGCTAAAACTGTTAGCCAGTAGGTACGAATTGATTGATTCGAACTCTTTGACTCGTGACATGATAAAAAGTATCATACATGGCGGTATAACCGCGAATCGGCTCAAGTCCTTTCAACAATTACACGAGACTTCAAATATTTACGAAATCCGGTATAAAATTTCGACATGATTTTCAAAGAGGCAGAATGGCATGGCGCCGAAAATAAAGTCTCGAGCCAAAGTGTTAATTTGTACAAATGACCTCAATTATTACATTGTTTCGCAGATAAAAGATATACATAAAAATAACGCGAAGGGATGACTCGATTTCATCGTTTTCCCTTGGAAGTTGCTCCTCGTGCAGGTCTTGCACGATAAAAAGTACGGAGGGGACGAGGGGAGACAAGGAGAAAAAACGTACAAGGAAAACGAACGATTAACTCTAGATTGATCACTAATATGCGACTCAACGACTTTGGTCACCTCATGAGATAAATGCCGCAATGGTTTCCAGGCGGCAGCGTTGCCACGTCGCTCGACGTCTATAGCGCGCGCGTGGAGGAACTCGCCAGAGCGCAGCGAGCGCAGGCAAGCTCGGGGCGAGTGTGGCAACGTCGCCACGGAAAGAAACCACTGACGTATCTGTTCACCTCATAAGATAATCACCGTATTTCGGTGTTCTTTCCGTCTCATTATTTTTATTTTTCCATTCTGATCAATTTATTTTATTCGAAAAAAATATAACTAATTTCTAATAGCTTCGAAAGACGAATGCTAATTTTTTAAAATAATTTCCGCGGTGTGGAAGTAAAAAAAAAACGATGCCCGCCGCGGATTGTCTCATATGGTGACCCATCTAGGGTTAAAGCGATTCGTATTAGACCAAAATTTGCCTGCGTAAAAAGAACGGTGTTGAAGAATTAATTTTGTGAACGAGAATTGTGGGACAGACGGTAGTTCGGTCTATCCTATGTATCAGTTAACGATTTCGCACTAGAAATGGCCAATCGCGTCAAGGAACCTAATACCTATTCAGCCGAATTCCAATTGCATATCACAGACTGTCAATCCCGTCTGATGACGTACTTCTACGAGAGCTCGTTCAAACACTTTTAGATCTTTTGACCGTTCGTTTGACGATAGGATTCGTAGTCTTTCCTCCACTGGCTATAGTTGTTTATTTTGATTCTATTTTTATTGAAATAATTTCTAACAAGGATTTATGTTCTTCGTTCCGCTCTGATTTTTATACGACTATTCAGGCTTTTCAGATCAGTTATGCAGTTGTGCTTAATGCCGAAAATATGCGAGACAAGGAATGACAAAATAAAAATTTGTTCAACGATTGGCGATTATCTAAAAACATTGTTTTTTCGCGTTATTTCAAAAATTCATTCCGTGATGTTACGAATTTCGTTCGGTTATTCGTATGTTTGTTATTCGTTTTTCCATGACTCCACACAACTTTTAATCGTTTGTACCGGCTTACACGTAACTTCAATTGGTTTCTGATCTGTATTACTTTTTTCGTTGATTATCCAACTGAGCTTTGCCCTTCTTCTTTGCACGTTGCTTCTGTCTCGTAACGATGCTAATTGGGCCGACGTAAAAGTCATCTTGGACTCGTGGGAAATAAAACGTTGACATAAATTCGGGACTTTTTTTTATGTCTATGATGTTTCAGATGTTCAAGGTATCGAAATTGCCTGCAAAGTTTTATGATAATCAGAAATAGAGCCCGATCAGTTTTTCCTTGTCAGAACTAATCAATATTTCGTTTTCTCGATTTTGTACTCGACCGCAAAAAATCGTTGGCATCGCCGCGAAACCGTGATTACCGAGTTTGGCTTACGAGACAAATCTACTTTACCAACATTAATAGAGATCCTAAACAATAATTTACAAAATAAAGTGTGTATATCTATCGGCTTCACCAGCTTCGTTAGTAATATAACAATCCACGTTCTAATTTACGACTGGGCTAAACATCGTTTAGAAAAAATAATTGTGATGATTGAAAAAAAAAAAAAAAGCTAAAAAACTGCGGTGTCGCTCAACGACCACCTTTAGCTGACATTGTTATCGAAATATGACCTAAAGAGCGCAACGGCTAATCGATTGAATTCCCTATCAAAAGAAATATGTTTGTGTGCTCGTAATCGCATAGTCTTTGATTTTCAACGTCTCTCTGAGTATATTTTGCCGCTTGCCGTTTAACGAATCGTTTTCTCAGTTTTACGAGAAGCAGAAACGTCGAATTGTTGTTTCACAAAAAATTCTAGTTCCATCGATCATTCGGTGGATATTCGAGCATGCTACGCAACGATTTCTCCAAACTTGGTGTGACCTGTCTCCGTGGCGTGCTGAGTCGCGGCTTCTTGCCCGCTCAGTTGAACGTCGCAGTCCATGCATTTGAGCCTAAATTTTTGAACGTCCGTGTACTGACGACTAGATTTTGCTTCCCTCGCCAATTGTTCAGCGACCGACAATATATTATCATCGGACGTCGAAAATATTGTCTGGATACTACCACCCTGAATTAACACAGAAAAATGCAATTGATTATTGCTTTGAAAGTTAAAAAATACGTTTACGAAATCAAAGAAAACGAGTCAACATTTGCGACGATAAATTATGTGAACTGATAGAAATTTTTTAAAATTTAAATCCTGGTGGGACATACAAAGATTAAGATATTACTTCAGAGTGCAGGATTTGAAGCAAAAAGAGATCCGACGATGGGATAAAAGTATTGAAATGTGGATTCAAAAGTAACCTTTTGATTTTTTTAAATCCTTGCCAATCTATTTTACATATCATAAATAAACATTTTCAACCTTCTCATAATTAAACTCTGCTTTTGTTATGTCTTTTTTTTAATCTTCGCAGGAAATATTTTACCAGGATCAATAGACAATAATTACTCACATCGAGTGGTTCCAGATAAAGAGGATCATAGTGAATGCCATTGAATATAAGAAAAACTCTTTGAGCGTAGTGTTGGTCTTCCCCAAATCGATTGATAATAGCATTGACACTGTCGACCACGGCTATCTCCAACCCATAAAACCTGGACAATATGGCTATCTCTATAGCTCCGCCCCACGAATCTGATTTCAAAATCCAGTCGCAGTACTGCGAATTGGGGGTTCCCAAAATAGCTTCCGAAAATTCATCCGGATCCGCAGCAACGGCATTGGCTATAATTTCTCTCATAAAACTGTTACAACTGCAATCGATTTTTCCTGAAAAAAAAAAAAAAAAACAAACGATCAAAGTACTAAAATTACGATCCGTCCATTTATTGTTGTCGAAATCTACCTTATAAGCATTTATTCTTATAATACCTTTGAGAACATAACCGATGCTGGTGAAAAGGCACGAATTGTCGGCAGGAACGATTTTTTTCATCAAGACGCCAGGTACGTCCGCAAAATCTTCGCTATTGACTATGTGAGATCGCGGAATGTCCTCGTCCTCGATCTTATTGCCAATGACTTGTGATTTTTCCTCGACAATGAGAGTGTCGCCTGAGGTTATGCCAGTGTCTTCGAGGCTTGAATTGGCATTGTTCAGATCAAGGGGTTTCGGTGGAAATCCTCCAAGAACGTGAAGAATCTCTGGTGGAACCGCAGTTATTTCGGACAGCTTGGATCTGAGTTCGGAAACTTTGGCTCTAGGTGTCAAACCGTTGACCACCTTTTGACCCGATTTCGTCTTGACCCTCAAAACGAAACCAGCCATTCCAACGAGCTCGTTGTACGATACCTCACCGAGATATTGCAATTCAACGTATTTGTTTATGCTCACTGAACCCTCGTGGTTTTACACCCGATCGACTCCTCGGATCAGCTAAATGTGTAACGCCGCGTATTTAGAGTTTTTAATAAACACTCGATCATAGCACGCGACGAAAGAGTTTGTTGTTGTTTCAAAACCTTTTATACGATTTCATTCATTGCGCGAAATCGGAGCACAGAGACGAGATATCGCGCGAGCGATTCACTCATCTAGCCTGAATTATGACTTTGGCCTACTGCGGTGCTCAGTTGTGGCCTAACCGCCGAGCTTCAATAGTACACTAGGTGGCGCTGTCGAGAGCGCTGGCTCATTCGAAACGAAGCAGAAGTGTTCTGAACAAATCAGGTTAGCTAGAAAGAGACACAACCACCCCTGAAATCAACGTATAGCTGGAATTATCACTACCGTGATGGGAGCGTGCCGAGAGAGATAGCTCAACCGGGGCATGTCTGGCCGTAACAACTATGTGGTCAAACATGCTCAAAATGTACGATAGTGTTTTAAATTAATGTTTAAAACTTTTGCGCTAAATGCTACACGTCCTTAGGACCGCGTGTGCTCAGCAGTGCCAGCTGGGAGACGGGTGCTGCATTACACGGACCTTACTCCAATTATATTGGCTTTCCTGTGGCCTACTAAAGCTCTATTTATAATTTCACGTTCTCTTTTTGCCTCTACAAGATGGAGCCGCGCGCGTGGCGCTGCATCGTTGTTTGTATTTTAGGAGATCCACTATATGTCGTTCGACCCTGCCAGATTGTCATGACTACGGGGGATGGAGATGAATCTTCCCAAAGTGTTGTTCTCCGCTATTGTTGCTAGCTAGGATAAAATATGAGAACGGTTAATGCTGAAATCTTGAGATGCAGTCAACCGTTTTCATTCTTCATCAGAAAAATCGATTGCGACCGAGAACAACGATTTACAGTTTTTGTTACCGATCGAGCAGTCACATTACTTCGTATTATAGGTTTCCGAAATAAATATTAAAGTCGATGCCATATTGAGTTTATACGATATCGATGTAGACAGATTAGGTAGGACATAAAAAAATCTTAACATTAACAAAAGGTATTGCTTTCGGCAATATTCATCTCGTTGTGATGCCATCATTAATCGTAATTATGATTGAACAGACCGCGATTGAAGTGAAATACTGATTTTTTACATTTTCTCTGTATCTATAACGATTCATCGCTTAGAAAATAAATTTTGGCCACGGAATTTGGGTTTTTTAATATTCTCAAAGAACAATCCTTTTTCTCACGTTAAAAAGTCTTATCGTATTGCGCTGATCAGCTGATGCGAGCAGAAAGGATTTTTATTTTTTTCAAATAAAAAAAAACGGTCTGTTAACGGAACGATATATAGCTCTTCTATATGATGTCAATACTTGTGCCGGTTGATGTTAGTACTTAAACTTACTGTAGCTATAGGCAATTAGACGCGGTTATACGATGTATCCGATGAGAGAGAGAGGTACGACGCGTTTCGAAAACACACTATTTATGAAAAATAGGTATGTATTTACGTTATTACAAACCAGAAAGAAGTCTATTCGTTCTTGCTCTCATTTTTCATAAACGAGTAAAGCGCATTAATCTTGATAAGTACGATCGGGCAATCGATCATGAGTCCTCCTGATTTTGATCGGAAGAAACATTATCCGTGAATGTGAGAAAAAATACGAAGCAACCGCATATTATGCCCAGCGCAGCTGGACTCAAGCTTTTGACAATTTGCCGCGCGTTGTCCAAGGCGTTACTCGCTATCCGCAAGACCCCCAAGTACGTTGGACCCATGAGAAATCGTATAGCTGCTCCACCCGACTTGGACTGAAACAGAAGATATATAGAAGAAACCGTTATTTGCCGATCATTGATGAATTAAAAATATTGATATAATGCTCTATAGTAGACGCAAAAATGACGTAAATATTCCAAAAAAGTTCGTAGATTCACACCACAAACAACAACGAAAGTGAGTGTCAGAGATCTAATCCCTGACATCGGCCATTGTGGATCTACGAACTTTGTGTATTATCTTTTTGCTTTCTAATCTGCAATATTAGAACCGCCATATTGACTTTATGAATTTCGTGCAGGTAGTCAGGTAGATAGATTAGATTGATAGTTCGTGGAGTTTCAATGGCGTCTAAACAGGAGGGGACTAAAGTCCATGAACGTAATTTCGAGATAAAATATTACCCGCATCACCCTATCAATGTATTCATCACTGGTTTTTACGCACCTTGCGTTCAATCCAATGGAAAATCCAATGAATTGATAATTCATGACGCGATCGTTCTTTTGAGTTGAAGAAAATATTGTGAGTTTTGAATAATGTTGATTATAAAAAAATATCATCGTGGAGCCCATGATCCCTACTTTAAGTGAGCGTAATATCGTGTATTGCAATCGGTCTCAATCTCTGAATATTTATATTTACTGGGAAAATTGTTTTTAGCTCGTCAATCAATTTTTTACGTGTTAATCATATGCAAAATCGATGTAATAAATGCGCCACATTTTAATAGTCCGATTTGGCTCCGATTTGGCCAAATGTTTTTCAATATTATATACCGAATATATAAGAGCTGTCAATGAAAAAATAATTTCTTCGATATTGTAATGCTCCTCAGACAGACCTTCAATGCTTCTAACCTGCACAATTCTTTACAGATAAAAATTATTGTTCTTAATCCATTAGGAAAAGATGAAAAAAATGAAAATACTTTTAAGATAAACGCGTTCCGTACGGTTGTGATTTGTGGTTTTTTTCAATTGATCGATACAAGGGTGTAATCATCGAGCGTTGCTGTGTATGGAAACTAACATCGCACCGATAAGACATTGACAATCACGAGGCTGCAGTGCATCCAGCCCGTTGGTGCATCGTGTGATCTCGAGGCCCCTGGCGTTATCTAACCTGGTAAAAGAGTCCGTCCGATGACGATTCCCCGGTATATTTGTCATCGTTTTCTTCTATTGTCCGCCGTTCGAGATTACTCGTTGAATTTATTATTGGCGATGTAATAACCTCGCGACTAATTATTACAATTTTACTTCCGTTACGATCTATCGCACTCAAATGTTTCGTCGAGCTGTGAACGTAACTCAAGTCCAGTGTAACGCCACTCGTAACACGTAGCTGCGGCTGAAGAAATACGTTAAGAAGAAGCGCGTGTATCACATATATTGCTACGAGACACAAGTAGCTTCTATCACTTCGACGTAAAAACTCATTCTCCTTCATTTTCGTTTTTCTTATAGTTTTTTCAAACATTCAATGCACAGACACGGCGCGAGATTCGCACAAATGAATATCTATGTTTATGAAGATACATTTATATGCAGCATAAATATATGTATACACTTATATATATATCGTATGTAAAAAAATAAATATATATTTAGATATTCTCGTGGATGTTTATCGATGTATTTTTTTTTCTTTCACTACGAAAAACACGTTCGACTGTGGAACTCCGTCGAACGAACAACGGTTTTGAATTCTTTTCGTTGCTGACTCATCGGCACCACTCAACAGAAAATACTGCCTGTCGTAGCACTCGTTTAAACTGACAATTTCATACAATTTTAATATCGAAGTAATTTCAAGTTACCCCGGACACCTTCGCAATAAGTTATCTTGAGCTGCCTCTACGTGTCTTATCAACTTGGTTTGAATCAACTTGATTACGATCATCCAGTTCGCAGAGTTATTGGAGAAAAACGAACGGTTTTTGTTGTCAACTCAATTCCGGTTTCATTCGATTCTTCATTGCTTCAGCGAATTCGATATCTTTAATTTCTTCTCAATTTATATTTCTCCGTTGTTTTTTTGTTTGTGTTTCCGCTTTGTCTTTTTTTTTCGTTATTTCCAGTTTCACGAGTGGTTCTTCAAGGATGTTATTCACGCCGGTCGGTGATGACGATGAGATGGCGACATCTTCGTTGGATTTTTGGAGCACGTGGAAAAATAATCCAAGAACTTGAGCAAGATAATTGTGATTTCGGTGATTAAAGCGAGCCGGGCATCAACGACGCGCGAAGTTGCATCGTTGCTGCCAGTCGAGGGTAATGCCGGCGTATCACTGGCGTTTCCTATTACAAAGATACCGCTGCATATGCTCCCCCGACGTAATAGGACGTGTACGAGTTCTCGTTAATGTGACGATACACCGGCTGCCGTGGACACAACGTTATCGGCATGTACACCAATTTCGTTAACTGTCTTTGTGATCAAATACAGAGTGATTTTGTCTTTGCTTTCGGCTGGGAACTACTCGAAACGTTCCCCTCCCCCCGTCTTGAGATAAAAAAGGACCGTCCATATTATCGGAATTCTGGGTCATCGACGATAATGGTGTACGGTGAGTTTCTCATTCGCGTATTCCTGTTCGCTACCAATCAATCTCACGTATTTTTCTATTATTCTTCGGTCGATTGGCCACACGGAATCCGGGGAAGTTTCGTCGTCGTTGGTATTCGTTTTTAAATCTTTCAAAAGTCGTATCGACCCTTTTTCGAAGATTTACTATCTCGTCGGCTTTGCGAGGGGAAAAAAAATTGTCTTATCTGAAGGACAAATCGCTTGACTCACACGCTCGCCGGTGCGCGCGTGAGTTTGTGAACTCCGGGCGTGTCATCGAGTAAAGTACAGTAATCTTGTGAAACGAAATTGTTCCGAAGCGCGACCGTCGATGAATCACATGGATATTATTTTATTATAATTATTTTTATCCGAAAAAAAAAATTCATTGTATTTTATAATTTTTTCCAATTTTTTATTTGACAATAATTTAGTCCTAATTATTTTTCCAGCGTCGTTCTGGGGATTTGGATACTCAAGTCGCAGATTTCTATAGTTCGAAGTTCACGAAATTTTGATGCCCGAAAACAATTTCGGAGAAGGAAGAAATGTGCGTCAAGATCAAACTGTGGTCGATGACTCGGTGACGGTAATATTTGCTTTGAAATTCATACGAATAACCTCGACATAATTTGTAAAAAATTTCTTTTTTTATTTCTTTTCATTACCAACCGGTGAATTCGAGCGAATAAATAAGTCATAAGCCTGCAACGAGATAAACTAACTCATATTTATCTTCCAGGTGCTTACAAGCGATTCTCTCCGAATTTACTGCGATTTGTGATTGCTCACGAGTGCGAAGATTCGAGGAAGTGGGAAATACGTTGAGAAAGTGTTGAGTGTTCATTTCAAGAGCACACATAGATCGAAGAGAGCTGCATAGATTGTTTTGACTCGAATGATCTGGTGTATGAGGTGATGCGCGCGCTTTATTATCGGTGACGGGTTTAATGTCGGCCGCAAGAGATAGCGATAATTACGCTCAAAGCGTTGTTAATCATAGCCGTTTGCCTGTAATTTCGATGACGATGCTCGTTGCCATGCATATTTTCCGGAAACCCAAGAAGGTCAGAGCCGTCCTTGCCTATTTTACGGCTGCTGTAATCGACGAATGAAATTTTGCAAATTTCAGATATTAATTGGTCGCACCCTCCGGTACTGACATGTAATTGGGGACACAGAGAAAAAATACTAGAAAAAGCATTCTGTATGAAAATGAATACGTTTGAGAATTTTGCCCATCATATCTTTTGGGTTTTGATGCTGTTTTTCATTGCAATTAATTCTGGAAGTGGTATTTTTTGCCAATAGGTGAATTTTAGGAGACCCATCGAAAGACGCCCCACTCAAGGCGGTGGGTATTCAAAAAGTTGTCCAGTACACTGTTCAGTCTATGAGAGAGAGATCCAAAATATTTTTTCAAACATCTCATTGCCGTTTTTCGGTCATCAACCTAAGTCCCTATACCAAATTCAATGTTGAGCGATTTATAAATTAAAGAATGGGAGGACTGCGACCTACAGAAAGACCAAGGAGAAGACGAACCGGAGCCATAAGGATTTCTAGTTGGCTAAGGGACTCTAACAATATTAACAAATTCTTCGAACGTTGGCCGTAAGAGTCGACCGTTGATCCCTGACAGCGGCAATGAAAATAAAATGAGAGAAATGACATGGGAAGAATAGTCAGGGACACGTTACAATAATTATAATGAATTGAACTTCCGTAGTTTATGTATGTGGATGGAACTGCGGGTACGAGAAAAAAAATTATGATAATCAACTCGAGACATTTATTGAGACTAATACGCTGACGGATTACTAGAGAATTAATTGACAAATATTTCTATCAAGCCGAAGAGTTTTGCTGCACGACGTTTCTAATAAAAAATTCAAGAATGGTCTCACGAATGGAATAATTTATTTTCGAGACTTTCTTATCCATTTGATTCGTATCTCTAACTGATAATAACGTCAGATATCTGAACCGTCGTAAAAAAAAATCGAAATACAAGTGAAGTTGATTCACAAGCTCAATAGGTATATATTGATTGTTAAAAGTGTCACATGAAGGTTACGTTAAGATATTTGGCAAAATGTTTTTCTCTTTATTCGCGATCGGAAACGATGGCATTTGAAAAATTTGATTGATTCGATAACGAAATTCAACGGTAATGGTCAATGGAGGAACAAACTCGTTGGGGATCTCGGCGAACCAGGTTCATCGATGACGTCCAGTTGGAAAATCTTTCCAATGAACATACCGCCAGTTTTTTCGAAACAGAACCAACGATCCCCATTCTCGCTGTCCTACACGATGCAGTGCCGGATCTTGGCAATGGTGCCAAAAAGTCTGGCGTGAGGATTGCGGAGCCTCCGCCGACTTTGGCTAACTTGACAACAGGTAGAATTTTTGGTTTTTATAAATGGTTTTTATTAATTTTACGTGATGGTCGGTAAGGTCGAGAGGACATATAACGACAATTGTCGATCAAACGAAAGGCAAATGCACAAGAACATTTGGAAAATATACCATTGATCTATTTTTTCTGCGACAGAGTTCAATGATCTGAGTCGGACGATGACGGTTCTGAAAGAAACTATCAAAAGCGGAGGCAAGGCAAGTGATAAAAAGAAGTCAGGACCCATGCAATCGAACTCGTCGTCGCAAACTATACAAATTGACAATCTCACAAACGTCGCAGCGGCAAAGCAAGTCGTTTATGACTGTATAGCTGAGCTCACGTCCATAAATCATTTTCTGGATGGTAACGAGGAAATGGCTGCAGTTTATCGTGAAAAGTTGAGACACGTGATCACGAACGAATATGGAAAAGCAGAAGCGATCGTAATGCAGGAGGCGTCATTTGCGCGAGATACCCGGAGCCCGGTATTAATTCATTTTTTACTCCTATCCTCTTATGAAATTAAAATTTTTACTCTATTATCTATTCAGAGTAACGAGAAGAAAAAAAAATTAACACACATAATGGCAATGTTATTAGTAAATATAGGGGAATACATTTGCATAACACGTGTACCTAGATACGACGAGCGGATAAAATCATGGTCGATATGGCTACAGGAGTGTCAGATAATTCATTGAATCAATACGTAAAAGAAGCAGCGATTCAGACTGACGCTGAACCGACTGAAATAATCCAAGTTTCGAACGAAAAGGCAGTCAATAAAACTGTCGATGTGAGTCGTGAGTATTGACTACAATTTGCGAAACATTCGTAACATCAACCTCATAGGCATCAACGTTTTGAAGTTTATAACATTAGTAATAAGCTGATGGCACCGGCAAAAATTAACATTTCAATATAACGCCATGGAGAGGTTTTAATACTGTTTAATCTTTTTTTTCATTAAATTTGACGGAAAATATTTTCCAAATCGTTTTTTTCCAAGTTTTAATTTTTATTTCTCGGTGGCAAGTGAACTCGAGACCCGTCATAGATGAAGCGAATGAACAGACTAAACGATCGGCCTTCAAGAATAAGTTCAGAAGATGGTAATTAATTCTGAAAAATTCCCGACAAACGTCGTTCTTCGGGCTGTGGTTGCAGTGGGTGCACGAAGAAATTGATCGTTATTAATAATAATAAATTCATGAGGTTTACAATAAAGAGGAAAAATTAAAAAAAAATCTTACATATATATTTTACGGTGTATGACAATGACTCTGGATGTAAAGAAAAAAATTGTAGTGTCACATCAATACAATTTTTACGAAATTTCCGAAAAACTATCATATCGCCGACAATATTTCGTTCCACAAGTTCTCTTCGGTTTGGGTCTGATGGGTGTGTCGGTACCGCAGGCTACGCTTCGCTCCGCCGGCCATATTGTCTTCACCCATTTCGACAGCTTCTTGAACTTCTTGAGCTTAAATTTTCTTTTTCTCATTTTACCCGATGACCGAGGACATTCGGTACTTCGATCGCAGGTTCTCATTCCGGTCGACGACTGTACGGTCCTCGAACGACGTTTTTCCGAAACTTGCGTACTCTTCGTCTGTTGCTCGACGGGTTTGGCGGTCGTCGTCGCCGCAACGATCGCCATTGAGTTTTGCACGCACAAGTAACAGCAACTTTTCGTCACATCAACGGACGGTCCTGCAATTACCGCTTCCGTGGGTTCCGTTTTTTTCGGTTTTCCCGTTTTCTCCGTCTTTGTCCTCGCACTTGCTCTGCCAGGCTTATTCTTCTTCTTCTTTTCATGCCCATCCGAACCGTTATTATCAGCGCTCACTTTCGAAATCTTTTCTTCTCCTTTCGGGTCCTTTTTCTCTTCAATTACAATATTTTTCTTCTTTATTTTCTTCGGAGCTTCCAATTTCGAATTTTCGGTTTCTCTCGCGCTATTCTCGCTTCTCTTTTGGCAACAACATGAACAACATTTCGGAACAACACGATATTTTTGCAATCCCTCTTTTTTAATCTTATTCAGATGACATTTTTTTTTAATCGATTCCACGCATTCGTGTATCTTACCGTCCGATTTTTTCGTTTCGATTTTAGAACTATTGCCTTGTTTACCAGTGTGCTTGTGTGTGTGCGGTGATTGACTCGTCTCTCCTGACACTTGACCAGTGGACCATTCGTGGTTTGCTATGTACCAATTTAACGGTTCTATCCTGTTATTCGTAATCACTGAGTCGTCCCCTGGGTCGTCGGAATCGGTCGAGTAATCAGATTCGGCGGATCGCGTCATCGGAACATTTCTGTACACTGCATTATTCGATTTTCAATGGATAGGTTAGTCGAAAACATTTTTTTTCTCATAAAGAACAAAACACATAGAATAATTGCTAATCAGGGTATACTGTCATGTATGCATTTACATAACCACCAGCTTCTTGACACATCCATTCATCGGATTGCAATGATATTGATGATATTGACAACAGTGTGGAATCAATCGAAATATCGGGATAATGATCATCGATATCGCTAATGATGACATTGCTAAGCAAAAACAGGAATTATTTTGAATCCCGTAAGTGTATTCGGGTGATTTATCAATATAATTCGCTGAAAAGGCGGTTGGATCAAATACTTGTACTTTCCGTTTTTATACCATCTGGTCAATGTCATGCCATTCTTTGGGTCTGTTTTTCTATTCCGTGTTGACGCAATGAGGATCGTTATGAATTTTTGCTTGGTTGCAGAGATGGGCAAAACGTTTCGTGCGATCGAAAAGAAAAAAAAGAAAATAATCCGTTTTCACAAATATTTTGTGATTATTCACTCGTCATTCATGGTAAATTACAATACCAAGTGCTTTTGCACTAATTACCTGATTTAGATTGCAAATACGATTGAAGAACCACTCAATAACGATTCTTTGCGTTGAATTTTCCAGGAGCCTATAAATGAAATGGCGCCGCACTTGCGGACCTGAAAACGCGCAGTGGAAAGTAGCAAGACGTGAAATCGAAGAAAGGGAGAACTTAATGCGCAAACTTCAAAGACGTTTAAGCCACACCAGAAAAGCCCAACCTGACTCAGAGCCAGATTCCAATACACAAGATGGATCTGAAACCCCTTTTGCCCATGAAGAATAAGGATAGAGACAATAATACAGGAGAAGCAATTCCAGTACCGCAATTCAAAATCGAGGAAGATCGAAGCATCAGAGATTAGAGGCATACGACCGAGGCAAATGCCAAATTAAAAACATAATTTATAAAGGAATAAAAGTTTATTAAACATTTTTTATTTATTTTTATGTAATTATTATAATGATTACTAATATTATTGTTTGGGTATTTTTTTCTGCCATGTGCTTCGAACAAATCGACGGAACGGGACCGAATTTAACCATTTGTTTTAAATGTCGTGGGAAAAACAAATTATTTGAAACCCGAACAGTCCCAGCAAGTGCCGAGAAGATATTTTAGCGCTATTTATTTTCTCCGGTTTCATCTTCCCATAATACGATCGACGTTGTGAGGTTATGTTGGGTTATGCGAATTAATTAATTGCCCTGATCACGCTTTTGTGAAGCCCGCTAATATTTTTAATTTTTATACAACGCACACCGATATAATGGAGTGCTGAATATAGGTGATAAAAACATCAGCGGACTGACTCTGTGTGTTATACATTTAGTCCTATAAATCGTTCGTTAGTCGATTGTTAACGTTCGGTACATTGATTCGAACGATTGTTAGACTTTACTTCGTATCGGAGAGAAATCGGCAGGGAAATAACCTACGGTCCGGTGGTGGGAGAATATCAGATAATAGTACATTATGACACTAGTACGAATTTTTGTCACAAGGTGCGTAAAACCGCACTTCTACGCACAGCGTGTCATAAATAATTTTTTTTTGTTTCTTGTGGCTGCCGCTACTCGGCGCCGCTGTAAGGAAAAGTTCAGAACACGACCTAAATCTTTGCGGAAATTGGGATGAAGTAAAGTCGTAATACATACCATATACCTGAATCGAATTATCATTGTAATATTAAACAATCGCGTGTTGTGCTGATGCAGAGAAATAGTAAGATTAATAATGCCGAAGGCTAGAACAGATTCACTCCGCACACGATCATACTCCACCTGAGGCGCCTCTAGCGGACAAAATAAGAACGTATTAAAATTTTTCGAGCGACGTAAGGCCACCACACAGGTTTCAAGACTTGTATGTAAGACCGTCATTGTGCCTTCGACGGTTGTGCACATCGACATACAAATAAGGACCGATAATTGTGCAAGAAAAAATGTAATCACTATAAAAAGAGAGAAGACTCCATATGGTTCTGAACCTCTCCTTTTCCAGTTGATGCTGATTGGTCGAAAACATCGAGATACAGTTAATTTCTACCAATCAGCCCGAACTAGAAAGAGAGAGGCTTAGAACCGCCCATAGTCTTCTCTCTGTCAATCGCAATTACACTTTTTCTCGCAGCATTATCGGTCTACATGTATATGTCGATGGTTGTGCACTGGTTAACAGCGATGGCGTCGGGATCATCTGTGCGCAGGCGCTATCTGGCGGCGATTCCGGTCGTCCGGAGACAAAGCCGTCGGGCTAACCGAGCTGTCGGGCGGGCGCAGATTGAAGCGGCGCAGGAGTAGTGGCAATCCGGTGGGAATGCCAAGAGTCGAACAGACGAAGGCCAGGGGTCCGCCAGTGGCAGGACTTGCAGGCGATGGTGGCGACTGCCTCCGGATGTCGTTTGTTGCGATGCGCCTGCTAAAAAAAAAGAAACAACAGTCTCGAGACTCCGTCGCGGTTTACGTAGATTAGAGTCAAAGCGGTCAGCTGTGATAAGCGCGTTCGCGGGTTAGAAATAATCACCGATTCAAAAGAAACGTTTTTAGGACGCCGTGTGCTCCGGGGTTTTCACGCTAACGTTACTCATCTCTTCGCTATTGGCTATGCTGTTTATATCGTCATTTAAACCGTCGCTGTTGCTGCTGCCGATGCTGATGCTGTGACGTCGGCCGCTGAGGAGAATTCCGATTCGTTTCGAAGAATTAAAAAAACAAAAAAAAAAAGTGCATGCGCGCGTGTTTGTATATTGCCGTGTATTTACCGTTATACGTCGTATGTCTGCGTGGAAAACTCCGTGTTGCCGCTTCGTGGCTGTGTGTACGTTTGTCATAAATTGGCGGACCGAACGGGAAGCGAGTTGAGGCCGAAACGGGTGCTCCGAAACGGGTAGCATCGGGGTGGCGGAGCTTAGGGTACGCCGGAGAAAAATAGTCGTTACCGAAAATTTCGTGTTCGGAGCAACGGGGAAAAAAGGCGTAATCGAGTTAAATTAACTTAACAAATAATAATTATAATAATAGTTAAACCCCGAAGTAAAACGAGTGACTACGTCCAGGGGGGTGGAGCTCTCGTCGGTGATTGCCCGGTTGTTATTGTTATTTGTTATTTTTTCTTTTGTCTTTTTTCCGTTTTTTTAATAAATAATAATTAATCGATTAATCGGTTATCATTAGCCCTGTGTAAGTGAGGGCTGTGATTGTGGTGTTTGCGTCGTGGTGGTTGTTGTGGCGGTGGTGGTACATTGTGGCGGTGATAAGCGGCCAGCGCGGTGGCGAACGAGCGGGAATATGGTGACGATGCCAAGTGATACGTTTGGATACGTCCTTTTTCTTCTGTTGCTGGTACCTTACATCGAGAGCGGTAAGTTTTTCGGCATTCACGGATAAAACATTGTTAATTTTACGACGATATTGAGAGTTTCACGGTCTTACGGTTTATCGTCCCTACGGGGTCCGCCATTCTTCGGCATCCTGTGTATCATGTCTCATCGGGCCCTTAACGACTCGTACGTGCAACCCGCACGCTTATCCTTCGCTGTGTGGGTGTCTATATATATATATATGTATATATATGTCCCTTGAGCGTGTGGGCGACTGGGTACGAGGACAACCGACGCCGTGCAACGACTCTGGTCTGAGACAGTACGTTGCACGTGAGAAACATATGACACGAGTCGAGTCTCTGAGCCGTCTGTGTGTTGGTTGATGTGAATCATCTTTCAATCCACGGTTGAATTTACGTTCCGTGGTTGCGCCGGGAGGAACGTAGTCGCATAGGTTATCGACTTTGCTTTTTTTTTCTTTTGGCTTTTTTTTATTTTCAAACGATCGCCAGTGCGGGATACAGATGATTCATGATCTTCGGATGCCGTTCATTTTTTTCCGATCGCTCCCCGATCCCTGCGGTGGCAGCAGACGAGATGAAACGTACTCAGCTGGTAATCAAAACTGCAAACCTATTGTTTTTTTTTCATTTCACGGCTGTCGTAGGCTTTTTAGATTAAATGAAAGTTTTGGATAATTCGTTTAGCGAGCATTACTTTTTATCATGGATGTTGAGGGGTCGTTGAGAAAATTTATTCGAAGTTTTTGTTACCGACAGAGTACGTTTTATTGTTGCATAGATTGTTGTAGCGGTTCGTGGTATATTTTTAGCAATTATTAATTTATCGTGTTGATCGGTGTGTGAGGAATGACGTTAACGAGCCCAGTCATGCGCAACAAGCATCGTACGAATTCGCTGCTTAGAACAGATTACGATCAATCGCGTTTTGTCGCTGACGAAGACTTGGATTTTACTCCGATTATGATGCAGATAACATTATGTTTGGTGACATTCATATGCACCGTCGATTGCATAATAAACAAGACCGGGACATTATTTACTCCGATAGAATTAATCTGAAATGATTATCTTAAAAATAGTCCGACTCAGAGAAATCTGAAGAACGGTTGATAACAATTCTTATAAAATTCGATATTCGTAAAAACTTTTTTTCCAGTCAAAATATTTCTCATCGGTGTGGGAATAAGTGTGAATAAAGAAACTAATTTTTCAATGATTTGTGCATTTGCACAAATTCTTGTTTTTACATTTATTCGTGGGTTTTTATTTTTTTTTTTAATGATACGTCGGAGAACGTCGCGAGAGTACAACGCCCCGACGGTCATTTCACGCATGCATGTATTGGCTTCCGGTGGAAGGTTGCCACTGGGATTACCCGTCGAGGACGTCTTACTCATCGCACGAATCGTGATTTTGTTATTCGGCTTACTGCATCTAAACCATGGGTTACGGTTATACACTGGGTTCGTTGTTTTCGTTATCGAAAGCCTTTGTAAAATAATAACTTCATCGGTGTGCAGTAATATTGCGTCAAGACCGTTACTATTCTGTGGGAGAATTGATTTTTTGAGGCGGATCATCGATACTCTCGCACCACCGAGTTTTTCCGATAACAAACCCACCATGTATTCGGATTATGTTTTCCAAGTAGAAACACATGGGTCTTTATTTGAAGATAAATTATAATGAGCTTGCTCATTATCGATTAACGTCTATCCTCAACGTACATCGGCGCTCCGCGCATGGGGTGTCATGTCATATCATCGGCCCGAGATGCCATTAGTGCTATTACAAAAAATAAAATTCCGAAAATTACTCATACGATAATTCGCGCCTCGCAATTATTTTTTCTCTAACATATTCATAATAACTTAGGATAATACTATTGTTGTAATATTTGAAATAAGAATAATTCCTCTCATTGATCGAATAAATGGCGTTTCGAAATAAACGTGTTTCAGTTGAGAAGCTCATGGGCTTCTTAACTATTTGGGTTTATTTGATTTTCATTTAAATTACCAGTTCATACCTCTGATCGGAAAAACCCGTTCAGATATTTTAACTTACCATTTATCTTGCATTATTATTAATGGAACAATGGTATTACTTTGATATTGGTCTCGTTATGATATTCGATGATGATTTATCATAAATCTGTACTTGTCTAACTCGTTAAACTTTTTTTTACAGGATTCGTTAACTGGTTGATTAACGGCGTGATTCTATTACCTTTTCATAATTTATAAAGTGCATAAAAATTGATAGAAACTCATCGATGACGCTTGAACTAGTTTGAAAACGTTAATCGCTGACTCATCATGGATGAAATTGGAACATCTCGATAAGTTGAGCAACGTCTTCATTTTCCACGAACTTTTAACTCGTTTTACCGGCGACATTCGAACTTGGGGTCATCCTGGTTAAAGTTTTACCGAGAAAAAGACTTTGCGAATTTTTCGTTAAGGCCTCCTTTTTGCACCAGCGCTGTTCCTAATCCAACGGTACTTGGCCCTGATCCCGCGAGGGGCTCAGTTCCTACCCGTGAGAAACTCTTCAAGAATCTTTGGTACAGAATCCTCGATCTCTCTCTTGCTCTCTTTTTTTTCTCTATTTCTTGTTCACGCTCGGTAAAGTGAGCACGGAAATAAAATAAAATAAAACAAAACAAAAAAAATCACCACCTAATGGGTGTCTTGAGAAGGGAGGGCACAGTAGCGGGGTGCTGGCCGTTTTACGAACGAGGATCGGACGTATTCGTGTTAGGGTCCAATTTCGAGAAGGCTACGTTTTTTTTCTTTCGTTATTTTTTGGCTCCCTGAACTGTGATTACATCGAAGGCCGAGGTTGCAGGAGGTAGAACCTGCCGAACCGTTTGAGCCTCGATGTTCTTTCGGGATGTAACTATTTCTCGAAACAATATGAGGGACAAAAAACATGTGAGACCGTCAGGGTTGTCGAGAGTCTCTACGAGTACCATTTAATTGTTCGGCGAGAAGGTCAATGACACCCTCGGGTGTACAGCCAGCCGGGAACTTGCGGCAGACTCGATGGTTGCACTTGCTTTATATATACATATGAATGTGAGTCGGGAATTCAGACCCCGTAATTTACTGATGTCAGTCGTGTCCACTACACTGAAACTCGAAACCGTTCCACTGACTCGACGATTGCATCAGTTGAATCTCGTTGAGTCGGCGTTATTTTTTCTTTTGTAATGGTGTCAGTGCTGACACGAGTAAACTCGTAGAATCTGCTTCAAGGAAGTGTTGTTGCTCTACATAGATGAAAGAGACAGTCTGTTTGTCTCAAATTTATATTTTTAAATAAATAAATCTGTGGTTTGGAGGTAAAAACGGATGAGTCCAAGAAAAGAGTTTTTCTGATAAAATTAACGCCTCGGGTTAGGTCAAGGTCGTTTATTATTCCTGTATGGGCAATTTCCAATAACTGTGTATTTAAAAATGATGCTTACAATATTAATAACAAGAATCTGATTTAGTCTAAAATTTAGAAAAATTGACTTCTTCGGTTTTGCCTTCAAACAACAGATATTTTCTGTTCAAATGTGAAATTTCGGGGCATCATAAACTTGTTTCGCGGGAATTTCTCGTCATGGAGATGAAGAACTAATTGCAGACGCCGAAACCGGTTGAGTTGGTGGTATCCCGAAACTGCATCGTGGATAGTGCACAATTCCACAAACCGCAGCACATGGAAAGCCCCCGTTGGCTGTGCTAAAACTTTGGTTGGAATTTCGGGGAAAGGTTCCGGCTCGGAACAAAGCGAGGATGAGACTAGACCGTGGGTTCGCAACGGAAGGATAACGTTTTGGGTTATATAGGTACCGCGCACAGAGCCGTCCCAAATGCCCCGAGTATTCCGACGCTATTACCTCAAGTTCTCGTGTGGATACGTTCTCGAGATATTTCCCACCGAACGTTCTCCGAGAATCTGTATAACCGTTGGAAAACTTGTTAGCCCGAATTTTCACCAGACTTTTCGGGGCTCGACAAGTTCGCCCGACCGTTTCTTCGACAAATTTACAGGGTGGTGATCGCGCCTCCTGATTACCAACGATTTTGTCGCACTGATAAACTTCGAAGCTTAACATTTTTATCTCTGTTTTTTTTTCGTTCAACCATCGACATTTATTTCTACGTCGTGCAATCGTCAGAACGCTTTGAACGTTGAAGATTACCAGATTATCGACAAACTTTAGTGAGAATTTTCTCAAGATTTATTTTAATCTTATTTAACTTCGACTGATTCCCGCTATGGATTTTATTTTTTTCCATATGCTTAATATAAAAATTTGATGATTCGAATAAACGTAGACATGTGAAAATTTTAGACAAGGCAACTAACAATAAGGGAAATCATGCGAATAAAATAAACGTAGCTCACTGAAATTAATATGTTTGAATGAAGTTATATATTCCGGACTGCCTGTTCGTCGACTCGTACAAACTTTGTGTGCAATGCTCAGCGGAAACTTCGAATATGAGTAAATAAAGTTTGATACATCAGAAAACCAGTCGTTTTGCAAAAGAAGTTCACTGTACATAGTCATACATATATACGTCCATGTACATACTCGAAAGGGAAAAGTGCGCTTGAAAAGATCTTGGAAGACATCCAAATGTAACGCGAAAACGACGTAGAAGTGTCTGGAGATAAGGCCAAACGAGAATCAAGGGAATGCGTTAAAAAATCGCTAATGTTGCTCGTTTACTCCTTGGACAAGTCGAGCTGCATAGCCAAATGACACAATCATTGGAATATGCTCACTGCATTCCGTACAATAACAAATAAATGGAAAATAACGTTCTGAGGTATTCGGTTCAAACATTTTTTTAAAATTCAATCTACTCCCATACATAAATATTATGGTATCCTAAGGGTGAAAATTCAGTATCGTTATTCAGATTCCCAATTCAATTCACACGTGAAAAGAATTTGACCCGCTGAAATCGACGTTTATCGCTGGTAGTCCAGAAAAGACTCTCAACGGAGGGTTAATGCTCATCTAGCGCGGTGACGACTTAACTACCGTTTCCCAACTTTATGCATAATCAGGCGATTTGTTGATGATGACATGTGGCGACGTTGACAACCGTGTATGCGGAAGAGAGTTCCTCGCAACGCTGAGAAAACTCGATGACCTCGCGGGTTCGCGGCCTTCGATATCGCGTCGTCGAGCGATTAGGACACAGCCGTATCTATACAGTCACACGCAGGGACTATATCGCAAACCCGTTCACCCGGCTCATAGTTACAGCTATATATACAAATATATATATATATATATATATAGAAATACATAAATTTATATATAGATATACATGTAGTTACGCGCGAACTCGGTTTCAACTTGGTGCACCCATTGTGACTCAGAGACTTTTCTCGTAACTCGGTGCAGATTCCGATCTAACTTTGCTTCTCGATTTACCGTTACCACGACCAGGTCCATTCCAGCAAAGTCCAGCTTCGCTCTGCCTCGCAGCTCGACATAAACCCTACACAACGAAATATAACGCACGGCAACTGCGGATGATGAACGTTCGTATTACCCTTTGTCTCCTTCATACACTTGGTCACTTTCCCAGTGTAAAACCACCGGTTTTCGTGCTCTCAGATCATTCAGCGTCCGAATTCAATAACTCGTCCGACGCCCCTAACTGCGTTGAAGTACTATTGTCTACATACAGGTGACAAATTCTTACTAGCCGACAGATATTGAATTCCTTATATATTTTTCTGCATTAATATCCGTCGAATAATGTAAACATTTTTGCATTCATATTTGTTTTTTCCATGGTGTTCTAAGGTCATTTATAATATCTGTACAAAGTTATGTTATGTATTCAAAAATTTAATTTTAGAATTTTCAGATTAGAGGACAAATCATGCATGATAATTGAGGGCATAACCTTAATTACGTTTTAATCGTTTTTTTAAAGATAGCAGCTTACGCAACAATCTAATTTCTAATGCAACGCGTTACTGATGGAATGCTAATTGATAATGAAATTAGTCTTCAAATCAACGTTTTGACGAGATCAACGATTCCTCGATATACAGTTGTTATCTCAATCGTCTGTATGATTTCGAAACTCTACTTTGTTTTTTCCTTCAGATCAGGCGAATATTTCATAACACTAACACTATTTCCCACCAGATTTTTAGATACGCGATCGCATTACGTTGATCATTCATTGTCCATCCTTCTGAAATGCATCGATTCCCAGTTGCCACGAGAAAAAAAAAAGCAGAACAATATATGTCTTCATGAATTTTCTGAAATTTTCTTATTTTTTGAATATGAACCTTTCTGACCATGGATTTTCTTATCACACTTCGTCAATAACTTAACAATAACGAGTATTGATAACATTTTTAAAAGACTATCATCTTTCCGTGTTTTTCTTAAGTTGGGCTATTATCGTGAGTAATCTCGGCGATATTGTGGTTCGAGCCCATGGTCGAGTTGGCATGAAATGCCCCGTGTGGATTTGAAGTCCGATCACATATTTGAACCAAGAGAGACGTAAAAAAATAATTCTCGTTGATTTTTCGTGACCCGTCGTGATGGACGATATCTCTGAAAGTTGAAGATGATGCGATTGTCGTGTGGGAGTAGAGCGGAGGCTGATTCTATGAGGCGGAATCGACAGATCTGCTGCGAGGTCGTTCTCTCGGCACGATACGTGTGGTGTGTGACGCGAGCGAAAGAGCACGCGCGCGCGGGCGTCGATATGTCTCTCGCGAAAAACGAGGTCGCCCGTCCGTTTCGCGAGCGACCCAATTTATTTACCGCAGCACCAGCGGAACAGGGCACTACCCCTTCCCCTTCATTCCCCATCCGCCCACGGAGGTTGATAGGTGATCGTACCGAATGTACGAAGAATCCGGCGATAGCGCTGCTGCAACCCCCTGCGTGCGAAAAACTCGTTTGATGGATTTTCTCTCGGGATATTCTCTTCGACCCTCGATAACGTGATTACTTCATCAATATATCGGACTGCTAGGACTACTGATTTTATCTTGTTTAATTTTACATCCAAGATAATATTATTCAGCACTGTGGAATTTTAAAGGCAATTGATTTTTTTCTTATGAGATCGTCGGAGGGTAAATAACGCGAGGAAGGAAATTAATTTATGACCTTCCCAAGAGTTTGGACGTCCTTTGGAACCCAGAATGATGCTTACTCGACCGCATTTCTCTGATAACATCAAAGCCATTCCATCGGCGAGAACAATTTTTATTTTTAAATAATGTTTTTTTCGTTAAAATAGTTTTTGGAAATTATCGTTCACCTCAATCGTACGAAAAAAAAG
This sequence comes from Sussaba pulchella, assembly GCA_963971145.1. Classification (NCBI taxonomy): domain Eukaryota; kingdom Metazoa; phylum Arthropoda; class Insecta; order Hymenoptera; family Ichneumonidae; genus Sussaba; species Sussaba pulchella. The sequence goes on along the minus strand of OZ020174.1, from coordinate 12,479,260 downwards.
TTGAGAAGTGATCTTCCAGTCAGATAATATGAATATTACACGTCAGCATCAAGAAAATATTAAGTTTATTCGAGTGGATAAAAATTCTCTCATTGATCGATTCTCATCATCACGTATTGCTTCGTGTCGTGTGTTAGCCGCGGCACGTGCCGCATATAGCTGTCATGCGACGTTGAAGCGGTATAAAAGGATTTATTATTGATTGGGCGCGTGTGTGGGACGCCGGGACCATGGGGATTTATTATTGATTGAGGGAGTATGGTACAGCGGACGATCGGGTGTTATACGAGAGAGTGGCTGGTGACGTCGCCGTTTCAATCTAATATTCTTTTGGCGACTCTTCGACTTGGTCCGAATTAGAAGTGTTCGACGGTTCAGATTAGGTTGTCAGGGCCAGTGATCAACTCGGCGTTCAAACGAACGTTGACGTAAGTGCGAGAGTCGAAAGACGAGGGATTGAGTAAAAATCCGATGGGTTCCTGGTTCGGTTTAACGGTTTGAAATAAAAAATGAGAAATGAAAACGCCAGCTTGAAGCATATATCGAAGATTTGAGTCGCAAAAGCCGAACCGTTTGCCTGACCTGGCATTTCCCCTAACGTGAAAAAGCAAAGAAATTGTCGAGGGACTGCAGAGACCCTGCAATGCCTGTTCGTATACAGTTTTTTACTTCTCGAATATCCCTTCAGACTTTACCCGCGTCGGCAAGCAGCTTCTCCAAATTTTTTACCAAACGTCTCCGTCTGGCTCAACGTTGGCGTTTTTTCTTCGTGCTAGCTGCGGGAGTCGTAGCTATCTGTAAGTATACCGGGTGTCGCTGCGGCCTCAGAATGTTGGCCCTTTTTTCATCATCTTCCTTATTCTTTGTTCTTCAGTCAAGCCGAGTAAAACAGGGTGAATGAGAAAAAGAAGAAAACGCGAGAAAGGAGGAATAAGAAGAAAGTGCAAGAGCGGTCCGTTAACCTTTGCACAGCACGCGAGGCACCTACATAGCATATATTTTGTTTATATATATAACACCGCATGGACGCAGCAGAGCGTGCATCTCCCACTTCGTACTTTCTCGAGTCGTACCGAAGCATATCCTGGAGTAGCATGCGAATCGACAAACAAGTCCCACATTGAAATTCCGACCAAACGAACGTGACCTCGCGTTGGTGCATTGCGAGAACATTGTTCTGCATATTTGTAATTTTCCTGAAATTTAGATTGTAAACATCGTCCTTGGACACAGCAATTGCCCATACAGGAAGAAATAAACGAGGTTAATGTAACCGGTGTTTTTTCGATCCATAAGTTACAGACTATTCAAAAATTTTACCAAATGCTACCTTAATAGTATTAAAAACTGAGTGCGACCTAATAATAATAATTTTTTAAATCGATTTGACCCCCGTGATAGAGCGTTCGCAATGTAAAATCGTTATTTCTCGGAAAGTTTTTTTAAGTCTTTCGGAGCTGTTTTTAAGTTGAACAGTGCAGGAGAATCTTCGTGTGAACCGAAATCTGAAAAAAAATCATTCGTCTAAACGGCGTTGATACATGTTTCAACTTTTCTTTTCTTGATCGAAGAAAATTCGAGACAACTCGTTAGTCGCTATCGGCTTGTGCGTCGCGTGCTATTATCCGGTTCTCGCTTTCCCGCTGCTTCCGTCCTCACCGGAAGTCGTACGGAGCGAGTTTCCGGCAAAGTCTGCGAGAAGTGCACACCGTGTTCGGTAGAGAACCCGACGGGGCGGTGAATCTGCGCGTTCCACTAATTATGTAATTTAGTCTAGCGGCATGCGCCGTCATCTTGGCGGCACCCCGAGGAAACTGCCACCTCGCTGGATTACATAGTTATGAAGATTCTCGTAACACCCGCGGGGCAAAGGACCGGCAGGAGGGACGGTAGTAAGCAAGGAAGGATTGAGGGCCGTTGGGTGCAGCCGTTGATTATTAATTACGGAATGGGACAGCCGTTTCGCGAGGTGTGGGAACCGCTTGGTTCGAAATCGCGGATAGTGATTAAATATCGATTGAAAATAATGCGCTACGGGCGTCAATCTCGTTCCTTTTCTTTGTGGGGCCTTCGCGTGACAAAGTCGCGTAACAGCCTCAGGGATGACGCAGTTAGAGAAAACTTGTTTTTTCTTCCGGATCTCAACGTTCGTGACAAAGTTGTAACAAATGCTGACAATAAAAAGGTCTATCGCAGTCGGTTTGTAGTGTTTTAATATTCACCGATTTATTACTGATAATAGTTTAGTTGATAAATGTATTTTATCCACACCGTATATAATTAAGTTTTGTAGCATTTAATGCATCTATCAGCGGTGCATTTAGATATTTGTCTAGCGGGGGTATTATTTCCTCTTGCAGTGGAAATTCGAGATAGGACACTTTTCAGTGAGGATTGACGTCTTGTTCGTTATGAGCGAGCCCCTTCAGTGCAGGCTCAAAATCATGGCGGTGCTGCTTGGCCGACGTTATATAAAGTCGAGGTGCTCTTTTTGCGAGTAACAGCGAGTGCGGTAGCCACCTCGCGGCGTCGACAGCCGTACAGTGCGCAACCACTCCGCTTGCAACGCAATGCACATAAATTCTCCTCAACCCTAGCGAGCTTGCGAATTCGATATAAACTGGTACAGTAGAATTTAATAAATTAAAAATATTTCACATGTTTCAATGTGAATAACTACCCTACACATATCTATTATCTGAATATAAACAAACGTTATTCAGCGAGTCGATCGATAGATCAGTTATACCCTGAGGTAACGTTGCGTACGTTAGCGATCGTGGAGCGATCTTCAATCTGTCCAAGCTTGAATCGTCTATTGAAATGCGAGGAGGTCGAGTGTCGGTTCGAATAACGAGTGCTACCGTATCGCGAAGTATTTCGGCCTCTCTCTCTCTCTCTCTCTCTCTCTATCTCTCTCTCTCTCTTTCTCCCTCTGTCTCTTCCTTTCTTCGTCTGTTGCTGTGCTTCATACGCGATACGGCTCATTGGTACGTGTGGTGAACGCAAGACTTTTGGAAGGCTTCCAAACGAGAGATATCGAATTCGTCATCCATGCCAGAGTGTGGCCTGCCTCTTGTGACTCCCTCGTCTCACCGTTTACCGTCTCTTCTAGCTCCCTAAGCCGTTCCCCGAAATCGAAATGTAAGTATGGCAAGCTCGCTGTCGTACAAATGCGAACACTATATAGACACTCGAGGTCGCGCTTTGGACCGCGTCAATGTTCCCCGAAGAAGCAAAACGTATTCTTAGTTAGTCTGCACGGCAATTTCGGGAATCAACGACGTGTGTGTTAAATGTATCTTCAACATTGCGAGATCCTCCGGAAGTTGATGAAAATATTCGCAAATTATTCATAGCCGATGTAGCGATCTAGAGATCGGTTTAGAATACGCCGTCAATTTGGTCGGAAATATATTTGAGAGACGTCAAGCAATAATTGACGTCGATGGCGATTGGATGCAATCGCATCTCTGTTTCTATGGAGCGCAATGCATATGTGCATTGAAAATTTTGGTCAATATATTTTTTTTGTAAATCAACCCTGCCACACGGCCACTTGACCGACTGTACATTCGATGACGCCGATTGCGGTCGATCGATAGCCTGCCAAATAGATTCGAAATAATTTTGATCATCGGGATGGAAATTTCATTAAAATTCTCTCGCGAAACCCACCGAGGTCGCACTGCAGAGTTTGTCCACAATAAAATGATGAGAATTTCAATTGCATTACTCATAGCTCAGGTTGACAACTGGGTATGTGCGTGGTTTGCGAAAACGGGCTTTCTCGCAATCCCAAGATTATAGACCGCACCTTTCAACGTCGATTCTTGTCTGCCCTTTTTGTCCAACCTCCGCCATGTTCATGAGTGATTTTTTTATTGGGGAGTTCCAACCATTTTGTGTGATGCGGATTTCGCTGGACCATCCGTAGTCCGTACTTCAACAATAAATCTTCAAATGCTGTCGCTATAACAACTCGCCGAGCGAGGGTTAGCGCCACTAGAATGAAATTTAAAACCAAGCAATCGTACTCAAAATTTTTTTTTTTTAAATTCCTTTAGTTTATTTTTTCCCTCTTAAGCTTCGAGTTTGGATGGAAGGGTATGCGCTGCTGGTTGAACAGTTCGCCGCTAGCCCAATTCCCCAAAGTCCTTCACTTCCATCGTTAACTCGCATCAATTACCATTGATTATTCCCATTTCCGACTTGGCGTGGAAATTAAACCTCCAGCTGGGACGGTCTAGCTACTGCCGGGATTTCTCCATTTTGCAGAGTTCACGCTTATCGGCTCCTCGGCCCGTCGCTCAGCTCGATCGATTGATTCTCTTTGCGCACTCTCTCTCCCTCTCTCCCCCTTCCTCCCCCTCCCTATGTCTCTTTCCATCGATTCGATTGATTGTCAATAGACTGAACCAGCCTACAGCTGTCGAATCTCATGATTCATGGGTGGCACTTTACTGCTGATCTCATGGTGCAATCACTCGTTACCGCACTTCTTGATTAATTTCTCCAAGATAGTCACTAAAAACAATGACAAAAACATTCTCACTTGAGCCAATATAGTAATGTTTCGAATACTAATTACACATATCGATAAGTTCATCATTCCCAGTACGTAAGAAGAAAACATTTTTTTATTTCAATTTTTTTATGGATTGATTTGTACCAACTTTTTCCGATTTCATTACATCGATTTTTTTTCTGATTCCCGGATATTCACAAGTTTTCTATATATTTTTTTGTCGTCTCTGTAGGCTCGTGTGGCCTTTTCACAATAGGCTCTTTCAGCCAATCACCTATTAGTTAGCGACAGTTGGGGAAAAATTAATAATAATAATTTCTCAATTTCATTCAACCATATCTATTATTGTAAATAATGGGAGTTGGGATATCGCCATCTTAACGTGTCGTATGTGACTTCGAAGGTGGGTTTACGTTTGACGATTAATATTAATTAGATCGTCCCGGAATTCTGGCCATAAGTCGCCGCAACGCAGTAAGCCCGTGGACGATTCATTCTCGTCGGGCGTTAATGTGAATTCCTGGTGGAACATCCGTTGGCCGATTTCTATCCGTGTGTCGCCCGTCGCATCCGTATTCATTAAATTATATAAAATCGACGGGTCCTTTTTACGCCAACGCTATGTCTTTTATCCTCTCGGAAACTAAGTTGGCAACGATACATATATCGTGTACGGTGTTACGGGGATTGCGGCCAGCGGCGGTCCAGACTCACCGCGAATCGCTGAAAGCAAAGCGACGGACTGTCTTTCTCTCTCTTCCTCTCTCTCTCTGCCTCGTTTCTGAGCCCCGGCTCTTCTCGTCTCCCGTACATCCGGCCAGACAAGCCGCACGATACCCGAGCGATTGCCTTCATTTACCGCACTCGGTTCGTCCCTCGTCTCGCACGTCAATCTCACTCTCTCACTCACTCGTCTCTGCGCCATTATTAGTTCGTTTCAAGCTGCAATGAAATACAGAATAAAAAGTAAAAGTGAAACGGTACGAAAAAAAAATTAATAAAAAAGAAGACAATTCGTTCTTTTGTACCGTGATAAATATGAAGTGATGAATAGTTGGTGCGGGAGCTTTGGCTATTATGATGTGACTTCACTCCTTGAGACACCGATGTCTTTGTTGCTTTCATTTTTCTCGCTTCGTTCTCATTGAGTAATTTACGAGAGTCGCGCACTCTGGCGCGCAGCTGCACATTGTGAGACGCGAATAGTCTGGAAAGGGAGAGAGTCTCCTCGTTACAGAATTCTGAGACAGGGCGTGATGCAAATCGATGAAGCTGAGCGATTATTAATTCGACTGTTTTCGTATTAGCTCGATTCATATTTATTGTCTTAAGGTTTGTAATCATTTCGTTACTCAAGGCACGGCGATGCACGAATTGATATTGCCACAAAAAATTAACATATGAATAGCAAGAAGAACACAGCCCATCGATGCCGTTGGACGATAAAGAGAGTTCATTGTGCGAAAAACTCATTCCAGGACATTTATCTCCAGTCACTGTCAAACCCGAAATGTATGATGAATGAAAAAATTGAATATTTCATTTCGAGCATCTTAATCTATCAATCGATAGATACTTGAAGCTGTCACAATAATTCGTTCTATTCGTTCTTTGGAGATCAAACATGCACAAAAGTTGCCATGAGGCTAATTTTTCAAAAATTAAAATCTTTTTGCCGTTTAAGAGGGAATATTCGCTAGAAAAATATATCTTTCTAGCGTTTCCCGTTTACATTAAAACAATGAACACCCACACATACGACCAGACGTTTTCGCCAAATCCGATTTCTGGACGTTCGTAAACATATTGACATGAAAATCGCGAAAAAAAAATTCAACAGTCACATCGTTTCCTCTATGAGCAAAAACATGAGATTTTATTGGAAACTGGATTGGAAAGTTTAGCTCGTCAGCGAGCATCACAATTTCTATTTTGCGACTGGATAATTGGTTCTGGCGGAGTTAGGGTAGCTACCGAGCAAACAATGCAACGGGGATTGGGTCAGGACCTCCATATCCCTCGATGCAGTTAGCATATATGGATGGCTCTCGTGCCGCGCGCATCTCCATCTGTAAATATGTTGGTAAATATGTGATCAGCAGTGCCAGGCAGAGCCTGTACCCGCACGCCCGTATGACTCGTGTTCGCTCGATTTCCATCGCCGCACCATTGGACGGCATGTGTGCATCCGCCAACCAAACTTCGACTTCGTGTATTTACGTTTAACTTGCGCCTGAGCAGGTTACTACCTGCTGCTCCCGATATAACGTTGACATATTTGCAATACGCGCCAATTCGCTTTACTCTCGACTCTTGTACTGTCATTTATATCTCTGCTCTCTGTGTGTGTGTTCGGTGTAGTCGAGCGATACGTTTTCTCGAACCTTCGCCGATCAGCGTTGCTACGAAATCCATATTCACGAAGAAACTTCTCTTTAACACTTCAACCGCAGTCAGCGATGGTCCTGAATTATTATTCAACTACTAGGCGTTCCAGCATTGGCCGTGAAAACGCGAATTCGAACTGCAGGCTATTCGCACAATGACAAAAATAATTTCTATTAAATGCCAGCATCGAATTATAGTACAGTTTTCATTAAATACTTCATAAATAATTTTGCAACCTTGTTGAAAGATAAACTATTGATGTACAATAATGATATCTATAAATAATAAATGTGATGAACGATCGATGCTGAACTTTTGTGACAAAGACTGGTATGCAAGAGCTCTCACACATCCCGGTGAAAAAATTTCGTCTATCTTCCGTCTTTTTGTCACCGTAAAATGTCATTTTGTGGTTTCAAAGAACGCTCTGGTGAATTTGAAGCTATGTAGGCCGACTATATGCACAGAGCTGCCCGACAATGCTACAAGGTGACAACCTCCGAGGGCAAGATCCGGACCGCCCGGAATTTTTACTCGGCACTTCGTATCTCCGCGAGATCCATTTGTCTTCGGGGTGTTCGCGCCCCCGTGAGAGATCGCTTTTTATCGTCGTGCTGGGGTCGAGCGAAATCCGGTGCCGGGGTTCGCGCACCAGAGAGGATTGCTCCACGCCTCGAGAACCTCGTAGTAGTTCTCGAATGAGAACGTTCACCTTTTCTCTCGCCATATCCTCGCGTACTTTCCGTTCTTCTTATTCCCCTCATTTCGACTTCTCACGGACTTGGAAAAATTCCTCTTTCCTCAACGAATTTTCTCGACATATTTTTCTACGGACGATTCTTCCCATCCTCGAGCTGCATTGTTTTTTCGGCGAAACCGGGTACCGATAAAACCCTCAAACGGGTAACGGAATCCCAAATGCTGCATTGCGGACCGTCCGGAGGCGGAAAATCGAAAACGTGGTTTGTCAAATGTTTTTCCAACGCGGAAGCCGTAACCCCGTCGGGAAACTTGAATATTCAGCGAATTTTCGGGTAAAGAGACCGTCTGCTGTTCGTACATCGCAGCTTTAGGGGCTTTCCAATGGTTTTAGTGTAGGTTCTAGGTAGTAGTACAGACCGTAGAAAACAAACGCTGATATTATTTGTAGATTCTCGTTTCGCGCTCCTCTTAATATAATACGGGGGTTGGCGAGTTTTCATTTTATTTCACGCATTCGTGGAGGGTTGTTGGATTAATCCGCGTGGAGAACGGAATGATAAAGCGAAAAATACAGCCCCAGATCGCTATCAAATGCGTAAATATCAAGATTGTTGCTTGAGTCGTCGGAATATTTTATTTTTTATTAGAATGCCATCCATAAAAGAATCGAATTACTTCCATCGACGTTGACGTCAAGGCAGCTTTGTCCTTATTCCCCAAAGCATTTCAACTCGGTTCACGTCGCGAATACCGAACTAACGCATAAATTTGTCAATGTTCCTGTCCGCGTAAAGTTTTTGATGGACGAGATCGAAATAGCTGGAACACGTACGAGATTCCGAAGGCGCTCCTGTACGATGCGAAATTTCGTAACTCTTCGCGAAGGTGTTTCGTCGAGACACGACGTAGGGTGTTGCAGAGACGCGTACGCCTAGACTTTAAGCAGATAGGTGGGTAGTCACGTACGTGCACGTCGGGGTTCGACGCGTTCGCGGAGCCACCACACTGGTACATGGGCGCTTTGCTACGCGAGCGAAAGCTCCAGCAGCTTCCGTGACTTCATACATTTCAAAGGAGTAGACAGCCACGGATTCGTTTGAATCCCACAAAACGAATTGTCGGAGGGGGCGAGACAAGGGGGCGGAGCGCAAAGTGCCATTGCATCAGCATAATTTCTTTTGGCCTATAGTACGGAATAGCGTGCCGTTGACTCAAGCAAAAACGTAAATATATATGGTAGGGAAGGTCGCCGGTTGGATATCGCAAGGGTGAGGCAGATTGCGAGCGAGGTGAATTAGAGACCCCGCCGGCTCTGAAAATAGGTCGAATTGAGCGATGATTAAAGAGAGTCGAGCAGCGAATATATCGCAGAGTGCACTTTGATTCATCTTTGATATCCGTGCGTTTCTTGTTCGGCTCGTTTCACGGTTGTCGATTGACATTCGCGTTTGTTATTCGTTTTATAATCTGTATGATTAAGTGATTGATTGATGGAATTTATCAGACCTTCGATGTTCAAGGAGACTAAAAATAATACCAAGTAATAATAACGATAATAATAATAATAATAATAATATTTTTATAAAATTTCAGTTATAAGCCACAGAAAATTTCGTCGTCCACGGGAGAAAATAATGATGTTAATAAATCATAGATAAGGTTATTGATTAATTGATAGTTTCTATTCTCTTTGTTTATAGAGTGAGACAAAGTTGGAACACCAAATTTGAAATATGCTTCTGAGAAATAAAACGCAGGTACTAAGGTAGAATTTTATCTATTTCTGACCCCAATTCAAGTATAATGAGAGTGCGTGAGCTAGAGAATAGCTATCTCGATTCAACGCAACGGTCAGATCTGGTGCAATATAGCCTTGGCTCGAATCAATGCCAGCGCGCCCAGCGCCAATGCCATAGGAACCTACTTGTGTTCGATGATAAAACTTGCCGTCCATAATCGTAAAACAGAGTTGAGCGCTGTGCACGGGCGCTGCAATCGATAGATTCGAATTAAACCTCGACGGTCGAGCACCGTGAGTCAATAAAAGCCGGTCGGGGCAAGGAGCGACGCAAAAACAAATTCGATCGAGAGAATCTGTGCATTTATCAAGGTTATAACGCAGCGGTTGTCTCAATTCGCCGTGGAACCCCTCGCAACCTCAAATTGATGTCAAATGAAACAGCGTTTGTTCGCTCGAAAACCACAATTTTATACGTGAACAAATACAAACGATCATTGAAATTATTATCTAACTGTGTAAACGTTTTTTGTGAAAAATTATCCATACTTATAAATGAATGTGACCTAAAATATTCTCTATTCAAACCTAATATCCTATTAATTCGGTCATTGCGTAATTTAGCTTATAGCTCATCCAATTTGTCGATATAAGCAGGTCGGAGATTGGACCGCTATCGCTTCAACGGAGAGAGTGAACGCCCCCCCCCCCCTGCCTCCCGAGAGGAGAGGGAGCAACCGAGCGAAGTACATCTTGAATGCGCGGGCAAGAGGAGCCTGCGAATAGCACAGTAGTCTGCGGACTGAGATTGGATGCCGATGAAATCGTCTCTGGGGAACGAGGACGAGTTCGAGATTCCCTCGGGCCTTCCAGAACTCTCCGGCTTGTTGCATACTTTCGTCTAATATCCCCGTACCGAGTCTTCCCGTCGTACTACAAGACCTGACCCCTCCGCCCCGAACGTGCACCGATTTCACTCCACCCTCACCCGCCTTTATCCAGTTGGTACACGCAGATACGGTATAGAACGACCCAGTCGGAGTACCGCATGACAACAGAGCAAGCGACAGCCAGAATCTGACTCTCTCAACGGGACCCCGATGCAAATATTTCCACCCCCAGCATCCCTCTTCCCTTGTTTTTCTTCCCTCGGTCATGTTCACAATTCGCGCACATGAATGTTCGTTAAACATTCTCCAACCTCTCCTACCTTCGTACAAACGCTATATAGAGATCCGAATATATATGCACCTTCTGCGTCACTAGCCGAGAATTCCTTCATTTATGAAGGAATTGCTTTTTCGAGGTATCCCGTGGAATATTTCAACAAGCTAAAGCTTCCTCGGTCGCGGCCCTTTCAATACCAGGCCGAAGACCGTAGTCGACGTTTTAATTGTTGAATTCTACCGTCGAACTATTCGCCCTTTGTGATGATGCCTTTATGATAAAGGTCACACCCAACTCTGAGTCACGAGCGAACAATTATCGTACAACATATCTATCGTTCGGCTAGATAATAATATATATCATGGCAACGTGTCATCTAAAAAATGACGTCTGGATGTGTGTCTGTACATATTTTCACTCGTACGGTATGTAAGCCTTGGCCCGGTCTACCGCTCGCTTTGTAATACCATGCAGACTACTCTTTGACGACCGTTCCACGTCCTCGCCCTATGTCGGTCTTTGCGGTTGGCGAAAGCGCGTACGAGAAGTACCGAGAGTGATGGAGTCGCAACGGTATGGAAGTGTTCCAACCCGAGAGTTGCTGCACACGTCCGGGGTTGATGTCGCTCCGGCTACTCTCATGGTTTCGCTTGAAACTCTCACACCTTACTACCACCGTCATCATGGTGCTGCAACCACGCTCTGCTATTACCCACACTGCGCCGTTCTTTTCGCTTTATCTTTACTCGGCAGCTACCCAGCCTGTGAGGGTAGCTATAATTAATGCCGTCTAATTAGCCTAAGCTCCGGACCCGATTCGCAGTTCCTCAATCCACCGACCGGAATTAATGCTCCATGAGTTGTTTTTCTCTTCTCCATCCCCTTCCCCCATCCTCTCTCGTTTATCCCTTATACTCGGTGTTAAATTTCAAACGTTTCGCTCGCGAAAATTTGTCACCGTCTGGTTAAACATTTATCGCTCGTGTAGAAAAAAGGGCTCTAATTATCATTATACTTAAATTGTGTATCTTTTGTTTTCACTCGGAAAGTCGAGAAAGTGATTGAGTCATAGTTGCGAGTGTAATTGGGCTTGAGCAGCAATTATTGCACGTCTGACAATTCTTAATTTATGAAAATTGATTTTAATAGAATTGAAAAATTGTTCAGCCCAGTTTGGTTTCGAAAATTGGTAAAGGTTGAATAATCAAGAAAATTATTAACGGTGATAATGGATTATTTCACTTTTTTCAATATTAAAATCTCGATTCGACGATGTCATTGAATTTGCACTAAAGAATGATTATTTCCGCGGCACTAACGTGAGTGAGATTCGCTCTTCCGGATTTAAAAAATCTTCGAAACTGCGGCTCCTCTTAAACTGAGCAGAATTACTATCGCGACGACGAGACATGAGTATGGTAAACGTAACCTGTCTGACGACGGTCTAACAATTTATATGGAATTCTATCACTTCGCTCGTGCAAGTCTCAGAGCTCTACAACGTAATGTAGGATCCGTGATCTGTCTGCAAATGCCGCTATTCGTTCCTTACACATGCACGCATTATATTATACACTGCAGTGGTGGTCGTAACGTTACGTTTATTACGCCTCTCTACTTCCTCCCCAGATGCCACTGAATTTTGTGGTACCAGTTTGGCCCTCTAGCGAGAAGCTTCTCTACAGAATGTGGCAGCAGCTCGACTCAGTTACGGCGCAATGCCCGGACTCAAACCACAAAGTTTATTGCCAATTATGCGGCATTGCGACTCCAACGTAAATTGCACAATTATTGTTTTCAGATAGTTCAAGACATTATCGTAACAAGACCCTGATCGTAACAACCGCAAACGTGAACACATACTTTTCTCGAACAGCTGACAAAACTCCGTGCTCGACACTCGACAATCTTCTATGAACTTCAGATCGTACTTTATTCTACTCTACCGCTTCAATTTTCGGCAAACCAGCGGGACTGGCTCTAACTGGTGTCAGAATTCGTAGTGTGTACCTTCATCGATCACTAACAACCCATTGTGAAAAAAGTACGTTATCGCGGTTGCTCTGTTAAATTACAAAATAAAAAAAAGTAGTGCAGAAACTTTGGTGTGAAAAAATATAAAAATTTGTGTTGACATGTTTTTAAAAAGATTGTGGCAGATACAAAAGACGAGAGAAAAAGAAAATAAATAATTTTGAGAACTCCACTATACGCGTAGTTTATGGTCTGCTATAAGAGCGAAGGGGTTAATTCTCTACCTGTTCGGCCACCAGTAGTTTCTTGTGTTATAAGTGCAAGAGCGAAGTGTTGGTGTACGCCGGTTACGAGGGTAGTAAATGAGTAATTGGCCCTGTGTTATCTCCTGACGCAACATTAGATGTAATGCACGAGGGTTCCTATCGTTCTCACCCTCCCTCTCTCCGATCCTCCTTTTCCTCATCTACAACTTGGAAACCGAATGGTGTATAATGAAATATATATATACATACTCATGTGTTCGAGGGGGAAAGAGGGTCGATAACTTGGTTGCACGCACCTACAATCTATACATAAACCCAACCTACAGCCATCCTATTTATAAATCGTTATGTGCCATTCGTACATGTGCTACTACACATTTTTCACATCAGTACATTACGCGAAACTACCCAATGTGATTAATTTATGCGGTATAAAAGTACGAATGGTTGGAGTTGCCGAGCGAACTGATTGCTTTCCAGCGAGATAAATAAATTGACGGAGCTAATTACTAATTGATTGAGCTCGTGATTGGCGGCCAGTCGTAATTGGCACTAAGCTGCCCAGGCTTCAGAATAGCTTTGCTTCACAATTTCTCGCAATCTCTCGAATGAATATGGCGATTTCATTAGAATTTTTTCATCGTAGACTTCGAAAATACAATTAGTGTCCCAGTTCCGGCTTCTTGGAGATTGATTATTCGTAATTGAGTATACACAATTCATCTTTGCAATAAATGACAATCTCTTCCGATCGATCGGGAAGTGATAGAAAAATTGTGATTGATAAGGGAGTAAAGGGTGAAAAAAACCTGCTGGCGGTGACTGGGTGAAAGAAACTTCTTTTCAACGAAGCACAGCTTTGAGTAAACCATTTTGAGTGAGAGAACTCGTATTAGTTTTCCTTGATGTTTGTGTTCTGTAAATAAGAGAGAAAAAGTTGGGATTAGCTATGAAGAGCAATCTTTTAACCGTCGTACCAATGGCAAATAAATTATTTTGTGGACATCAATTGAAAGAATGTTCGTCATCGAGAATTCCAACTGCACAACAAGAGATATATCTTATAATCACAAACCGCACAATTTTTTGATCAGGTTCAAGTTTAAAGATATTTTATCCTTGATTTCCATTGTGCATTTCCAAAAGGAGATGAATACATTTTTCCGGACGACGATTAGTCGGAAAATTAAATATAAAAAATATGTTTTTGCAAAAACATTCATACATCACGAGTGCGTAACTGCTACGTCAAATGACTTTTACGAGTTAAATCCCGCTTTTTCACTTGCAGCAAGTATTAGCGCGTTGCACCTGTACCTGGATTCTGTGATAATTTATTGGAGCGTATCGAGCAGTCGGAGAGGTCAACAGCGAGCTGATGCGACTCGAGTAAGCCGCGTTCCATGCATAAACACTAACAGGGTCAGGTGAGGCGCGTGTGCGACCATGCTGAATGTGCAATTGGAGTCATAGAGATTTTTCTACGTTATGCGTCACGCGTTCATTCGCTTCGTCGTGTGCATTCACGAAGCTGAGTAAATACAGATAACAGCGTATAGTTGTACTGGAAGGCATAAATCAATGCGACTGGAAATTACAACGTCGTTAGTTCGATACACCGTAGACTACTTATTGAATTTACTACACCGATGATGCATATCGACCTTACAACATACGTGAAACAATTGAGAACCGACACATTGGACTGCAAGCGGGATCTCTTCGTATAGTGAAGCCAAACATGCTAGGTCTGCAGCTGCAGTAGTAATCTGACAGTTTACGAAAAACATTAAAGCGCCGAAATTCGAACGTCACTAAAAAGACGTAAAAATCTAAATACCCAAAAATCTTCGTTTCCTCCCTGCTCGCGGAGGTGACATTGGAGAGTTTCGCGAGCCATTGCCGGGTCCACGAATTTATTATTCCCGGACGGTGTGAGAATGGGAAGTACCAAAGCGCGAAGTAGAGTACATCGGTGCCGGGTAATAAATGGACGGGGTGTGGAACCATTGGTTTTCTCGCGACGAGTCTGAGACCTCGGGGAAACCTCTGTGGACGTCGGCTGGAAGAAAATTTAGCAGCGTCCCGAGAAACGGAAGTTGGTATAGCGCACGAGGCGAAGACCGCGTCGAGCCAGCCAGACGTTGGTGCGGAAGACGCCTCGCTCTCGCGCTCTCAGAATAATGATACGGCTGTACGCGAGTGTCGCTATTTCTCTATTTCTTTTCCGCTTTCCCCCAGCCCCCCTCAGTTGCCTCCCGCTTCGGAACCTAGCGCGGCTGGGCTTCGCATCATCATTCTTCTCCGAAATAATGAGATTTTCTTCTTGCTGGCGATCTCGCTTATGCTGTGTAATACTTGTTCTATAACTATCTTTTGCTGCATGAAAAATTGGAATAGTTTTTCTTCATATCGCAGACCGAGTCTATCGAGACAGTGTTCTGTTGCTGATGGTGCTCCTCCTGCTATCGCTTGAATAATATTCCCGTAATTCCCGATGCAGAAGAAACAGAGCGAGACCCTTGGTTTTCTCTATAGTAGGTCGCTCACTGAGCCTCTCATTTCCAACCGTGCGTATACTCATCAGGCTGAAACGAACATCTCGGCTCCTCTCTGTTATGAAATAATTGCCATGATTAAAATCAGTAATGAAGTTCCTTAATGTAAATTGATATTTCGATTATTGTATATTTTTTTTTATGCAGCAAAATAATTTATATGGTCGGGCATTGGTTATTCGATTTGGATTTGAAAAGATCGATGATAAAAATATTGTGATGATTCAAATATCTTTGACTTGTTTCTATAATAGCATTGACAACAATTATTGGAGGCAAGTCGCATCTATAGTTTTTCACTTCAATTTTCGATTTTCAAGAACGAAAAAATAAGATTTTGTGACTATTATTCCCATTAGCTTCTTCAAAATTCCATAATTCATAACTTTCACGTTAGAGAAGAAAACTTTTGAAAAATTCACCATTACTTCGGATATGCAGCTGATGTTTTTACGCCGTGTACTATAATCGCCATGCTCCACTCTCATATTAAACCCCGCGCACGGTTTTATATATTTATCGGTGCCGAGTATGGGGCGCACTGTCAGAGGGTGGAAAACGAAAAAATATCGAGCCGCACTGTGCACGGGTCCACGGCGAGCAAGGCGTTGCCGCGGCCAGGGAGATTCTCGGTCGAGCGAACATCGTGATTTCCACACCCGGACATCCATTCTCGTGCTCGTCACGCTCGATAGTTACCGAATACACGTTAATGGTATTAACTGGTGGGGGAAGTCGGGCGAGCGACGGCGGGAGATGTGATGGGGCAGGGGGGAGAGGGAGTGGCATAGAACGGTAAGGGATGCAGGGGAGGCAGCAACCGTGGCATCAGCTCGACCAACATTTGGTATATAAATGGACATATATACAACACGTATAATATACGAATACAACGAGGCCCCGGAGGGCGGCTCTAGGTGTCGTAGTCGTAGTGAATCGCGTTGAGAGTGAGGGGGTGCACAGAGTGGTTTAGTCTATATGGATCTGACCATACAGCCCGGGCGAGGGGGAGGGTACCGAGAGCACAGCCACGGGCCAGGGATTGCCGGGCGTTCGATCGATTCTGGTAAACACGACTACGACGACGACGACGATGACGACGAGGTTCGACAGAGAGTACATCGACTCTTACGGCAATGGCCAGACACAGTGTATCGATTCTCATCGAGTTCTTTACTCTCCGTACCCTGGGTCTATGTCCCCGTCAGCTGGCTCTTTTCTCCTTTTCCTCTTCATCTCGAACCGTAACTTAAAACCCCGGGGGTAGCGACGTAATGAGTGATTTAATATATGGACCCAAGCGAATACAGTGAGGTCTGTTTGAAGATTGAGTCTCGATAAAAATCTAATAAATCAGAGTCCAATAAATTGATAGCTTTTTCCAACCGAGCGATATCAAACGCCCGATGATGTTGCGCTTATCATTATTGGGAAAGCTCCCATTTTTAACGTGCGGACTAGCAAAACGCTTTTCATTACTCGATGTACTTTCGTGATGTTTTATTCTTGAATAAAAATCTACAGAGTCTGGGCCATGTGGGATCGCCATTTATTTTGTCTGATCAGCGTGACCACGGTTCGATGTCAGTTTCTGTAGCATCTGAAGTCGATATGTCTTGTCTAATAAGGCCCATCAAATTTTAGTCACCTGAGGAAAGGATCTAACGGCACCATCTGATTAGCACCGCTGAATTTTAACCAGAACTAAACCTGACCTAATTTTCATACAATTCATGGTAAAAAGACTATCTAATTATGGATGGTAAAAGTACATACACGAATTTGGGCAAGAAAAAACCAAAAATATATGCGACATAGCACGAAATATGGGGCTATAGCGTGAAAACGTTTTCACACTCGAATATATTATTCATTGTAGGATTTGCATCGGTTATATGTGGGGCAGGTCATAAGCTTCTTGCCCATAGTACTTTGCAAAGCGCGTAGAACCACTGCGGTTCACGAAGATGTATTTCGACTGTAGTACGGTTGACAGTTGGTTGACTCGGTCCATGAGCTATTCACGCGGTATATGTATACCGCATTTACTCAAAGTGGGTCATACGGCTGCCGGGAGGATCAAAGCCGAAAGTGATATGCCGTGGAAGACAAAGAGCCCTATGGAGCTTCTATTCAGACAAGAGATTATTCAGGGTACTATATACTTCCTGTACGTATAAGTGCTTTGACGATCTGTGCGGCTATTCGAAGAAGAGAGAAAGACAGAGGGAGGGAGAAAGAGAGCTCGTGTGAAAGAGAGCGAGATAACGCATGTTCCAACACGGTCGTGAATGTTCGATAACCTTCGGGGAGCTTTGCGGCTTACTAGCTTTAAGCCTCGTCCAGCTAATCTGAGACGTGTGCTACACTTCTATATCGGTGAAACGTTGGGCTGTCGGTTTATGTGTGGAAGCATGAATATGTATGACGAGAGGTGTTGCGTAAGCTTGACGTTGCCGTTGAGCTTAGCGGGGGGTACGCCAAAAATTGTGTGACTTCCAAATGCTAGGCAGACGTATCTTTCCATCTGCAAGCTCGAAGCTTTTCGAAACATTGAGTTTCGTACTCCACAACTTATTTTCAGAGATCTTTTTTTTTCCTTCCGCTTGATTCAGTTTCGATTTCATTTAATTGGGAGTCTGTTCGACTACATGATTTTGCTCAACGAGGAACGGCCGTTTGGTATCGTAGCCACCACGAGATGGCTATCGCCCTTTATGTTTCTCGCAAGAAAACGACTGCATCTCGATGGTATATAAGATTGTCCAAACCAACTCCATCAAACGTAATTCATGCTTGAAAAGGCTGGCTTATCTGTCCGTCTTCGTTATGAAAAGTCATCAATCGTTAATTATCACGGCAATAAGGAAATATCTTGGCCTAGTAACATTTCATATTACTACCCAACGAGCTCATTTTTAATATGCACCGATGTTAAAAATTTTCAAAATGGTTTTTACCAAAAAAATTAAAAAAATATTTCCACACGAGTTTAATCGTTCTGCCCTCGTTTTTTTTCAACAGTCTAGATTGCAAAGTGCAAGAGAGTGTGCGCACATTCGTATGGCCAGACCAATAACAGAGAACGGCTGGTAATTCCGGTGTTTGGTTAAGGCCGGAGGAAATTTCCACTTTGCAAACGTGGCCTCTAGAATGAAACGGCCCCTGCAACGGCTATATAGCAGTTTGCTATATTTCCAATAGCAACAACAGCGGTGGAGCAACGCGCAACACAATGACGCTAAAGCATCGGTGCACTACATCGTGTATACATCCACCTATGTCTATGTACATATATATATGTATGCTAGTGTATGTATGTATATATTTGCACTATGTACGATAGAGCGCACGAGGGCTCTGGCACATAGCTGTCGGTCTAGCCTTCGCTCGCTCTTAGCCCTCGCTCGCTCTATCTCGATGAAGCAACTCCCAAAGCATTCTCTCCTCGTACCTCTTCTCTTCTTATCCCCTTGTAGTCTTGTGATATCTTCAAAGGCCTCGCTAGCGCTATGCTCCGCTTTGAGAATGCCCTCGTGCCTCGAACGGGTTGCTTCCGTGCGCGTTCGCTCGTCTACACCCGTCTATGTTAGAAACCTAGTACACAACCCCATGTTTCCGAGCACCCCAGAACCTCGGAACACGTTTTTTTTCCTTCTTCCACTCGGAAGGAAAATAACATTGTCCGGTACTTCGATAGTACACGGCAAGCAGCCAGCAACTCCCGGCGCAGCTCCCGTCCTAGAATTATTATCTTTCTACGTTTTCTACACTTGCGTTCGCTCCCTCTCTTCCTCCGTAGCTTTTTATTCCCATTTTTCTTCATCGCTTTAGTGCGGTCATCGATTATACATGCTGCCTGTTGATTAAAACGGGGTTTGAAGTTCTTTTTTGCAGCTATTCATAAAAACTTGAAACTAGAAGTTTCGCAAACAATCGGTTACTGACTAATATTTGTGATACTTTTTGGTTGGATATTTTTTTTATATGGAAATACGTTCGATTCGGGAATCGGGATTCCGTTGCGACTCCGATTTCTCATGCGACTAACCGATACGTCCATATTTAATGGGCAGATAAACGATAGAGGCCAATCCCGTTTCGCACAACCCAACAAACGGAATCGGAAACGGATGGCTCGCGGCTCAACCGTAACCCCTTTTCGGTTATATGCAATGCTCATCCTCCCCCCCCCCCCCCCCCTTCACCTCCCCCCGTCGACGAACGTCATGAGATTTATGCCGTCTTTGCGTTTCTGCCTCTCGACGCGTATATCACAAACACGAATGCCATCCCAGTACAATTTCAACAATCATATTTCAAACCCCCATTTCGTTTCTTCGATTTTCCGCCGCTATCTTTTATAGCTGTCGGGATCCAATACGCGTTCGTCCATCGAATTCTTTTATTTTTACGCTATAAATCTTTCGATACGACGGACACACGCTGCACATAGCCTTGCGTTTTAACTGCATCGTGAAAAATAAAACATTTCTTCGACCCGTCGAACTCTTTCTGATCAAACTGTTGTCTTCTCCGGGAAATAACGACGAAAATTTCGTTTTTCAATAATTTTTAGACGTGCTAAAATTTCTAAAGAAATTCAGGGATCAACAATGTTAAGTTTCCCGATAATAAACTGATCGCAACAAATAGCTTTCGTTTTACGACTTCAAAAGGAATAATTACCACTTAAAGAACATTGCCCGAATGTCATATGTCACGGACTAACGCGTTTCCAGACAATTTCAATCCCGCTTTTCGAAGCCGATTATTCGTAGAACTGAAGGACTTTGTTCCCTTCGATTGTCGGGTCGGCGGAGTGAAATCCGGAACACCCCATTTAATTTCCTGAATTAACACGAGGTTCCTTGCGCGCAGACACCCCACAGACTCGGGTAAACAGTCCTCTTGTTACCGTGATTCTATTTTGCTCCCGTATTCTCTTGGTTTGCCGGTCCAATAGCATCTTCAGCTCCGATATTCACTCTCCCTCTCTCTTTGCTTACGTAATTTGGATAATAATTATCGGTGAAACGCAAGATTCTCCATCTTGGACATCGCCCGAGTACGGGGAGAAAATCCAATAATATTCGTGTTCGATTCCCCGCAAGCTCATGGAATTCGGAAGTCGTCTGGCAAGACGGCTTTGAGGTTTCACAGTCGCGTATTGCAAGTGCGGGGAATACGGATTCCCTCATCCCTCGGGAATGGCTCGGAGATATGATTATTCATGGGAGTCGACGTTCCCGCGTGGTGTTATCTGCATCGACGTTCCTTGGTTGGCCTGTCATGCCTGATGCACAAATGATGCTACGGCGCTCTCGAGCCTCAGGGTTTTTCCCACTGGGCGTTTATGTCTGTACTGCCACGTTTCAACGTCATCGCTATTCGAACCTGAACTGTGACTCGATTTCGTTGGAACGGCGATGCATCGTTTCATTATTTTGATGTTCTTTCAATTTCGTATTCGAACCCAAAACGGTCTGGGCTACCTTGTTCAAATTTTGCACACACAGAATTCTCTCTGTCATCTGTAATCTTTAGCTTATTCCAAAACGCGATTATTTCGCAATCGATGCGACAAAAACAATCATCACGTAAACCTGTAAATCTGGGTCACGTTATCATCAGAATTTAGGTTATTCTATCAGCGTGATATCGTTCTCGTCGTCGCGCATTAAATCGATTTCAACGGTAAATTTTAATCAGTCAATGGCAAGCGTTTTGGTAGCCCGATCCGTGGCATCATTTCGCCACCCAAAAAACTCGACTGCACTTCAAAACTTTTGGCAAAACTTCGTCCATAGAAAGAAAAAGTTACGAAAAAGTCGAATGGGTTACGGAGCTAGAAGCTCTAAATCACCGAATTTTCTATTTTTCGTTCAACCTTGTGCCTTTCGCGAACCGTGAGCAATTATTCTCCACCGCTGAACGCGTCTACCGCGGGGTACGTATTTCAAGGACCACGAAGTGTACTTATCTATTCGGTATTTTCCGTATAAACGTCGCGTACATACGGGCGTAATTTATTCGGAAACGAGTCGCGTCTGGTGCGTTTGGTTTTCCGGGATTCTCAAGAAGGTAAGCAACGAGTGATAAATAACGCGCCCACCGGGGGCCAGCCGCCGCAGCTTCTCTTCTCGGTGGCTTGGGCGCACAATGTCGAGTAACAGCGACGACTTCTTCACGCTCCTAAGAAATGTACTTGCTAGCGCTAAATCTGAGTTTTACCCTTGAATTTCTACCGCAATAATTGGAAAATTTTCAACCGACATTCGCCGGTTCCTTCCGAAATTTTGCCCTCGTAGGCATTCATTCCCCAGTTCCGATAGGGGCGCATAATTAATCACTGTGTTTGAAATTTTGTTCTTATTTGGCATTTTTTTCCATCACAAGCTTCAAAACTTGTGGGATATCATTTTTTGTTCAATCTCATTTTGAATTTGACACCGAATCAGTGAAATCGGAATTATTGAAATTAAATAGTTACGTTGATAACGAATTTCAATGCCAACCTTATTCATAAAAACTCAATTTTGTATTAATCGAGACGTCATTGCAAAAAGTAATCAATTGACCCATCATAAGCATCAGGAATCGCGTTCGTGATGTCTGCACCGGAAAATAATATCGATATTTTGAAAAGTAATTTTAAAGCGCATAAAGTTCAGTCTGGAATATGATCATACGGGTAAGGCGAAAGCAGAAATGCACGTCGGCCAATAGATAGGATTTCGTTACTTCGTGAGGTAGAAAATGGAAGCTAGGGCACACGTTAGGATCGCCGTTGGCGGTGCTGGTCCCGTTTGGCTACGGGCCAATCTCAACTGGGCTAAGAACGAGGTAACACGTCACCCCTGAATTCCGTTTCTCTGGTCCCTCACCCGATCTCTCGTACATGGGCATCCTCAATTCCGCTGTACTCCTTGTTCTCGCGTTGAAGGCACGTGTTCCGATCGTAATATCTCCGCGACCGAGGTCTCGACTAACGGGATTTCAGGATAAAATAGGATAAGGACGTTCCAAGTAATTATAATTTCTCCGTTCAAAAACAAAATGAAATAAAATTACGTCAAATAAAACAAATAAGTTCACCGTGTATCAGAGAATAAAATAGATACACGATTTCCGATTCAGCTTTGGAAGGTTGAGCTTATACATTTTCTGACGATAAATTCGTCCAGTTTGTCTGGTGTACTCGATTACGACGTTCTATAGCCGTAGTCTGATCAGGACCCCACATAATTTCCGACAGAATAAAAAATGAGTCAGACTGCGCGGCATGATTAAATTTCCACTCAGATCCCGCGGCCCCTACAACCGTGTATTGTCCGTTGAACTAGTGAACTTGCGTGTTCGGGACACCAAAGCGCGCTGGAAAACCGTGTCAAACGCTTTTCGATGAAAGGCCACGGCGAACTGTCCGAGATCGTGAACGCGTGGACACGGAAACGTGTCGGAAGCTCCCCAATCAATTAGTTAGATGTCGGCGGCCGAGTTTGCGAGCCTATTTGCCGGTCGCATCGTTTGGGATTTGCACTCGAATGCCCATGAATAATTATACCGGTAGAGCTGGATGGTAGCGCGGGTTTCATGCGCCCCGGGAGGAAAGGGAGGAGCCCCGACTGTTGATGGATGATCCATGGAGGCCGCGTTCGATGAAAACCGCTTGTCGGAAGTCACCGTCGTTTCGATTCATCGAAACCAATCGTCCCAAACCGGCATCCATTATATACAAACTATTTCATCCTATGGACTTGGCTAAACGCGTGTATTAAATTTATGACATGCGAAAATCAATATTACATCAATCGGATAACATTCATTCCTGGAAACTGATTGAAAGATAACCAACACTGAAAATGGCAACGATACGATTATTCATTTGGGAACCAGCAATAATTCAATAATAGTAAAAAAATAATCGAGTCTGAGGATATTCATCGTTCCGTTGTTAACGATCGTGCAAAATCGTGAAGGTGTGTTGGCACGGTTGGAAAATAAAAGCGCCTGCGGTCCATTTTCCACGTGAAGATTCTGGATCACGTATCTGACCAATCGTGCAAGTCCAGGATGACCATATTGTACACAGCCCTATCGAGAGAGCAAGAGGACGAAGCGCGCGGTCCACGTTGCGGGGAGCGGGTGCTTTGATTGCAGATGGAGGAAGGAAGCAACCCGGGAAAAAGGTGAAAAAAGCAAAAAAAAAAAAACACCGCAGCGTGCAAACGTCCGTAGATAACACACACGTTGCATCGTCGCGACGAATAACGTGTTGTTTGGAAAGCAGACGGTACCTTGAATACCCGATAAATTGAAGGCGAGACCCGGAGGCCCGGAGTATTCGATGTTGAAATAGCGGGGGCGCGTACGGTTCACCAAACAGGCAGCATCACCAGCAGACTCGTTACTCTTATTCCACACTCGATACGTAATTACTCGTATCACACACTACACATCGCTGTTTGTTGAATTTCAATTACTTTTCAGCTCAGCACTCTAAATCTTTCACTTCGTCCCGATAAATAGCTTCTTCAATTTTTTATCTGAGCTTCTACTGTGACAAGTGTCTGGCTTAAGATTATGTGCTACACACGAATAGGTCATCAAATATTATTATTATCATTCATGCTTTGTTGTTTTCAATAATAATTATTACAATAAAGACTGTAGGGTTGGTCAGAATGATATCTTCACTTGATTGAAGGATGAAATCGAATCCAATCCAATTTCACCTTCCTTAATTCATGTAATTCTATCAAGAGCTCTCGAAGAAAATACAAAATCAATACTTAGGTGGAATCCGTTTTATGTAACTTCCAATCTACTATAGTCGAAGGAAGTTTAAAAATGTAAGACCGAAGCTCTCGTTTTCGTGCTGGATCTGATCAATTGTTTTATGGTCCGATTCTTCGACTCGTCCTGCAACAGCCATGCAGCTGCTGTTGAATTTCGTCTACGATACTCGTGGCTCGCTGATATCCATGACCAGAGCGTGTAACTGCACCAGCGATGGCTCCTGCAGAACGCATGGAAATGCTCGGTCTCGTCCGGGCTCTGCTATATTGTCCTTCTATGGCTCGTACGGTCTGACAAAACTCTTTTTGTTCCTCACTGTTTCGTCATTATCTTCGCATGGCTTAAACATACGTACTCAATATCTAATCTGCAGTGCCGTGAGGGTGTTTTTTGTAGCGGGGGATGAAAAATTTTACGGTTGGTACTGGAAAAGAAGGGCGGAAAGTGACGTCGGAAATGTTCAAGTGGCAGAAAGAACGGCAGAAGAGGCGTGGAGTATATCGAAGACTAGAGCGCTGAGCCAATTTTCGTCGAGTGGTAACGGGGAAAGAGGCTAGATATAGTTAGAGAAACGAGAAGCTGAAGGCTCGAAACAATATGCTGCGAGCTGTCGGTTCTGTGCTTTCCACCCTACTCGGAGAGCCTATTTCGTCGTCTCGACGAGCGCCAACAGGATCAAAAACACGGGACAAAATTGTCGTCGCATGGCAAGTGAAAGAGGGGAACGGGGGGGGGGGGGGGGTGGTACCGCCAGAGGTAATACGGAATGAAGCAATGTCGGTCTCGGTTATTTCGAGCGATGGATTCCGCGCTAGATTCGCCTGTCTTAAGAAATGGTGTTGTTTCGTTGATGATCGCATTATTTATTCAAAGGAAAGTCGGCACCGTGCTTCCAACGACTGTGGATGAATCAAGTTAAATTAATCAAAAGGTTCGATGAGATCGGGCCTCGAGTCGGTAGTGGTATCGTATTTCACGGCATGCAACCGCCGAGTGAATGCTGCCTCGTTAACCTGCGCGCAATTTTTTTTTCCTTCAGCCAGAAGTAATTGCCACTTCGAACATGCATTCCGGTTAACTTGTGCCGCTGAGTACAAATGTTTTTCTATCATTGTTGGCGGATTAGGTGGGCTGACGATTTCATGAAGTATATTTACGATGAAGAAACAATGGAGATGTTGATAAATTATCCAGCGTGATTGGATATTTGAAATAATTGCAAGAATTTAGTTGACAGTGGACTTGGGAAGTACGATATGGGGTTC
Source organism: Sussaba pulchella (assembly GCA_963971145.1). Classification (NCBI taxonomy): domain Eukaryota; kingdom Metazoa; phylum Arthropoda; class Insecta; order Hymenoptera; family Ichneumonidae; genus Sussaba; species Sussaba pulchella. The sequence continues at coordinate 12,453,872 of OZ020174.1, read as the reverse complement.
GGTGTTCGGTCCTCAGTGCGTGTGCTTGTTTGATCGATGTTGCGTATGAAATCGAAGACCAAAATATCTTTACCAGCAGAATTTAATTGGTTGATAGAAAAAGGGGTATTATTGTCTGTTATTTTTGGTTCTAATTGTCGAATGTTTTGTACTACCGGCTTCTCTCACACAAATTTTCAGCGGATTATGAAATTCTATTATCAATTCAACGAATCTATCAAGATATCGGAATTCGGTTCCGAGAAATACTACTTTTTTCAATGTAGTTCAAAATACATCTACAGGTAACGAGGCATAAACAAGTTCCACGTCCTCTTGGTCGACCGTTCATCATCGTTATTCCTCAATTAAAGCGTACGTTATATATACTTCGGAAACCTTTCATAGGAATTGCGAATTTCTGGGAGATTGCAGTGATTTTTTCCAATTAGCTTCGTTGAAGTAGTTGTTGTGATTCCGTGTGAGCAGAAGCCGGAAAATCCGTTCTCCCATGAAGATAGAATATGCATCCTCGATCGAGCGAGATGCTGGAAACAAAAAATCCGAAAAGCAAAAGAAAAAAGTTTTTAATGTGTCATAAAAACTGCGCTAATTCTTCAAATTAGTCATTTGGCGTAATTAAAAGTTCGAAATTACGACGTTGAACGGAAGCAATTATTATTCGATGAATGTTCGAAAAATTTGAATTTTACGTAAAAGTAGCAAAAGCACGGAGGAACACCGGAAAATGTTGAGAACGGGATGAGCGAGGGGATTAATAATAAGTGTCGGAGGAAGTCAAGACCTCCGGATATAGGAGGGTGGTGTACAAATAAATTACTTCGTTCTCGGTTCTGTCGTTAAATCCCTCCGGGCGTTTGGGGTTCTTGGCCTTTTATTGCGGCCGCCATTTTCCTCGCTTGGGTCAAGGGGGTCAATATGGGCCACCGAAAGTGAAATGCTGCTACGACCAACCATCGGTACTTGAACAGACATCTCACAATGTGTAATTCCGAACATAACAATTTTTGCAGCTAATATTTTCTGATCGATTAATTAGTGAGAGTTTTGATTGGGGAAATTGCGTCAGAAATAGATGGCTATATTTCACGAACTGGAAGTTAATCCATCGGAACAAATTTTGAGCAATTATCACGAAGGCAACCTCGGTGGTTCATCTTGGATTTGATTCTCATATTACTGGCCGTTATTCCATATATATTCCGAGGACCCTCTCACCCGGGAGCTCCGTCCTATTCCGCAAAGTCTCTTCCGAGTTTCATAGAATTAACATTTCCCAGTTCTCTGTATTATTCTCGAAGCTCGTCGAGAATTCATTGGAAACTCGTGGAAAATCATACAGAAATTTCGACGAAGCTTCAAAACCCAGGCATCGAACGACAACGGGATTCGTAAGAGTCCCTTTACATGCGAAATATGACGCTCCGGACGGGGATCTAATTTCGTAGTTTACTACGATAGAGAGGCGAGGGCAAACTTGCTCTTCGTGACACTCGAGGACGGGGATATAACGCGGTCACGTTCGGGAGTAACCCGTGATTGTGGCCGTACCACCAGCATTACGCCGCGACGTAACGTTAACTAATTCAACGGGAAGTGACTTTTGAACTGGGGTGACAGAATGGAATAACAATCGTGCTTTTGCATATAGGTGAATAGTTCTACAATAAACAAATATGACTGTCGCGAATAGGGCTCCTATATATTGCAACGGAACAACATTTTCGGGAACAGTCCGCCACTTGACCACTAGATGGCCGACCGGTACAGCTTTTCTCGCAAGTGGATCGTGACCTCCTGGCCGCGAATCGAGCGTGGCGCTAGTTGTAACATTTTTTGCAAAATACTTGGATATATTACGGTTCGTTGAATATATTTACGATTCCATGACGGCATGGTTCAATTCGTTATTATACTACTCTTCTGAATTTTCGAGATCCATATTCACTGGCGAATAGAAAGTTATTGGACTATTCTTCGTCTCCGACGGAGTTTCGCTTTGACTTCGCTTGGGAATAATAAACTATAGTATATACGAAGAAGTGAAATATCGAGTGCAGTCAGAAAAGTACCACGTCGTAAATCGATACGTACCGCGCGTTCTCAACGCAATGTAGAAGAAACTGCACACGGTGCTGTCGTACGCGAGACTGGGGTAAAGACGTGGTACGCAGAGTCCTGAATTTCATTATCGCGTTGGAACTATTCATTTTTCTTTCTTCGTTCAAGAGATATACGCAACTGTTGAAACTCATCCCTGTTACTTCTGACTCCGTTCTCCCTTATACAAACGCAGCCTCACAGCAACCGTGGACCACACGTACATCTCTGAATACACACCCTGGGCACGTGCTGTTAAGGTGATTCGCCCGGGTTATTTCGTCCTCCGAAAGCAACGCTCACGCTCGGGAATACATTCTCTCGGACGAAGAAACTCCGAGAGCGTTAAGCTCATACGTTGGGCATACACGGACCGCTGTGAGTTTTCCGCTCTCAGGGAAAACAAAACGAGAATACACGAGTTGATTATGTACCCGCAGTTTTGTAAACAAGTTGACGGAAGCAGCGAGAAACGTACCGTCCGAACGTTTGTCTTTCACTCCCGTGCGAAATATATTATACGAAAAGATAGCGAGAGTCGGCGTTATTCTCGAATGCTGTAAAAGGGGGAGTTTTTCATTGCCCCGTCGTAGCTACATAACTCGCTCGTTTCAATTTATTTTCATTCTCGTCCGTCGCGGTGCACACAGATTCGCTCTGGGTACGAGCTCAATCCCCGATTCCTCTCCCGACCAGCTTTATTGTGGATTATACCTTATAACTTCTCGTCCGAGTCACGGTCTCGTTTAAGCAAACGTCGGTATGGCACTACGTTGTACATGCGCCACCTCCGAAAAGTCCCCTCAGTGTTCTACCAGGGTTTACACAGCGTCGTGATCCGAGTCCAAAGGAACGTCTTCGATTTTCTTACTTTTCTTTTTAGTCCCCTGTGCCCGTAACCGTGCGCTCCGGATTTTGTTGGGGAAACGATGAAAACCACCGGATAACGAGTTGAGAAAAGAAGAAGAAAAATAACTTTTTATCTTCGTTTTCTTCCCGCTTTCCATCGCTTCGTCGCGCAGTTTTTTCCGTCACGGGATATTAGTGGACAAAAAATAATAATAGGAAACGGAAAAAAACTCGGTCGTGGTCCGGACCAAACCGCACAGCCGTTTTATATCAGACGGTTCCTGTCGGAAAAGTTGGATAATTCCAATTCCAGCTTTTGCGGGTCGTGAGTGAACTTTCGGTATGAAATTCGCAGGTACATACGACAGGGCCGATGGTGGTTCGACAATTTTCGAAGGCGAAAAGAAAGTCTGCGATGCTCCTGTCACGTACCAAACAGGCTTGACCCGAGAGCTTGGCACGGGGTCGTTGGGGGGCGCCGAGCGAGCGCCCACTTGACAAAGGTGTTGAAGAACCTTGCTCCTCTCCCGTCTCCTGCATCACCTTTCAACAAACTCGGCAAACCGATTCCACTCGATTCCCAGATGGTTTTTTTGTCTATCAAAGTCCGAGCAGATTTCCACCACCTGAAAATGCCAAATTTTTTTGACAGACTTGAACTTGGGCCAAGTTGGATTTTTGTTACATTCCTGCAGTCATATTTACGCACTTGTATTAATACGTTGAACATCCAACGAGGATCGGTCGAGTTTCCCGCTGAGCCCATAATGCCGGCAGCGCGCAACTTCACGGCCGGGAGGGCAAGATGGCCGCGGTACCGATTTAACCATTCAGTCCAGATACCGCCTAGGTCCTGCATCGAACATGGATCTTATTGATCTTCATTGACCAAGATGAGAGAAATACCCAAATCCGCTTCAGTATTCTCAGATTCTTCAACCGTTCGAGCTCCTCTGTCAAGTGCTCGTCGAAGTTCAGTCGCGGAACAAATTGCCCGGATAAATGACTCGAACAAACGTCGACTTGCACTATTGGCTCTTTCGTTTAAGTAATGTTCCCGGAATTGTACGTTGCTCAGATGCAGTGCGGGGAGTGAGGTCCTAAGAACAAGTTTCTCCGGTGCGTCGGCCGTTGCCGAGTAGATAAGTTACGACCTTTAGCTTGGCAATGGCGGCGCACGGAACGAGTGGCTTCGGCTCATTCAGGGAGAGAAATAAAAGTACAGGACGGCGCACCGAGAGTTTAATCGTTCGTACGGACCGCCTCTCGCGTCCCTACATTTATTTTTCCTCCCCTTTTTTTTGCAGCTGACTCTTTTCTCTCGCTTTTTGTTTACTTTTCGTGTACACGCCAAAGTCTTTCCTCCCTCGTTCAATCGGCCAGAACCCTCCACGAGCGCGGCGCATCCGAGTTGGCGACTGCGCCCCGGCCCTCCGCCGTTATCCTCCCAGACCTCTACAACGGTCTCGGAAACTCCGTTTCGCGTACCGGAAACTTTCCTCGCGGTAATGGGGAAAAAAAAGTTCGCTAAAAATTTTTCAACCCAAGCGGATGAATCTTTTTATCTCGACGATGTCTATTCCTCGTACAAACGAATTAGAATAATAATTTTTTGTTTTTTTTTGTTGTGTTTCAGGTAAGCATCGAGGTGCCTCTAGTTTCGACTATTATTCGATCGTGCGAGTAGGTTGCACGTGAACTCGAATATGCTCGTGACGAAGAATTCCAACTCGCGTGGAGAGAACGTTGATGGGACGACAGTTGAGCACCGATGTTAATCGAATTTCCTCGCCGGGTCCGAGCTCATCGATCATTTTTATCGCTCCAGGGCTATAACTGTGTAGCCATAAGTTCGTATGGGTCTGAGAGCCATGGTTTCCAGGGTGCTTTTCGTTATTTTCCATTATCGTTACGGTATACCGCAAATTTACGGCTGCGAGACGGGAATATTAGGATATTCGAAATAAGATCCCATTGCCGACCAATGTTGTGAAGGGGTTGGGTTTGAGAGGAAGGGAGATGGGGGGTCAGACCGTTTGGGAATAATGTTTTCGCTCCGACGGTGTTCTCGCCGGATTCACGCGAGTTCGCAGATTATTAGATTAACGTTGGGGTTCAGGCAAAATGTCACACCGCTACGGCGTCCGGCGATAGACCCGTAACAATTGCTATCCTGCGGGGTTGTATCGTGTCGACGGAAGGTCTCGAGTTGATCGTACGGTTCGACGATTATCGCTCACGGAATCGACTGGTTGTTGACGAGCTCGAGTGAGCCGAGGCCTTCCACCGGCGTACGCTTCGTCGTAGCGATTTCTTGCAAGGGATAGATTATATAGATGTATCTAGTGAAGACTGGGGCAAAATGGGACGAGCTAATGCATGGACATATCTTGAAGAAAAAAACTCTACTGCGTCGTATTGTAATTAAAAATTTGGTAAAGCTCCTTTATGAGGCAGCCTGCATTAATGAAAAATGGTTCCCCATAGATGAGTTCGTACATTATCTCAAATTCGACGAAAGCAGTCTGCAAATCGAAGCTTGGAACTATTTTTATAATATCTAAAGCAACTGATAAAATAACGCATTCAAAGCCTGTTGTATACGTATATAAATCGGTTGCCGCCCAAAAACAAAATTCGTAAACAGGTTTTCTGATGCGTCAGAATAGCAAACTATTGCATTTTTCAAGTTATTTTCGAGGTGTATCATTTTGCCTCGCGCTTGGATCGTGTCCGACTTTCCGATTTTCTTTCGTACATTAATGGAGGAGACTATTCTATTTCCGTCGGCCGTTTCATTGTTCCTCGTGAGTGAAACGCGCCGAGCTGACCCATTTTGCCTCGGTCACTTCTATCAAACTCGATATCATCGTATAATCCGTTGAATCCCAGGAACTGAGACTTCGTCGGTCCAATATGCACGACATATCGATCAACGGGCCGTGTTCGCCGCGTCGAGCGAAAATTTTCGACACTGATGGGTTCAACAAGTTCGGCGACGAACACGAGCTGCACGGATGAGCCAATAAACGTCGTTTGTCTAGTTAAACATTCGACAAGGTGGCTTCGTCGACCAGGGTTTTTTTTTCTTCTATAAATTCGCGTTAGCAACGGATACGGACTGCGATCAACGTCCCGACCTGGATTGAATTTTATAGGAACCGAGTCCAACATAGTCGGCCTCGAAACCGATGCGCCTACCGCATCGATGTGCCAATAAAGTTTCACATTTTATCGTTAATAAAACACGAGCTCGCGACTCTCACGTTATATATCGCCCAGTTATCGGCTGTCGTTGACCGGATTCGCGAATAGAACCAACTGAAATACGGACAACAATTTTCACATTTGCTCGATATCAGTGGCATGTAAATCCGTATCAATGCAATGGTAGATTTGAAAACACCAAATGTTGCGAATTAAACAAAACTCAAATAATTGTGATTCCGGTAAATACGCCTCGGAAATTTTATAAGTCATGTAATTGATTGATCATTGTCATTAAGCGAAATTATTCATTGAAAAAAGAGAATTCATGAAAAAAAAAATCTGATGGGATTTTAAAACATTGCAGGCAAATGAAAAAAAAACTTCTCCGAGAATTATTGGTATATTCAGAAAAAAAAGGTACCTTGCAATTATCGACATAACGGAATTATTACTTTTATGAGTATGGTTATCAACATTATTATTATTATTCTTATTATCATTGAGTTAGTATATCAGCTCGTTTCACATCATCGGCTACAACTTTAAAAAAATACTTTTCCTGCAATC